>JAQMCX010000041.1:1612904-1718643 GCA_029814765.1 Acanthurus leucopareius | reverse complement strand
TCTCTGGACAAAACAAAAGTAATTTGTATTTATTGTAAATGTGAACTAAGTTACCACCGGAGCACGTCCAGTCTTAAGTACCACATGATGGCCAAGCATACCGCTAAGTTACATATAGAGCAGAGTAAAAAATTTGCAATTGATTTGCGATTAATCGCGAGTTAACTCAGGACAATAATGCGATTAATCACGATTAAAAATTTTAATCGACTGACAGCCCTAATATATATATATAATATTAAGCCAAGTACTGTCCTCACATTATGTCAAATGTATCCAACACTAAATAATCTGAATGGAAGTGCAAGTGAGGAAAGAAGTCGGCAGTCGTGACTAAACGTAACATTAATATAACATTAATACATTACATCATATATAAACATATCTGCTTGAGTCAGTCACAGAGATTGGAAGGTATTAAAAAAGGAAATAAACAAATCCCATGATCCCATGCTGCCTCATGACATCATCAGACTTTGTTTTTTGATTTAGAGACCTCTAGTGGCAGAAATGACATATTGTGCGATTTAAATAAATCTCCTTGTTGCCTTATCTGCAGACGAGAGTTAGGAAGCAATCCACCACCCACTGGACTAGGTCACTCCAAAAACTTAAAAATGTGTTGCCTTCAACCAAATTGCATTCAGCACTTGAACATGTCAACATAGTATAATTGGTAAAACAAGTCAATACTATAAAAACTTTATTTGTTAAAGCCCGTACTTTTGTGTTCCTGAGGTTCTCCTGTGGCAATGGTGAGTACAGCTCAGACTGTGCTTCAGGTAATAAAAGGTGACAGGGAGAAAATTAAAATTTCTGCTGTTCATGGGCCAAAAATATTGAATATATTCAACTTGGACTCTTGCATTTATACTTGCTATTTTCAAATCTGATTTCCCCTCACTCTCAATATTCATGATAGTTAAACAGACCCTTTTCTGAGTTGCTCAAAAAGCAAAAACAAATTGTTTGCACAGGTTATAGACTTTGGTCTCCTCCATGCACACTCTATCTCTTCTCCTTCTCCTTTAAACACACTCACACTTCCCCCGGGTGGTTTCCTCTTGTCTCAGTGGCCGCGTTCATCACTCCTCTCTGCCAGGCTCCACCACACTTCTCACTTCATCACTGTCAGAGAAGGAATGTGTGCATTTGTGTGCTCACGGTTTATCTGTTAATGCACATGTGGGCATGATTTTCTATGTGTTTGCACGTGTGCAGGTGCTTGTATTTCTTCTGTATTTGTTGTTCGACCCACACCTCCACAACACACCCACACAGACACACAGACACACAGACACACCTCTGCTGGTTTGATGCAAACACTGACATTAATTTCAATTACTACTGCCTTCTTTTCGAGGTGCCAAGCGAGAAATAAATGAAAACAACAACAGCAAAAACCAAAACACAGCCGGCGTTTCTCCTACAAAGGCCGCTGAGGAAAGCAAATCTCTCCGCACTCGCCCGACTCTTTCTATTTTAGGTCGACTTTAAGTTTTTAATTTGGATTGATTACAGCGGCGTAGGTGTTGGAGCCGCTGAGATAATGAAGGCTTGGGGAGAGGGAGAGCTGAAGCGTTATTAATGAGACACTTAAGGTGAAAGAAAGAAAGGAGGAAAGGGAAAAAGAGGCCGATAAATGAAGAAAGAGGAGGACAGAGAGAAGAGGAGGAGACCTGGGGAGTTTTTATATTTGGGGAAGAGGAGGGAAAGCAGAAACATGGGTGAAGCAGTTAGAGGAAAGATGCAAAATGCAAACAGGAGGCATAACACTGAGCTCACAAAAGATGTCACAACACAAAAAACAAACTTTTTGTGTCTTTCTAAAATTCAGTACGTGGACCAAGTCTTGACTTTTGTATCAGTTTACATATTCTTTCCTCTTCTGGACTCTTTTGAAATTGAGCAATAAATCATCATTTTTGAGCTCACTGTATTTGTATTTTGACAAGAAAGAGAAAAATCTGATACTGTGTTGAGAGGGACGTGTGAGAGAGGCATAATAAATGAAGTACTATAGGTTCTCACGTCTTCTTTGCAACTCCTGGTTTACTTAAAGAAAAGAGAGACAAAAATAGTACATGGCTGAAAGGGTTTATGGAAGTGTGATGGAAAAAGAGACACAAAAAAATGAGTGTGATGAATAAAGAGAGAGGAAATTAGATTGTGAAGACAGTGAGAAAGAGATTGAGAGTGACAGAAAATGAATTTGATAATGAAAGACAAACAGGCACAAAAATGAGGAAAAATGGCAGAAACGAGCAGGAGAGAATATGAAATCAGTACATTGACATCAACCTAAAAACAAGGCTGAGCTTCTATAGTATCGATATTTTGCAAATTGAAGTTTCACACCCAACAGCTACAATGCACATTCAGAAAAAAGAGACCGCAACAGGGAGCTACAGCAAAGAAAAGAAGAGGAGTCGAATGATTTCTGCTGACGCTCAGCCAGGCTGTGTGCTCAAGAGATGCTGCAGACACAATAGTAATAATAAAAGTGGTTCCTATGGTGCTGCAGATGTGGTCCTCATTAGTCTCTGCTCCACTAGAAAAAGCCAAAATTGATTAACACTGGAACACCTTCCAAATTTTAAGATTGTGTTTTTGCCGCAGCACAAGAAAAAAGTCTTCTTTGCCTCTGAAGAAACTCAAGCAGAAAGCTGAGAATTGATTTTTTTTTTCTTGAAGGAGCTTGTTTTCATGGAACTGTTCCTCTCCTCAAGCCAAAAGTCTATCCTGGATAGTTTCACATTCTGCAGGGTTTCTTCAAAGGTTCTTTGCTGAGCCCAGAGGTTTATGAAAGAGCACGAAGGAGTTCCCCAAGGAACTGTCTTGGGACCCCAACAAGTTCTTTCTGAAGGTTCTTTGAAGAACAGCTTTTACTTTGTAGATGAAGTTCAAATCCTGGTAGGAAAATTTGATTATTTTTTTTACTTTCTTATAAAAATGTATTCACTTCATTTAGACATTTTACTGTTTAGTCCTAGTTAAAGTTGAGTTTATGGTCCAGATCTAAATGATGCAATTATTTAATGTTGGTGTTGATATTTCAACAAACAGATGGACACTTAAGAGAAAAAATGCAATTCTTCAGTGATTTACTCTTCTGTGTTTGAACACAACTAAACAGAGTATTTATTTCTAAAAGGTGATAAAACAACATTAACAGTATCGTCTTACAGAGCATTTTGATGGGTAACGGCGGTATTTATTCCTGTTGACAATTTTTAGTTAGAAAAAAACTTCACAGTGAAGTTTGTGGTTTTTCCTCGGCTTGTTGAGTGTTCAGGTGTGATTTTTGACACTTTCAACATTAAAAAATGTCTCAAAATTTCTTTTACGTCTTCATAAATCCCCAAATAAACCTGAAGCCAAGTAGTAAAATGAGATTTTTTTACTTATATATGTGACGTGGTTCTTTAAGAAGAGACATATATTGTGACTAACTAAAACAAGAGGACTAAAGAATGTCTGAAGTGGAAAATATAAAAGTTATACATTCTATATTTAAAGTTTGTCACATTTATTGTCAGTGTAATCCAATTGAATTAATGTAGATTTATTGCACTCAGCTGTCAAACTGCAGTAGCATAGAGGACGACAGCTGGGACATCGAGCCTTCGAGACAGCGAAGACAAATGTGGTAGTTTGAGTGTGTGTGTGTCAGTTATACCTGAAAACACACACCCACACATACACACACACCTGTCAGTGTTTCACCTGATCCTGAAACCAAACATTGTCTCGAGGGAGCAGCAGCCGTATCCTGAACACCAGCAGCTATATATAAGACATCATTTGCATCAGACTACAAGTGTAAAACAACTTCACTTTGGTAGTTTCAGTGCTGGCGGCCACATCTGGGGATGAGCTCTCAGCAATATTTCTCTCTCACACTTTTTTCCCACTTATTTTCACCTATTTCATCAGGCGCTGTCCTTGAAGCATTCTGTCCTTTACATCACGTTTCAGCGAGCGGACATGCAGCGCCGCCACATGCTCTGACACTCTGCACCAACCTGAAAATGAAAGATTTTTATTTTCTTGCAAGCGGCTCTCTTTACATCCCTCTGCATTTTGCTAGCACCATCCATCAAAAGCATTTCATTCAAACCTGACACCTCAGAGGTCTGCGGCCCCCTCAGTTTGCTCTGCAGGGGTCCCTGACACCTCGGTGTCAGTGATTGCTGGTGGTCTGTAGTCAACCGAGGGAGGTATCTTATTTCAAAGGCAGAGAAGAGAAAGATTTGTGGAAGCCTTAAAGCCCTAAAGGCAGGCTGGCGCCTCTTATCCTCTATCCCAGTCAGAGGAAGCAAAAGCCTCCTGCCGAACCACCCTGTGCAGCAATTACTGCAGAGGAGCAGCTGAGGATGGATGGATGGTGGATGGTGGAGAGTATTTCTACTGGTCGGAGACATTTTGTTCCACCAATGTTTGTCAAATGATGCAAAATGTCTCTGAAGGTTTCTTATTGAGCTTGAATAGTATATCATAGGTATAATGTTTGACCCAGAATATTATGCTCCATATCTGCCATATTCTACATGAAGATACCTCTGACACCAACATATCAGACTTTTAAGCCTATTTTCAGTAATGCTTTAATGCTGGAAGTGTTAAGGCCTGATAGAAGACAAATCCAGAGATATCAAGCAGGTCAAAAACAAGTAACAAGCAGCAGGCAGGCAGGAAGGAACAAGTTGAGGAGGGCAGTGAAAGGCAGGAATGACAGACAAGCTGTGGCAACAAAGCGGCCTACACAATCTGCTAAGTGACTTGAGTAATCAGGCTGCTATATGTGTTATGAGGCTAACAGGGTGATGAGGGACAGGTGTGCATGGAGGGACAGGATCTAAGGGTACTTGGTGGACAGGTGAGGGATGACAGCCCCCAGGATGGTCCACTAAAATTCAGGATGAGGGTCATGAGGCTGAGTGAGGTTCGTGTCTGATTACACCTCTTGTTTAAACCTGGAAGACTTGGAGGTTATTACTAATTTGGTTTCGGTAAGTTATTTCCTGCTATATTTTGTTTTTTCCTGTCAAGCTTTTGTTGTTACTTCCTGTCTGTTTGTTTTTTAACTATGTGTGTGTTTCACCTGTTTAAATAACCTTACCTGTGTCTCATTACTCCTAGTGTATATAGTCTCTGTGTTTCCCCTCTGTCTTTGTCTGGTTTTGCTCCCTGGTTCTGCGTCTCCGACCTGCCTGATCTCCACAAGCTTCCCTGTTGTTTGTTTTAGTCTATTTTGTGTTTTCTCTTCATCTAGTTTTGCTGTTTCTGCCCCTTGGTTTTTGTTTTGTATATCAGCTTTTGTCAATAAAGCTCACCCTGAGCTGTCGTTACCTGTTTTGTTGGTGTTTTTGCTTCTGGGTCGACTTTTGTCATAACCGTAACACTAACATGCGGGCATGGCCGGGCCAGCTATCAAAACAAGAGCAGAGAAGCTCAGATTGTGAAAAACACTGGGCGTGTGTCATAGCAAAGAACTTAATGCTGCTGCATTGATATTCGAAATCTCATATGTAACCATGGAAAGGTTTCTTCTGTCTTCCCTTTCTTGTAATTTCTAATAATCATACAGCTCTTTGGTGATTTAATTTGCTAAAGGCAAAACTCTTTCTCATCTCCACTTTTAGCTAGCAGCCACAATGTTTGTTGATGAATACATCATCTCGTTATTGGAGTATATAAAACACAGAAACTGTCACATTCACTGTGGTTGGACGCTTTGCTGAGAAATGTTGATCAGCATGTGTGCTGGCACCTGTCCTGGTAAAATGTGCCCAGATCAGAGCCAGCATGCTGGACGTTTTACACAATGTTTGTACCTCCATGCACTGAAATCAGCAGCATAAGCCTGTAGTATCACACTCGTGCAGGTTTTCCTGATTCAAACAAACAGCAGGCTTTTCTCACATGTCATTTCAGTTACATTTTGGTGCCTGAAAGGGCGACAAAGTGCAAGTGAAAGTTAGAGATTTCAGCTTTAACTGGAGGCAGAGTCAAGTAGTTCTAATTAGCAAAAGTGTATTCATACTACCAAGCTGAAATTTTTGGCAGTCTCTTCTGCACAAGAGAGTCACACATTCTGGGCTCGCTGCGAGCTAAAAGAGACGGTCAAAACTTAATTGTTTGGTGATAATTTTTCTGATTATATAATTTGTAAGTTGTTGAAGACAAAGTTGTGTAATTTTGTGCTTTCACTTTCCCCTTTATCGTGCTTTACCCCTAGAAAACAACTCTACAGCACCTTCTGGATCCTGTGGGGCAGCTGGGGGAGGAGACACACACACAATGACAGGCAAAAACAAATGCACACACACATACACACACATGCTTTTAACACTAGCAGGGTGCTGGTGAATGTGCTGTATGGTGGTGGTGGGTCAGGCAGGGACAGAGTGTTCCATCTGAGGTGAGACTTGATACAACACATTCAGATACAGTACATAGCATCAGGATGAGTGACTCTGGAACAAAATGGAAAGGATCTGATATACTCTACATGTTCTCATGAAAAGCCCAAGCAGCAATGAATGGAGCCTTTTAACAGCATTGTCTGTGTATCAAAGCCCAATATATCTTCTTCCTTTGTGCCGTAGAGCTCCATTGTTGTCCAAAAACCATTAAAAACACATAAGCGAGCCACACTGTTGAACACACACATGCTGTAGTTTATTTGACTCAATCCCACACACACCATCCCGCTGCCCCAAATAATCACCAGAGCACTAAATGTAGATTAATCCGCCACAGAAAAAAGTCCCCACAAATCCCCTCTTTGCTCCAGTTCAGGTAACATTGACTCAGGGGTTTTTTTTTTTTAATATAGTCATGACTCCATCCTTAATCTGATTGAGCTTCTGTATTATCACTTATTTGTGTTACAGATTCAGGGTCCAAAAACACAGGAATTTCATCAATTTCACAACATCGTAATTCCTAAATTTCAACATCAGGTGAGCAAATAAGAGCTCAAGGGGTTTTAAAAGAGGAAAACAAACATTGTAGTTTATCTAAAGAAAGAGTGAAGATGAGAGATGGAAGTGCACATTCAAGAAGACAGTGAAAGAATGAACTTGGAAGAGGGGAAAATTACTCAGGTTTGCACAGAAATGAAAATGAAAGTCTGCATCCATCAACAAAGCAGAAAAACGAGGCTCGACTAAAGCAGCAGAAATGTGTGAGAGAGAGACATCCATGAAGAAAGAGCAATGATTCACTGGACAGAAAAAAAGAAGTAGAGGGGGCAGAGAGGTCTAGATTCATTAAAGAAAGAAAAGAGAGGAAAATGAGATTGAAAGAGAAAGAGAGAAAGAGAAGGTCTGCATTTATAAATTATTCACAAAGACGGATATGTGTGGCTGATGGCTTTAAGACGCAGGTAAATACTTAAAGAGAGGGGAGAAAAGAGAAGTTTGCATCAGAAGGAAATGAAAATGGAGGAGAGAAAAATGGATTGGAAAGGGGCTGATAGAGAAACAAACCATTTTGTATGAAAAAAAGAAAAATGAAGTAGTAGGAGAGAAAAGAGACATCCTGCATGCGAAATACAGACACTTACAGATTGTTTCTAGGAGAAAAAGAAGGATAAAAAGACAAACATGAAGGATGAAAATCATGGCAAAATGAGGTTTGTCTTCTGTAACACCCTGTTTGTAGATCTTCACTCCTCGTCTCTTTATAAGATCAGAACTTTATGCTTATGAATCACTGATGAAAAGGTATTTAAACGGTGGTGGTAAATGTCAGATGTTGTCCTCAGAGAGCAAAGCAGCAGTTTTTATTTTTAAGTTAAAAATCACAAACTTAAAGAGCCAAATATAAACGTATCACCAACACATTCACACCTCGGAGGAAGTGCTGATGTATGATGTAAGAATTAGAGGACTGAAGAGAGCAAACGCTTCCTAATATCTTTCCAAATTCCAGTCATGTTTGAAAAGCTTCTCATTTCACTCATATGTCACTAGAAAATAATTTACTGTTTCTTCAAGGACTCTACTTTCCTTTGAGGTAATCACTTAAAGTGAGTGTTGTGAGTGCGGTTTTGTGGCAGACTAAAAATGTGCAGCTTCACCTCAAATTCAAGCCTAATCACAGCAGTTTGGTGTTAGCGATGTTTCCACAAAGTATGAACAAGTTGAATATTTACGTTTCTTTATGCTGAAACTGAGCATTTCTCTGGTTAAAGTCCGGTTAGGTTTAGGCACAAAAAACACTTGAATTAGGTATGAAAAAATCATGTTTTGGCTCAAAATACCTGATTTTGAGGCTGAAAACACAGTTGATAACATCATGTTGGTGGTTAAACTCACCTAGTTAAAATTACTGACCTTTTTGCACTCTCAGCATTGGTCTTGCTGGTTATTAAGGTCTGCATTCAATCAGAGCTACATCAAATGTAACATTCGAAATGTTCAAATTTTCTAAATCTGCAGTTTGCAAAAACAGAAACTCAAAATTATTTTGTGGTGACCAGGCTGCAGAAACTTCTTTTTGTTCTGACAATGACTGACACTTTTATTGTACTTATAATCTGTTGATTACAACCAGCTGCAGCAAACAGAGAAACTGAAAAAGTAGAAAAAAAAAATCACATTTCACTCAGACATTGAAAAGCACATGTAAGATGTCAAAGTTTGCCAATTTTTTTTTACAATTTTCCAAGATATTGTTAGGAATACATATTTCCAATTATTCCAACACTTGAATACAGGATAAGTAAGTATATTTATCTATTTTTCCCCTTTAAATTGATTGTTTATTAATTTATTGTTATAGCATTAAAAAATATCTTTGGGTGCTTTGCCTAAAATTTCTTTTCTGTCATTTTTTTGTATTTTGGAGCAAAAGTCCAGCATATACTGATCTAACCCTGGAGACTGACTGCGTACATCCCCACAGTTTTGCACTGAAAGGGATACAACTCAATATCTCTTTGCTGTTTTGTAGCATTTTAGTGTTCAGGCATCTTGTAATCAAGCAAAGCAAAGCACCATTCAGTGCAGGATGAAGAGGAATTTACTGTAAAAATGATCAGCTTGTTCCTGTGATTCCTGGCTGCTGTTCTGTTCCTGACTGGCTGGGAGGACCGAGAGTCCGGGGCAGAGCCAGGACCTGTTGGACAGATTACAGTGCTCAGCTGGCCTGGGAGCAGCCGGTTATCCCCAAGCAGGAGGTGGAGGAAGTTATTGCTGGGGGAAGGAAATTTGTGCAGGAAAACAGTCTGATGGCACGATTGATGGCTACTTTAGAATGTGTATAAGGTTCAAGTCTTGCAAAGGTTTGCTTTAAGGCATTCTGGGAAATATAGGAAATCAATGTCTGTATGTAGAGTTTAGGGAAAGTGAACAATATAAATCAAACTTCTATGCAATGGTTCGTCGTGAATACACACCGATGATATATTACAAAGGAGATTGCCCTTGAAGTATGTGCTCAGAAACATCTTCACTTGCTTTTTTTCTGCAGAGTTCATTTTTTAAGACATAGAGACAGAAATCAGACATTTAGAAGGAGGAGAAGAATGAAAACAAATCACTTGTGATGCTGCTGACAGCTGAGTTTTCAGTATTATCAGCAGGCACTTTATCAAACCAAAACACGCAGCTTTTACCTTATAAATTAAAGAAATGCACCTTCTACAGTCCCAATAGTTATTACAGATCTTTGCAAATGACTTAAAGAATAAAATTTCCTTAAAAATGAGGAAAAGTCGGTAAAGCAACATGAAAGCGATTTTATGTCAGCAAGGCTGTGAAAATGAGCTGTTTGGGAGGAATGGAAAGAAAGGGACCTGTAGTACATTGTGTAATATCACCACATATGATTCATGTAGTATTTCTGTCAGCTCTTGGCGCGATGCATCACGTCCTCTGCTTTATATTCTGCAGAACGCTTCCATCTCATTTCTCAATCCTCAACCTTGAAGGGGGGAGAGGATGGATGCTGAGGCCTTCCACTGCAGCTCAACAGCAAATAAATATACATCTATTTATTCAGATTTACAAAGCTTTTACTGCCTGCCCTGCCTGTGCAACAAATGCATCATTTTTTATTAACACCATTGTCATTAAAGCTACTTTTGTCAATAGGTTACAGGTGAATATTGACAGTTTAAAAGCTTTTCTTAACATTCCTGCCAGAGGAATAAAAATCCATTGAAGTCATCATTTCCGGGAAATTAATGGGAAATGTTATTGATGTTATTCCACCATTACCTGCAAATATCTATTATGTTAATGGTACTTTGTTTTCAGTGTCCTTATAGTTTTATTGATTGTGTGAGTCGTCTGCTTTTAGAAGGTTGTCGTGCCAATAGCATGACAATGACTAACACTGAATACTTGAATGAAAAAAGAATGAAAAATAACTTATTTGAATGAAAGCTGCTTCAAAAATGGATCGCAGAGGATGAGGGAAACAGACCCACACATGGTAAAGACATTTACACATGCAAACACACTCGAATCACTAATATTTTCAGGGGTATCGTGTCCCAGAGCTTCCACACCTCCACACAAGATGGCCAGCCTCGTAGGGAGGATGAGGAGGAGGAAGAGGAAGCTGCACTCTTCCTCCTTTCGGTAGCGCTGAGGCGAGGAGCAGATGGTGCGAGAGATTGGAAACATCGTCTGGAGTCGGACAACCCTGGGCTAATGGCAAGCTGTGCTGGCAGCGCCGTGTGAGTGTGTGAGGGGTTGGAATTGTCTTGCTGTGCATAGCTGGCTTGCTAAAGTTCATTACTGTACGTGTGTGCACATGTGTGAAGTTCAGAGTCATGTGTCCGTGTGTGTGACTCACGTTTCATGATGTGTTTATGTGTGTGAAGTTTCAAAAGTCTCTTTCTGGTTGTGACACTAATGGAGAGACAAACACGGACATGTGGCAAAGAGTTTAAGTGTCATTATTTCTGCAAGCCTGTTCAAAAATCATCCTTAAACCACGTTAAAGCACCTTAAGCTTGTACGCTGTATTAATCATAGTTTATTGGATCCAGAATAAGCATTTAAAGTGTCAGCATGTGCAACGGTAAACAAGCCCCAGGAAGAAAACAAGAGAAGAGACGAACAGAGGTAGTTTATGTGTCACTATTAAAGGCTCCTCCTGTGATGTATCCTTGCAGCTCTCTCAATGCAGCAAGTAAGTTCAATAGAGCCGGTTTGTCGCACACATTCATCCCTCCCTGCCTGCTCCGCCTCGCTTGTTTCTGAGGCACTGTGAATCCCACTGCTGCACTCTAAAACACACGAGTTCAGCTGAGGTGACTCCATCATCAAAACAGGGCACTAAACACCTAAAGCTTCCTGTCTAAAGACCAGAGGGAAATTACCCTTTTCCCTACCAGACGTCGACTCTTTTATCCAAATAATCTGAGCATTTTCATTATTGTTGTCAGCAGCTATTACATCAGTATTAAGGCAGGATCTGACCTCAGAGTATTGGTTTGATAATGGCTCAATGCAACAGATGTAGACTGCATGGCCTCCAAACTAGACGACAAAATATCTTGTTTGTTCATGCTCTTTGCACAACACTTTCTTTTTCCTATCTGACACCCTGCATGTTAAATCACAGGTGAGAGAATAATGTATAGAACATGTGTATGGATTTAAAAGCTGGGAGCATAAGGTGGGCAGCGATCATGTAGTTAATGAACGTGTGAGTTGAAAGCAGTGAAAAAGTAAGTAGATCAACTGCAGATCTAGATAGTTTTGTCAAACTAGTTTGATAAAAATCTACAAAGGGCTTCTTGACGCCACTATTGTTGACATTTCTGATCGAGGAAGTGTGTTTTTGGCCACTGTCCGATCACATTTGAGTGTTTAGCAAGTTGTGATTGGCAAGTTGTGATTGATCAGGGGTCAACTTGTCTTGCATGGAAGGAATTTAGAGACTCTTCTTCCATGGAAAACAACAACATCTAGTGTCACTGCAAGTGCCCCAAAACAACATCTGTTAAAGTTACAGAGACCTGTATCAATAATGACAGGAGCAAAGGAGGAAGTTGGAGTGACAAAGTTCAGGTGGATCGATGAGTCAACGTAAGAATAAAACTGTTTCCTGTTTCCTACAGACATTGTTCCATTAGTGTTGAGTCTTAAAACTTGTTGTAATAACTATATCGACGAAGGTCTCCAAACCTTGAACCAAGAGGAACTTTTTCAAATGAGAAAAGGCATTTACAAACAGTGTTGTTTCGTGTTTCATTTGGAGAACTTGTTAGGACTTTAAGGCACCGTGCTGTCTTAATATCACTAAGTGACCCTCTTAAAAAATACAAGTATGTGTAGTTTGATTCAATTTGGACAGACAAGGTTGCTGTTACAGTTGAAGTATCCCTTTTTGTGACTGTCCTCAGAAAAAATATCAGAATCCTTCATCTTCTTGAGTGAATTTAAAATGCTATTTTTCCGTTTAAATACAGTATCATCACATGAGGAATGACTGTGAAATCACAAATCATGAAGATGCTGAGGTTGGTGGTACAACATTATTTTTGATATAATTTCAATCCTGATGTTTCTACCAGATGTGGGCAAAGATGCAGCAGATGAGAAACTGCAGATGCAAATCATCATTGGTGAAATTACTTTCGGTTCTGAGAATGTGTTGTTCCTTCCCGATTTAACCATTTTATGAAGCATCAGATGCCAACACAAAGTGAATCATCAGCTGCTGCAAAACTTCCCACATTATTCCTTTAAAAAGACAAACATCTGACCATGAAAACACATTTCAGACACAAACAGACATGACAGACAGGATGAGCATCAGAATCAGTGTTTGATAACCTGTTTACACCTTTATACCGAACATTTAAAGGTTAGTTTGACACATCTAGAAACAAAACAATATTAAAGCTTAAAAGCAAAAAGCAAATAATATTTTCAGGCTGTGTGTCAGGATTTATTGCCTGAGAGCAAATAAGACCAGAAAATATGATGAAAGATGATGAATTATTGCATTATTTTGTTAGAAAAGCAACAAACTGAATCTGCTTCACATCACTATTCATGCAGAAACTTCCATATAAACACAATTATTGATAAATATGACAACAAGCTATGAAACCAGGCTACGTTTGTGCAGGAATGCTCCCTATTTGTAAGCTAACAGTGTAAAACTGGAACATGGATGAAAATGAATGAATAGTTTAAAAGAAAAAGTGTGTTCATGTGTAAAATTGTTATTTTTAATTTCAGTTATTAGAGGGATAAACACATTTTAGTGTTGGTTACCAACTATTACTGGTACTTTTAAAGTTAAGTGATTTAGACAACATGTTTTCACCAAAACCACAACGTTTACCACAGTCACCAGAGAAAATGTGGGACTAAATAAATCAACATGGGGGTAATTACACTCTGAAATCTGTGGATCTATTTGAATCTACAAGCTAATATTTGCACCATGTGTTTCTTTGCTAGAAACAGAACCACCCCTGGACATAATTCTGACATCCAATCATCATTTATGATCATCATTATCCTTCTTTCTTTTATTTCAAAACCATAAATCAAGTTTGTGTCAGAAAGTAATAAAAAAGTTGTTGAACTTTCTGGGGTCCCTCCAAGATTTCACTGAGAAAAATCTCCTCAAAGGTCCCTAGAATCGTTTTAGCTTAATAGTGTGTGGCCCGTTTCAGGAAATGCCAGGGCAGCTGGGAGATCCTGTGGAGATAAGTGGCGCCAAAGACGCCGCTGATGTCACCGTCTCTAGACCGAGAAGCCTCCCTCTCTCCCCTCACCTCCTCCAGTCTGACAGAAAAATGCCAAGTGAGGAGTTTGCTTCCAAAACAAAGTACAGCTGCTCCCTCCAACACAACAAAATCTTTATGAAAGTGCAGTCAAGTGAGAAGCTGCAGACTTTTGCTCACAGAGTACAGTAGCACCGAGCTGTTTGCACATAAAGTGTCGCTCAGTCAGGATGTTAATGCCTCTCAGACACAGAAAGTGGCTGCTCAGACGAGAATGATTATTTTAATTGCAAATTAATTTCATGACTGTTTTTTTCAATTCAATCAATTAATTATTTAGTCTGCAAATCATGAAAAAAAAATAATGACAAATGTACGAGGGTCAACGATTCAAATTTCTTGTTTAGTCTGAGCAACAGATGAAAAGCCAAAGAAATTCAATTTCTATGACAAAGAAGTTTGGTTTATTAAAGAATCTGCTCTTTCTGTTTGATAAACAACCTAAATGATTGTTCTGTGATTTTCTGTCTGGAGGCGTCAGAGGGAAAAAATCTCAAGGGTCATGAGATGATTAGCAGAATGAATGTATTTCTGCTATGCAGATTTATGTTATTTCCCTGTGTTCTTTTGAATTACAGACTACTTAACCTTGTCACAAGTTAAATTATTGAAAATATTCAAATGAATCAACTGGAGAAGGACAAAACTCCTCCTCCGCTCAGACAGGCAGGCTCGGGCTTGTTTATTATTGCAGTTTCTTTTAATTTATTATATTGTTTTCAAGGATGAAAGTGAGACATAAATGCATAAAAAGACACATCATGAATGTACGGTGGTTGTTCAGTAATCAGAACACGAGTGATAAAGACATTCAGCTTTAAATATGCAATAAGATGGTTATTTAATTTAATCTTTCTAATATTTGACAAATGTTTCACTGAGTTGGGATTCACAGCAGAGTTAAACCGAGTTCTTCTTCCTAACAGCAGCATGGAAACATCTCCTCTTTTTGGATGTTGTTGCAAGAAACTAATGAATTTCCCTCGTGGATTTAAAAGTAGAGTGGAGTTGATGTTTTTCTTTTGATTAGAATTCCACCACACCAGTGATGGATATGTTAATGTCACTGTATATAGTAATACATGTGAGGTGTGTGTGTATGCAGAGGCCATGTTATTGCTTGTGTTTCACTCCCACATGGGGCCCCAGTGCATTGTGGGAGTGGGGGTGGTAGAGCGCAGCCATCTGCTGCAGGATAACAGCTATATAGAGAGAAAGAGTGAGGGAGACCACAGAGGAAGAGTAAAAGATTAAGGAGGACAGAGAGAGAGAAAGTGAGAAAAAGGGAGAGAAGAAGAGATAAAAAGATTACAACCTCAAACCTGAGAGTTTCTGTTATCAAGACAATTATGCAAGAACTTGAACTTTTAAACTGGTGAAGAACATTCAGTTTCAGTTTGTGTTTTTCTTCTTCTTCTCTTTTGTGACTTTTTGGACCGAGTGTGTTATGTGCAGGTTTATTTATGACAGCATTAACACTGGAAGCCTCCTGAAGCTGAGCGACAACGCTGGCAGCAAAGTTGAATCTGTCATGACTTTTGCAGCAATGCAATGTGACATCATTTGGCGGCTGTATGCATGTTCAGTCTGTTTCCATTGTCAAAACATCTTGTGTGGATTTGTGGCTCCTTGACTCTGTTTCAGTGTCACAATCTGACCGAAAGGAACGTGAACCCACGAATGCACTGATTTTTGTTTTGGAAAAAAGTACATTTTTAGCTGTACAACAACAATGAACAATGGTCCATTTATTTGAAAACTTTCTTCTGATGTAACAAAGTACAAAGAACAAATGTGACCTGATTTATGGCTGCAGATTTTTTAAAACTGGAAGAATCCAGTAGATCCTGTACTTTTGGTCAAACTCTTCACTAAGCAGGGACTCTTTTGGGGGTAAATAATGTCACTGAAACTTGATTTTCAGTAAAAAAAAAAAAAGCAGCTTTTCATCTTCCCACCCTGACCTTCCAAAAATGATCACTCATCGTAACTGTGTCATCTGTTACTTCGTCCAAAACTAACAAATCCTGACCAAGAGTTGGATTTTTGGGACTTTCATCGAGCTTTGGTCCCTTGGTCTGACTGTGACAAATGTCTTTGTTTTTTCTTTCTCCATGTTTTTTATTTGCTCCATGTAAATACACACCAGTTGAAAGAGACTAAAAGACAGAGATTTATCTTAAAACTGTTGGTCTGAAACATGAGACATAAATTGAAAACAGCAAAAATATAGTTATCATCTTTAGCAGAAAAGGGAAAGATTTTTTTTTTCTTTTTTTAATGGACTTGTACTGTATTGGATTACAGTGGATTTAAAGACTGGGAGGATAAAGAAGCTGACAAAGACACACCTAATACCTTTTTGTGCTTTTGTTATAGTTTGCTTAGAATTCAGAAGATTATAAAAAAAAAACGAGAGAAAGAAAGAGCGAAGAGAAGAAAAGGATAAAAACACAGAGAGACACGGACACAGACAGACAGAAAAAGAGCAAAGACATAAAAAACAAAGCAGAGATTGACAGAAGAGGCCTTGGCAGAGCACCGTACAGCTGTTGAGTGCTGTCACACTGTTCAGGAAGGCCAGAACTATTATCTATGACTGCACACACACACACACACACACACACACACACACGTACACACACACACACGTACACGTACACACACTGCGGGGATTAAGCCAGTGATGACACTTTGAATAGGCCTCCATGCCGTTTGATTGGACACAAACAGGCAGGGCAATATTTCATCTCCTTTTAGTTGTAAAAATTTTCTCAGGACAAGTGGGTGTGAAGTCCAGGTTGAACCCCCCTTGCAACCACACACACACACACACACACACACACAAGTTTTGCACACTCACACTACATGGCCAAAAGTATGTGGACACCCACACATGTCATTTAAAAAACCCACAGGCATGAATCCGAGGCTGTAACAGCTTCCACTCCTCTAGTTTCACTCTTTCCACCAGATGTTGAATGGTTGATGGTCAGTTTTTTAAACTTTTCTGTCAGATTTGAAAGAAAGGAACTTCTTCTCATCAAATGCACCAAATGTCACCTGACGTAAAGGGACAAATTAGGAAGCAAAACAAGTATTGAACGGTGCTTTTAACAGCCCACATTTTGACTTGTTAAACACAGTTGTAATTGCTGCTTTGCATTGCAATAACTGCTGAAGCAGAGCAGTTATTATAGTTAGCTGTTACAACTGCTTCTCATACTAAAATAAGTCAAAATATCTGCTGTGTCTCAGGTGGAAAGCAAGTGAAAAAACAGCTGATGCTCTTTATGCATCATCAAGTCTTTTGTCTTATTCATGTTTAAATATTCCTCATAAGAAACTGTTTGTGTTCTTAATAATATTTTAATCAAACTGAGCTTGTTACTTGCTTCAGTGTAATTCAACCAGATACAAATGAACACTCAAGGGGCTTCGACTGGCTTCATAGAGGGATTACAAAACCACTAGAAGCAAGGATAACCTTCCATATTTTAACAATCAGACAAAAATCTGCACAAAATTGAAAATCTTGCTGTTGATTATGCTTTTGCCTCTCAAATAAGCCTGAAACTTATCTAAATTTCTAAATGTTGTAATTTTTTTATGGTAGTCTGGGTATAATTTAAATGATGTGGTTCAGCTGTTGATTCATTGTGTGAAAGATGGTCAAAGAATGAGTTTAGGTTTCCAATCACTTCCAGCTCCATCCTGAAATCTGTTTGAAATAGAGATTTTACCCTCAGTGACACTTGGACCTCTCTTGTTTTGGAAATGGCTCTTTATAAATGCATGTCGTCTGTACAGTTGCCTCTCTAAACGTTGGCAACACCTTGTCTATAACGGTTTTGGAGTATTGGGTTACATTCCCCAAATATCGCGCTCTCATTGTGCGATTGCATAAGACTCACGTCATGTTTGGAGCATGGGCCACCTCAGCTTTAACGTGGTGTTATTTTCAAACGAGCCTGGTCATGCCGACGCGTATCTTTGGGCCATTGGGTATTAAATTTCGAGCTGTCAGCGCTGCGTCACCCCCCCAACCCCCCAACCCCAGGAGAGGTGGTTCAGTTCAGCCGCGTTCGGCTGCTTGGCGACTGATTCTAAACTCAACCTCAAAACATCAAACTCCATTTTCTGAACGACTGATCAAGGCTCAAAGAATCCGCTGCTGCTGCTTCTGCTTCTGCTGCTGCTTTGTGACTTGGAATGACTAAACTGAAACATAAACCAGAAGGAGATTCAACAAATCTGACTGCAAACAACTGTTTAGCAGATGAGAATAGGAGTAGAAACAAGGAGATGTACAGTATTCATCTAACAGCTTGGCAAAGGTCAAGATTTGCATTTAAATGCAGCAGCAGCAGGCCTTGATATGAGTACATCCGGCATTGAGCTCTGAACAGAATTAATGAAAAGCCTTTTTACGCCAAAGCTTTAAGGCTCACAATAAGTTTGTCCTTCGCTGATTTTATACTGTACAATGTGCGTCTCTGCAGGGTGCGTCATCATCCGCTCTGGTTCCATACATCCATCCATGTTCGAAATATTTCCTCCGATATCGCATATATTCTTTGTTTGACCTGTATTCAAGCAGAGAAGGTTGCATGCTCATTTTTCAACGCCCACATGCCTCACATACAGCTACATGCAGTCAATTTGGTATCTGAGCAGTGGAGCTGTTTTCCATTGGCTCCATTGTGTGCTGATTTTCTCTTTTGAGATTGAACCCATCAACCTTTCGCCCCTTTCTGTTGGCCTTTGCAGCCTGATGTTTCCAGGCTCAGCCGCTGACAGCTTTTGCATGTCTCGGTGTAAAAACAGTAACTGTCGGAGATCACGGCAGGCATGCTGGGGGATTAAGAAGACAGTGATACCTGCCTCTATGACATAAGCGTGAGCTGTCGTCAAATGATTGACGATGTAACCGAAGCTTTACTGAGTACTTTCCTTCTTCAGCTGATTCCGATGCATTTTCCTGACCTTGGATCCTTAAAAACCTTTTCTTCTCAGCTTCATCTGTACTTCTTTGGAGATACGTGGTTTTTTATGCAGCAGCCACAGGGATGAAGGCTCATTTTTAACTCACTAATGCCTCCTCTTCTGTGGTTTGCTGTATGGGTTCGTGCGAGGACGAGGTAGGCATCTGGGTGCCAGATGAGAACGGTAATTAGGCCGGTATCCACCGGGCTTTGGTTACAGGTGCAGATCTGCCTGCAGGGATGAACAAAGCTGTCAATGGAAAAGATCATTCATGCTGAAACAACAGAAAGGAGGGAGGGGGAGGTTGGCTGGCTTTTGCTACAGAGAGCCAGAGCCAAGACAAGATAAATCGCTCTGAGTGGCATCGCGACAAGCCGAAAGCAGGCGTATAAATCATCTTCCTGGGTGCTTTAAGAGCAAAAGGAGATGCTTTGATTTTAGCTGCAGAGCCTCTGATACATAGAGTCAACACCCGCCGTGCTGCTCACACACTCAAATACCTGCTGATGGCATTGTTTTAAATCAGATGTGATAAGTTACACAAGAGGGGTTTCTAATGTGGAGCACGATGCAAAAAAATGATGTCGAAATGCTCCTTTGCTGAGTTGTAAAGTGATGCTGAAGAATCTCAAAAGGGGATTTAAACAGTTTTGGCTCTGACAGAGGCTGCTGGTTCGATATTGGACCGCTGCCTGGTGGAGTGCTCACTGTAGGAAATGTTACTTCACTGTCTCTTTAATGTGACTTCAAATCTATTTTTGCTCCTGTGCTCAGCTGCATATTTTCTCTGCAGCTTTTCTGTTTGCAAAACAACAACTTAATCTCACTGGTTAAGTGTTTAGTATCATAACAAAAAAACTGGAGGAATATCCATGAAGCTTTTTGCATCATAAGAGTGAAAAAGAGGAGAGACTTCTGTCCCAACGCTCTTCTGGGTCCTTTTTTGCTGGTTTGGTCCTTTGCTCCAGTAGAAGTTGGTCTATGCAAATCTAAACAGCAGCATGCTTCCAACTTAATGTCATCAGTTTGGAAAAGGTTTTTTTTTCTTGTTTCAACAACTCGATTCACCCGTGAGCAAAACTAGGTCCATAAAAAAAAAGGGTTTTTCCAGTTTGATATGGAAGAACTTGATTGGCATGTGCAAAGCCCTGACTTCAGTCCCATCCAACACCTTCCAGATGAGCTGGAACGCCAACTGTCAGCCAGAACATATCACCCAGCATCAGCGTTGGACCTCACTAATGCTCTTGTATCTAAATGGCAGCAAATCCCTGCAGCCAGGTTCAAGCATCTGATGGAAAGACTGGAACCAGGAGCAGAGGCTGTTAAAGCAGCAGATTAATGCTCATGGCTTTGGAATGAGATGCTTTAGCAAAAGCTCATGACAGACCGCAGTATATTGTGATTATATCACAGCTAAGCGGCGTGTTCATGGCGACAAGCCCTTAGCAGTGATAAAAGCACAATGTATCACAGCCTGTGCTGAGCTATTGCTTTTATAAAATGGGTACCATGTACGCTAATATGTTACTTACAGACTTAAACTGTTTAAACATGTTTATAAAGAAATAAATAACAGCTGAGTGTCTTTTTACCCTCATAAGATGCACTACACAGCAAAGACAACACCAACTGCATGTGTGTTTGAATATCTAATGATTTTTACTTTTGTAAATCAACAAATCTGCTCTTGCAAATGAGCTTTTTCAGCTACAGCAGCAGAGCAGCAACCTGCTCTGAGGTTTTTTAGGAGAAACTCTGTCCTTGCTTTCGTCATTCAAGCTCGTATCTTAGAGTATCCACTTGCATATCGTGTTGTCGTGCCACTCTTTTACACACACACACACACACACAAACACACACACCACATCTTCCCTCAACTATTGCCATTTCAATGCATATTGCAATTTTAGATGTATTTACATCCTTTGTTGCTCTGTGATGCACTTTGTGAGCAACCTGCTTTTTGTTAAAAGCACTTTGTCGATAAATTTGACTTCCCTCGACACTCAATACTGAGTCCATTAAGCTGCAGAGCCATGGGGCTACTCTGTACGCAGGGGCCACTGGTTCCAGTAAGGTATATCTGCTGAGCTCTCATTAGCAAGCATCATCATACGTAATTCTGGCACGTGTAATGCCATTAGAGGGGATTTGGCATCTAATAGTTGAGTAATGGGATTTGCTGTGTGGTAAATCTCCAGGACCAGAACTGTAGGTCTTCCCCACTCCAAGGAAGCAGATAGACATGCAACACAAGCCACCTTTTCCACATGAGCGTGCAAGTCATCCCTTTGTCATGGCTGAATGCTCATAAAATGTGTTCCTTTCATGTTATGCAGCATGCCTTGTTAAGGTTATGGTGTGAATGCAGGGATAACAGGTTCCTTCTAGAAAACATTTACAGGGTTTTGCTTGATTGGATGGAAAATAGAGCTGGAGAGAAGTTCAATTATCAGCGTCTGAAAACTATAGAAGTGGTCAGACACATTAACACCCACTATTATTTGACTTTTGATAAGGGTACGACCTGCATTCACTCCACAGTCAATGAATTTCTAATGGAAGTACACAACTTGACAAAATATCAGACACTTTAATGTGGAACAGTTACATTCTGTTGGTGTAAAAGCAGTTTGGTTGACTAATGAAAATAGCAATACTGTTGACATTCCTAATAGTCTTAACCTTCCTTTAAAGTTTGACAGCTCCCCTCTTTGCTTTTTTCTTTCTCTGTTTCCCTTCACATAGTAATAACTCTCACTGACATGTACATGCTTGCAAGCATCACTGGAACACCTAATTCTGCCTCAAGTTACAATGCATAGAAATGTATCTTTCATGTTACCTGATTCCTTCTTTGAACCCCTGTGTTCTGTTGACATTGGTCTTACGTCCTCATTGTTTGGGGTTCCACAGATCCCCACTGCTTTCTAGACATCATTAATCACAGAGGAGTATTGAAGTGGTGAGTCTATCAAAATAGATTCACCACTTCACTCCACTCAGGTGGGATTTAGGAGGAGTTGCAATGTCTAAATGTCCTATTATTGCCAATCACAGATAAAGAGCAGACTAAATCCATTATATTTAGTGTTTATTTTTCACAGTTTGGGTGTTAAAGCCCTTTAACAGAGGTAATGTATAATTTTGTGTCATGGACTTTTGAGACATGTCAGTTATTCTCATAAAATTAGTAAAAGTCATGCAGTATCAAGGTGTTTAAGCAATGTGAAGTGCATTTCATAAGATGGTAAAGAGGAATGCGAGTCTCCAGGACCCAAAACAGACGTCACTCACTCTGACATTTTTTTCTCTGAGGTATGAGCCATACAAAGAAGAATCCATTTTAAAAACATACAGAAATATCTCTTCTCAAATGGCACAAACTTTATTTACCTGCATCACTGCGGTTCGTCGGGTTCCACTGACCTTGCACAACATTTACAGAGACAAACAGAAGTGAATGACGACATGAAAACGCATCACAGAGGCTCAACAAGGCCAGAGGAAGAGAAAGACGTGTGTGTACTTTGCAGACAGCGTGAATGCATTTATCTTGTGTGATGACACGGCCTTGGAATTAACATCATGTATCATTTAGGTTGGATGATTACAACAGGGTCGTCTTCACTTGCTGACAGAGGATGCTACATGCTAAACGCTACATGCTGCAAACCAGATTCCAGACAAAAATGAACAGAGAGATGGAGGAGTGTTTTTTAATCAAATTGTAATTAAAAAACTAACAAACTTTTATGTGGATTATTTTCTTTTACATTTGTAAAGAGTTTTGTCTGATAAAATGGAACCATGCACAAAAAATTGCTCTGAGCATAATATTGTGTGTGATAACATGATGTGATTTTGCATATTCTTGTCATATTTTGGTACATACAATAAACTGGAATTGGAAAATCAGATTTACTGGATCTTACATATATAGTTGTCATAATCAAAGGGAACTTCTGGTGCTGATTTACTGAATGGCTCAACTATAACTTTGAGTTTCAGGCTACCTTTTGGCCCCTTGATACAAACTTCAGTTAGTCTGCTAATTTTCATTAAGGTTTCCTGTTTAAAAAGAAACGTATGATCAAAAGTTACAGAAGTTACTTTCAGAACCCTGGTTTGTATTTTTAAGTACTAGCTCAAATTAAGAATTTCTTCAGCTTTCAAGACAGATGTAAAATATCAGACCTGTCTCCAAAGAAATCCTCAGTATTTACCAAAACAGTCATTCTCTGAGGGTTTTTTTTGTTGAAATCCAGTGGGTTCTGTGTGATTAACATGCAGCTTAAACAAGAATTTGTGCAGGGTTCACTGGAAATTCCTGTCATTGAATTAGTCAAATATCTGTGGGGCTACAAAAAGGAAACTAACAATGATGTGTAATCTAATTACTCAGGGATTTGGTGACCATGAAGATCCTGGTATGTATCACACACAATGTTTTGATGCATGTTCCCAGTATTTTCAAGAAAACCGTCTGTGAAATGATAAACATCCCCCACATTTCCTGGACAAAGCTTGGCTGTACTTGCTCTTTGCAAGAGAGTTCACTTCTGATGAAGGTTCAAAATCATTGCCAGGGGAAAAACATCTACAGGAACTGAACTCCTCACCCGAGCCTGTGTTAGTGCCTCGAGCTCCGACCATTAAGCTATGTACAGGACCAGGAGTTTTGCTGAAGATAAAAGCCAACGCTCCAATATAGAACAGGTGACTCAGCTTCCAGCTTGGCAGAGAAATCCCTTGAGACCTTTGACCTCCTAATCGTTTAGCAGCGCTTATGGTTGGAGATCTGCTCCAGGCTATTAGAGATATTAGTGTCACGTAGATTTGGGAATGGGCCAAGCCTATATCTGTACTTCATGGTATTCTCAGCATTTATTACCAAGCACCCAACCCCATGTGGAAACGTGATATGTGATCGTATAGTAGCTCATACTGCAGCTCAAGGCTATATGTAGGTGTGATATGTGTTAACTTAGATATAGAGTTACAGGCTATATGTTATAAGCATGCTGTTAATATAAAATAGGATATACAATATGGTTTAAACCTCACGAAACATCATTTTAATTGGCTATGGATGCTGTTTATGATCTCTAATGTTGTTTTCTTTATGTTTACTGTGTGTTTTGTGCAGAAAAACACAAATTTTCTCATCAATACGAGGTTTATTATACACAAAAATGCACAGATTCCTTCCAATACATTTAATAACAACATGGTAAAGATAATTTGGGGTTTTTATTTTTTTAATTAAGATAACTCCGACTATCCCTGACTGCCCCTGTTTTCTTACAACGGCACACGCCAGAGTATAAAACGAGCAGCCTTCCCGAATTAAAAACAATCCCTGCTCGTAAGGCACTGTCATCAAGCTGGCTTCAGTGGGCCAGGTAGATGCCGGAAATAAACGATCTATGCCTTCAATTTGATGGTAAATGAAAACGCATCAAAACACTGAAAAATAAAACTGAGAATACAAACTAAAATATATTGTTAGGGTAAATTTTGATTTTGGTGTTTGTTTTAGTCTCAAAAAAAGACTTGTAGGGTGGATAGTTGAATCCCAGTAAATAAAAAACACAGATTTAAAGGCAAAATAAGATTAATACATTGTGTCAGGAGCTGGAATTTGTTGTTGAGATAATGATAAATAATAACTATAATATTTACAAAAATAATGAAAACTGTAAATCCAGAATTTGAAACAGGGTCAATCCTAACAGAAGGCAAAATAGGGACCCTATTCAATCATTGTGGTGCAATTTGAAAAAAAAAATCAAACACATACAAAAAACAACTAATCCTACTGAGCTCCACTTTGCCCTGATGGCAATCCAGCTTTCCCTTGTTTTGTATATTTAATCATTTTGCCAAGGACTATGACTAGTGGCAGTTGATTTAATCTCACTCAACACAACATCAACATCATCAGTTACAACTGATCAGTTTCAAATGTACAGTCAAGACTGGTAAAGTCTACAAAGCAGACAAACGACGACATGCAATTATGTATTGATATTTCTTTCAAAAAACAAACAAACAAAAAAAAAAAAACATCCCATGCACTCTTTGGCCCCTTCTTGCATTCCTTTGTGACAATTTAATTTGAAATGCTCTACCGGAAGCTTATCGTATACCTGTGAACTTATCTGACTTGATGGGTCGGAGACGCCATCTTGAAATTGTCCCGATCGGAGGAGGCGAGGAGGAGACGGACTTGGGAAAACTAGATCGTCCTAAACTCGATAGCTGCATTAGCTACACGGATTAACGGCAGCTTTAGAGGTTATTGCTATCATATGATAACGTTTCCACTTGTTCGTTCAAGTCATTTCGACCTAGGAAGGCTTTTTGGCACACTTTGGAGCGGACAGGGTGCTTCGTAATCGGTTGATTCCCTCTTGGAGCGGACGGAGCACTGGTTGTGGCCGGGCAGCCCAGCCGAACTGTTGGACGAAATTGAGGTTTCCACACGGAATACAACAACAGCGACAACATTATATGTTTTGAATTTCATGTTTTATCAGTGCGAGACTGGAAATGCTCGTTTCAACGCCGTTTTGACGTTTTAAAGCTATGCGACATAGCTTGACGGGGAGAAGTTTGATTGGAGAACGGAGTGCGCTTGATTTCCAGTCCGATGGATGTCAGCCCTGCCCGGCTGTGGCTCGGCTCTCTGCTCCGCTGGTCTGAAAATAAAAGGTTAAACACCAACAGGCACAGGTGAACACGTCTGTTCATAACAATGCTGCAGACCTTGCAAGTACATGACAGCCCTGGCTTGAATGCCAACAAGTCGCCTTCCATTGCTTGTCTGTAAACCTGGAAATACCAACAACCATCCCCTCGTCTTCTTAACCCCCCTCCTCTTCCTCCCTTCTTTTTTTGGACTAGTAAGGCTGGCATTATTGGGATATTTTTGATTCAGGCTCGATCTTGACATTTTTAAAATGTCCTTTTTTGAGAGACAGTGCTCTGTTGAGCAGCAAGACATTTAATTTGACTCTGTCATTTTGAGGTATTGTTTTTTTAAAATTCTCTTTCTAGTCAGAGGATCAGATTCGGATGGAAAATGGGAGACGCCACCAAACTGGCCTTCGCCGTTTTCCTCATCTCCTGCTCTTCAGGTGGGTGTGGAGGGGGTTATGCATGGCTTATTGTCAGCTGTGGGGAATCCAGTGCAATGTTTACTGTTACCTTTGCAGAGTGCAATGCATAGTTTGTTGTTATATGTGGAAACTGCAGTGCATGACAGCTCTTTAGAAAGGGGGGAAAACCCCACTCTGCCATACTGTCTCATCACTGGTGCCCTTTCTTTGCGTCCTCCATGTGTGGATGTGCATTGTACATGTCGCAGATGTCAATAGTAAGCACAAGATGGGGCCTGGGGATCTCAAGGGGTCCATGATGGGCTCCTGGTGGAACATACCAGTTCAAATTAGGTTTTTTAGCTTAATTAGCTTAATTTCATTAGGAGGATAGAAAGCACAAGAGGGGATTGTAAAAAAGATCGCTGTTTGTCTTCACTGTTACCTCCCAGTTTGCAGAATAGACAGTTAAGTCAAATTCAACATTAGATGGAGACTTGAAAGAGAACCATGTGCAGTGGGAAAAAAATAAAGCAGTTGATGTCTAACAACTAAATCTAAACATGGAGCTACATGATACTAACTTAGGGAAATAATCTGCTTTTTAAAGCTCTTTAAAAGCTTTTTACATTCAATAACGTCTTTGCTACTAAAAATGTATATCCTAGTGTATCACACACTAGGACATTGTCTCAAAAGGTCATGGCAAGTTTGATTTCAGGTATTAAATGAGGAAGCTAGTTGTGGTTGCAGTTGGGTTTAACCCTGTTTACAAAACAATCAGACTGTTATAAAATTTAAATAGTCATATTTAATGGTAACGAAGCAACTTTCAGGCTCCTCGATGCTAAACACTGTCATGTGTCCTCATATCCAAACGGTGGATGCACAGTGAATGCCAGTGGGGTCAGTGAGGTGACAGTGAGGAGAAAGGGGTCAAACCCGGAGTGCTGTTTTTCATGCAGAACGTATTGGTTATGTGGACGTGGGTGGACTTAAAGGTCATTTCTTGTGGTTGATCTGCTCATACTGGTTTAAAACATCAGAGGGAATTTTCACGCTACTCTGATTATACCAGTGGATATTTTCAGTTTTTATGTAAGAAACGCCAGCCAGACATCACTGCAAAAAAGGGAATGAGTTTCAAGATTTTAATGATAAAAATACTGTCATTTTTTATTCTAATTGTACACATATTATGAGCCTGATGGTCCAGTGGGTGCAGCCCATGAAAAGGAGTGCTTTAGAGAGACGTCAGGCCTCAGTGAACCCATTTCATCCCCCCAAAAGAGACAGTGTTACCTCAAATGACACTAAAATGCTACACAGTGAAGCAAAAAGCAGATCTGGGGCAGGATTTTTTTTTGTTTTAAGCAGAAAATTGGATTGCTGGTGTATTACTATTAAACATAGCATTAGGTTTATTTCAAATTTTTAAATGTTATCGTGTATTATATGCATGCTCATGCAGGGGGGTTTCTGCTGTGTGAGAGTAAGTAGTAGTGAATGACCCGGCACCCAGAATATCCTGTGCGGCTATATAGACACTGTTTTAATTAAGAGTAAAAGGTAAAAGGGAAAATAAAACCAGAAAATGGTCGTGGAATTGTCCTTTTACAGTGAACTCTTGGGTGTCTTTGAGTAGAAATCAAAAGGTTTTCTCAAATGCGGTAATAGTTGGGTTGATTAGAGTGTAAGCCAGGTGCTGTCTGTATTGCACAGTACAGCAGGAGATGATTATTCCACTCGCTCATTACTGTCTGAAGTGGGAAAATGAATGGTACCTACTTGAGGTGGAATAATAATCCTTTATGAAATCCAAGTTGAATTGGCACAGCTCAAGACGACACCAAGAAACCTCTGATAAGGGTAGGCTCTCAGCCCAGAGTGGTTTTATTTGATGAGACCTATTGTGACATGCCAAAAAATTAAACATAATATTGACATTTTTATTCAAAGATTACAAAATGGAGAGGACCCTGTCTGTACAAACTGCCGTTATGTAGCAAACTAATAACTTAAGCAACACCATCTTTTGTTTTGTTGAATTACATTCAGCCGTTGAGTTTGGGTTATGTTCATTTCACCAGACAGGAACTGATAAAATGATGATTTTCCAGCAACCAGAAAACTAATTTTCAGTGTACTGTGATGTGCAAACAAGCTTTAAGAATCAGTCAGTTCATACAAAATTCACTATGCGATGAAATTACTTACTCTGTCAGTTCAGGCAGAAAAAAGATCATAGTGAGAGCATACCCTTACATTTGTTTTAATCATATCTTTGCTGGTAGCAAACAGCTTATGCCACAGTGTAACAACCGGTTACCCATTCAACCTTCAAAGCATTTATGGTGGATAATAAGAAGTATGAATTCTAATTACTGTTGCTCTACTCATGTTTTTCCATTATATATATATTGTGCATTCTTCTAATCAATTAAATGTGCAAAAATAATTGCAGTATATACATATTACAAATAGTATTTGGTTGGTTGAATGTAAATTTCTGTGATTAAGCAGCCAGACTGACTACAGTGGCTTGACTGACAATATTCATATTAGCTAAGGCTTGCTCTAGGTTATAGCTTTGGGTACCTCTATGAAATTTTATGATTTCACTGTAATTTCAAAACTACTGAACATCTCCAAACTATGGAACTGATAAGGGATGCTGATAAATTCCTTTATTTAGAATGCTCTGTTGCCATACATTGTAATTAAAGACAGAAAAAATATACATTAAAGGCAACATTTTTCCTTGCTGTAGCTCATTAGCATTAAAATAACATACACATCAGGGGATGTACCGGTGTAACAGTGTGATAGTGGCTTATCACTTTTAAGGGTCACCTTTTGTGAATTGGTATGAGCAGGTAAAACATAACAGTATAGCGCTTCATCGATCAGCATATGTTACTGAACCACAAAGTACATTCATCCACTTTTCAATCACAGGGCTCTGCAAAACAAGCAGCTAACAGGTGTCATGATATTCTCTGTGAACTTATGTTATTTGTTACTGTTTTCTGACATTTTAGACACAAAAACTCAGTTAATTGAAAAAGCATTTGCCAAGAATAATAAAGTAATTGTGTCTTATTGCAGCCATAAACGTGTAATATTAATGTGTTTCTAGAAAATATGCCAAGCATGTGTTTTGTCAGTGACTTTTAAGCATTAATTTGATGTATGTAGTTTATGGAATACCCTTTACATTATTTCTGAATATGCAGAGTTGCCTTATTATGTCTTAGAATCAGACATGACTTTCTGCTGTAGTATGCTGTTGTTTTGTAAGAGAAGGTGTCTGAGTTCACAAAAAAGAGGCAGAAATGTGACATTTGACCTAGTTTAATGTTGCATTTAGCAGCTGCCCAGTGTTTTGATCCATGCTGACATGTCTAAATTCTGCTGTAGCAAATGGTGGGTCAAGGTTGTCCTCCAAAGTGTTGATGTGACAGGATAGTAAATGGGCTTGTTGTGTAAGTTATGCATCTTTGGATTGAGTCTGAAAATGCTGCTTTGCTGAACTGCAAAGTGACATTTTACTTCCAAGGAGCCGATAATGTGACGCTGCAGCAGGCGGATGTTGAACTCCGGTCATCTGTTTCAAAGGCGACCTCTGCCTTAGATCTCATGTGTGCCTGACCTGTAACTTGGTAAATATTTACTGTGCAGCCTCATAAGTTATGGCACGTTCAGATCCAGATTTCATATTTCATGTGAATATAGTTACAGGTATAGAGAAACTTTGTGGGGATCAGAAATTAGAAGTGTGAATTGTTTTATGTCAACACATGACAGTAATACCAAATGAAATATAAACAGACAATTATGCTCAGTAAATGTTGGCAATATCTGCAGAATTTCCCATATGGTTGGTTGGTTGTATCACCTTTTGACCCCATAACCATCACAGTTTTTGCTAATGAGTATAAACCAGTCTAAGTTTAGGTAACAAGACCTTGTGCTGTTTCTCCACTTCTTCTGACATTGTATGAATGGAGCTCAAGCAATCATCGAGCTGTAGAGGTCATTCTCAGGCATAAAGTCATGTTTTGCTGGTAATTTTGGGGAAATGGCTGTTTAGATTTCTGCATGTATCCACCGCTGAGACTGATAAATGTATAGAGTCAAGTCTCCTGCTTTGCCTTCACATTTGGCCTCCTTTTTTGTACACTGCAGCAGTTTCACACAGACATTGATCCTCTTGCACACCAGTGTAAGGTTACATCAATATGGCGGAGATGAAGCATCTCTGGGTTTTAAACAGAAATTCTCAGCAGCACAACAGTTCCGATGATTCAGTTTCAGCTCTGCAAAATGTCAAAGTGAACTTAGCTGATCATCAGAGCAGCGTCTCTGTGTTCTGTCCCTTTGAACAGTGGAAAATTGACAGTTACCAGTTGCATTTACTGGATAAATTGGTTGGCTTTCCTGCCACCAGATTCAGCCCATTTTGTCACCAAGCATTTCCTGCGGTTGGAGTTTTCTTGAGAAGGATGATGAATATCTCTCAGCTCCAAGCATGGCGTTTTACTGCCAACCCTGACCTCTGACCTCCCTGCAGAGAATTAGAAGAGATAAACAGATCTTTCCTTCCAGCGTGCAGTTAAAAATGAGATTACTTAGCTTGATTGTTTACATGCATAATAATGGAACTCAGCTTGAAAGATTTTCTGTTTCAAAATGACAAATATACTGCAAATAGTGATATATGAATAGATGGAAGATATAAATGCCTCGACCTTGAAATTCAGGGGCTGCGACCAACAAGTCTTTTCATCATTGATTAATTTGTTTTTGTGTGTTTCTCGTAGTTAGTTATTTATTTGAATATAAAACAGTGCACCTTATTTGCTTAGACAGGGTGAAGATGTTTCTTTTGGCTTCACTTGGCAAATAACTGGCTTCCAGATAGAGTAAACTATTAAAAGTGTTTTCAGTGTTAAACTACAAACTTGGAAACACAATGAGCAGAAAAAATGAAGTTCAGTTATTAAAAAAAAAAGCTGAAACTTATAAAGACAAACTGTGCTGTACCAAACTGTCTTAATGCCTGACTTAAACTAATGTTTACTCTCACTGGCTTAGTTGATTATTTGTCTGCCTAACAGTGCACTGAATTCATACTTAGCTTTTGCCAGCAATACTTAACACGGTTAAAAGAGCCTTTCTTGTGTTTAAGCTCTCTAATTCTCTCTTTATTTCCATACATTGCCTGTAGAACATATGATTACATGTAAGTACTTCTAAAAGTGTAAAACCAACAGGAATTGTGGTCTAGATAAAATGAAAACAGGCTTTTTAATGCTCAATATTTATTTATCACTACATTGAAACTGTTTTTGACGGTGACTCAGCCACTCTTCTAACCATCTTGTAACCCTCTGCTGCAGTGTTTTGGGTCTTCCTAGAGTGGCCAGAGGCTGACTACCAGCTCTGTCCCATTTCCCCCCCCTACCTATTTCTAATATGTTCTCTTGCATTATGCATTAGGCTCCAAAAGCACAGGTGTATTTGTTAAGGCCAGATGTAGCCTTGATATCCCATCGGGCTCAACTAGTCAGACTGCTTTCATCCATGCCTGTGTATCATTCTGTGCTTTAACATCATGTAAAAAGTACCAGTTCGTGTTCATGGAGGTAAAATGGGGAACAGAAGCAGCATGTCGCCAGATTTGGCAGGGGAAATTATGACCCTCCAGCAGTTGGAGAGTGCTGGTTGAATTTAGACCACAGCCAGGTGTTTTGTGTTCTCTGCACACAACAAGCAACATAATTAGGTTGTGAGTGTGTATTTTGGTGATGTAAGAGTCTCTGACTGCATTTACGCAATGGAAGACAAATGTTATGTGTGTATATCTGCACATGCTGTTTGGACATCTTATTTTGAAAAATTGCAGTTTTGATGTGTTAATATAGTGTTTTTAAATGTAAAAGTCAACAATATCTTTTGAAAAAAGGACTTTGGAGTGTACGATTGACCCAAAATTAGGCCATGCCCTTTTTTCTTGCAAGTGCAGGTTGTGGTGAACTGGTTTATTTTGGCAAACTGCAGTTAACTTCATTAAGATTATTTTTCAGGAGACAAGTGTTATTGCAAGTGGATGCAGTTTGAAATGAAAAAACAGAGGTGCAGATGACCTGTAGAAAATTTGATACAATCACTTTTTCTCTGCTTGTTTACATGTTGAAAAGTTTCTTTGGTCACTCCATTGATCATGTGTATGATCTGTTGAGCATTGCAGGTGTTCTTTTTAAAATTACACAATAATGTTTGATCAGGTTCTGACAGCCCAAGGCCTTAAAAAACATTCACCACATAAGTAACTACCTAAACTTTTACTACAATTAAGAATCATCAAAACACCTTAATTGCTATTTAGGGGTTTTTCTTCAGCAGCAGCGATTTGTTGCAACCTGCTCCTGGTATCACTGGGCTGAGTGTTTCCACACAGGACAATTCACTGCAAAAGCACCACGAAGGTTAAATAACTAGAGGAAATCATATAAAAGCCAGTGCAGTGTAGCTGATCAGCTTCTGATTCAGTAAATATTAGATACTCCAGATAGGTCGAAGCAAATGCAAAGGATTATTTGCAAATGCTGTAAGATGCTGTAGTCTTTCTACAACAGCAGTGAAGGGACTAAAATAACATACATATTTAATTCAGCTTTCATGTCCTTTGAAGAAGCAGAGGTGTAGGCTTGGAAGAAGACAGAGGAAGTCAGTTTGAGCTGCATTGTCTGATTACTCTGCTAAATATTATAATCGTAGTTATTAATAACATAATAATCAGACTTCATTATTTTGTAGAGCATAATTCTTCTGATGCTTTTGTATGAAACGGTCGATTGATGCAAATGAAATGAAATAATACTTAAAGAGCCATCAACAAAGTATTCATTTTCTGTGATCAGTACATGTATAGCCCTGCTTGTGATGTATTATTGTGCCTGATTAATTGTGTAGTTGTAGGAGGCAGTTGGGTCAGTGGGGCCGCCAAGAGGCATAGAGTCCACCCTGTAACCAAAAGGTCAAATGTTCAACATTCGCTACAGGCATTCATCCTGTCAGTGCGTCCTTGAAGGGAACCCTACCTGCTCAGCTTATTGTTAGTCATGCTGAATAAGAGCATCAGCTAAAAGCCTAAAATGTAAATGCGGGGCGAGCGCACCTCTGTAATGGGAAGTCGATGAATTGCTCCTGTAACCATTACTGACTGAAATTAAAACAAATGATAGTACAGATGGTGAGTCCAAGCTTAAAAAGAACATCATCACCTTTAGTCTGTAGCCTGTATTTTTTGAGATACAGATTTTGAGATTCTATGGTTTAACTTTAGGTATTGAAGTCCTAAAATGTAGATATGCTTAAATTGCTTTTTAGATACAACTATTCAATATATATATGTTACTATACAGGTCAATTTTGTCTGAGTCTAGACCACTTGATGTGTTGGTACCCAAGAGAACGGTCCAGAACGGTCCTTTACTGTAATTAATGCATCCTGCAGATGTTGCTTTATGTGCTTGGGAGAGTTTCAGTCTAGACAGTCTGGCTGCTCAGACGGAGAGGCCCTGCTTTGATCCTTGATTAAAAACTGCAAGCTGTACATTCATCATGCTCTTGTTTCAGGCTCTCTCAAGGGTCCTTGCCTGCTTTACGCTCCCTCCTTCCTCCTCCTCCTCCTCCTCCTCTTCCTCTTCTTCTTCTTCCCCTTCGTCTTCGTCCATCTCTTGCCAAGATTTCTCACTGTGGTGAAGGTCGCTCTACCCTCTTATCACCAAAACCACTAAAGGGTAATGGTGTCTCGGCGACTCGGCGGGCCAGGGTGAGCGCTGTTCGTTCCTGATATTGTGGGTTCATCATCCTGCCATTATTGTCGCTGTCACTGTGTGTCACCATCTAATAAACCTCAAATGTCATTTGGGATACATTGAGCAGAAGCCATGTGAGCAACAAAAACATCGACAGGTCTTTGGTCCGACATTTATTGTCCTGTAATCAACACAAATGACCCAATTACCAAAATGAAAAAGAAATAAGATAGGAAATCAGTGCAAAATATCCATCAGGAATGTCCGCTGACCAGAATAATAATACTGCTTTTTTGCCTTTGTCATACAAAGCTTGTTGCTCTTTCGCATTTTAGATTTGTTTCCCAAACCACCCTCTGAATTGCCAGTGAGGTGAAGAGGGGATCTGTTCAGTCTTGAAACTCTTAATGGTTGAAGAGTTTTTCTTCCAAAGCAGTATTGACAGGAAAGAGAGTTTGGAGGTCTCAGTAGTGTCTGGTAATCACTGAGTCATCATTGGTATTGATAAACAAAGCTAACAAGTCTGCAGATATAATATGGTTATTCTCTGCCAGGGGAGTCAAATTCATAGCTTACTGCACCTGTAATACAATCTCAATTAAAAATACACAAGTGTTGGTGCTTTATTTTGGCAGTGAGGGGCCTTGTGACCAGTATGCGTCATTCGTTTACACTAAATATAAAGATGAGCCAGGAGTCACTGAGGTCGTCTGATGGCTGGATGGATGAAAGAGGGGGATTTATTGACTCCCAACGTTTATTGGTTTGTCTTGTCAAATGTGAACTGGGCGAGTGCAAACAGTGAACTTAATTGAGTGGCAGACTACATGTCTTTGAGGGCCACGTGAGATGACTCAGAAAGGGGCGGCACATCGGTTACACACATACAGCAGCCTGGGATCTAGTGTGGGCTAACCTTGACCACAGAGTGTGTTGCTGTACACTTTTAGACTTTCTCCTCTTTTGGTTTCTAGTGAAAGTAAAGCTGCTGATATCATGTTTTGATTACATTGACAGTAATGGTATTTGCAGTATGAACGGTGATACTGTTTTCAAAGGTTTTATGTAAGTCTGCATTACCTTATGATGGGTGCTTGAACCACAGTCAATAGCTTTAGAGCAGGGGATTATGGGAAATATCTCTCACTGAACTGGCCTGGTCTCACAAAAGACCAATCTCCCCATATATATTTATATATATATTTTGGATTGTCTGCCAGTCTTTTCTCTCTTTGCCTCCCCTCCATCCCTGCCTCTCCATTCCTCAGGCATTGATTGCTTGTTTTATAAAAATGAATTGAAATGCCCATGCTGCAGGCTTTGGTGTTATTGCAATATCACTGCAAACTCAATACACAGTTCAGCTTGAAGCCCAAGTGGCACTTAACACACCCTTCAAATAAATCCAAACAATTCAAGCACTGAGGGGATTGAGGGGGAGATGTGGGATGCAGTGGGGGTTTTTGCAGATCCTTGTCCAGTACCCTGCACGAGATAACGAGGAGTTTTAAATTGCTCGTCCTGTAAAGAATGTATGGTATGCAGTGGCTGGGTGCAACCCATTACGCACAAGGACACAGGGCTACGCTGGTATTTGTTCCTTGTGCAAACGGTTCAGACGACGGCGATTCATGGCGAGAGACCTTGTTGCTCTCCCGACCCTCTCGGCAACCAGCTCCATCAGCGCTAATTGAGGCGGAGACCAATGGGCGTTTGTCGCTTGGGCATACCAGCAGGGATTAAAGGGATTGGATTCAGTTGCTGAGTGCTGCGGTTTTTAATGCCCCCTCCTCACCACCATGTGCCCTCCTCCTGGCCGCGGAAAGAGTGCAGTCTTTGTGACCAGCTCACCCAAGCCAACCCGCCCACCCCTGCCATGTCACGACACCATCTGATTGAGCATTAACGCAGGACTCCAGAGAGACCAAGGCTGCTCTGTAAAATTACTGTCTACTGTAAAATAGTGTCTGCCTGTTGAGCGTCTCTTTGCTTAGACTCTTCTACTTCTCTATTTATTCAGCCATGGCAACAAAATAACCACTCTTGCTTGAGAAAATATGAAATTAATATAATTACATAACTTTGCTACATTTTCCCTTAAAATACATAATTTCATTCAAAAAAAACAAAGTTCATCTCTCTTTGGACTCATCAGTAATGAGATCTTTCCACCATATATCCTCTATAATGTTTTTATGATTATCATCAGATCCCTCACTTCAGAGAAACACTCATCAAGCTAATTCATAACCAAGCACTTTGCTATGGAACTTGAGAATCTGACAATAGCTCCAAAAAGGTGTGCAGTACACACTCAGGTGGTAATCTCGCCGTGGGGCAGTGGTCTCCCCTGCTGGCCCTGATGCCTAATGCCTGTGATAGTCAAACAGCTATAAAAGTTGTAAAAAAAATCTTTATCCAAGCCTGCCTGCGGCTGCCCTAAAGGCAAGTGGTTGGATGCATTTCTAACCGGCAGTGCCCACATTTTTGAGTCGGGGAGAAAGGTTTGATGGCAGTCATGCAAAAAAGAGGTCGGATATGGAAAAGTACTGCAATTAAAATGATTTTTTTTTCTGTTTCTCAGTTTAATCTCGCAGTAACTGTGCTGATCAGCAGTGATTTACTTAAGATTTTCAAACATTATTTCTTGATCCTGTTAATGTGCAAGATCAAGATGTAAGTTTTTGATCACCCTTGTCCCAAATACATTTGTTTAAACATCTGTTTGCCCCATCCTGCAGGAAAATATAGACAGACACTTGTAGATTTTGTGCTAGTTACGGTTACTTTTCTGTTAAATAAGCCCTCTGTAGAAGAACAGTACAGATTAGACCCTAAATTGAAGCCCGATCCAGCTCGATATGTTTAGGGCTGTAGCCTGAACCAGGCGTGACAGCTTACAAAATTTCATCGCCTGAACCCAACTTGACCCTCAAGCCATGTCAAATCTTTCAATTTCCCTCCCTCCATATCTCTCTGACACACACACACACATACATACACACACAGAATTTAAACTTAACTGCTTCTTCTTGTGCTCTGCTGCACAACATGACAGAACTAGTGCAGAATATTTGCAAGATATGTGAAAGAAGTTATTTTTTTCAGAGATCACCACTCTAATGGGTGCAGCAAGGTGTTCACACTACTATGATTAGAAGTTTTCTCCTAAAGTGGTTATTCATACATGCAAAAGCTGTATTTAGTGGTGTCTTGAGTGAGTTATGTGGGGGAGGAGTGTCAAATTGCATCAGTAGCAACAACAAGCGTTGCTGGCAAGCCAAGAGGGCAGCTCTGCAGACAGCACTTTGACTCTGGCTTCAGCCTAAGTTCTTTATTCAACACTGTTTAAAAATCATCACTCACATTTGTTTTTAGCGCAGGTCGCACATATTCCCACACAAACCAGCGCCCCTAACCACCATACATCACCTCAAATCTATTTCATCTCTGCCCGGACGTTGATGATAAGTTGATCCTTAGAACAAATTCCATCATAACGAACAATCCCCGCTCCTGGCAGGCACACAAAAAAAGCCTTGATGAATGGGTTGTTTACCTACTTCGGTGCACGCAGCGCTGAGTGCAGGCCTGGCCCGCCAAAATGCCACTTCATTATGAGGCTAGAGAGCAGAGTGCAGCACAGCCTGCCCCTGTGACCAGCCACAGAGAGGAAATTGGATATTAGTTCCTGTATTCCTCGGCAGTTGTCAGGCAAAAACATGCCTGATGGACAGTTCTTGAGTCTGAAATCTGACATTTAAATGCAATTAGTGACTGATAATAAACTAGCCAAAGCCATTTTTGTTTCTTTTTTTAATTCTCTTCATCTTTGGGGCTAGCCAGTTCATGTTGTGGTCTTTCTGTGCTGCATGACCCAGAGATCACCTCACAGAGAAACCAGAAATGTGAGGACAGTACTTGCTAAGGAAAAAGCTATCAGTGTGTTCAGAACAGCAAATTGAAAAGCTTTCTTGAACATAGTATAGGCTGAATCATAGCAGTGTTAATACAACTGGCAATGGAGACAAGCCAAGCATACATTTATTTATATAAAGGTAAGATTTGTATTGAAAACTGTGAGACTAAAATGTTGCCTTTTACGCAGGTGTTTTTTATTTCTTTCCTAACAGCCAGCGTTGCTGTTAAAACTCAGAGGAACAGTCTTTTTTCCTTACTGCCACACAAGCTCTAGGACTCCTAAATTAATCACTTTATCTGTTTCGCCAGCTTCAGTTTTGGAGTAGGGAGAACAAAACCCCCCGGTGTTGACTGGCTGCAAGCCAAAGGGTCCTCGTTGAAATTTCTCTAACATTTGGCAGGTGGTTGGTGGTCATTTCCCACCCAGCATGCACCTCTCTGGCAAGGCCACAGATCAGAGCAGAACTGTCTCTGCTGCGTGGCTCCTGCCTTGTAGCCCTCTCTCTTTGCTAATAAAGAGACAGTTCACAGGATCTGTTGTAGCTGTCCCCTGTGATTTTTGTGCCCTCTTTGGAAGTCCAGCTCATACTTTAGGCTGAAGTGGTGGTTGAGAGTGCATGTTATTTGAGTAAGAAAGTGAGTTTGTGCTATTACTCAGCTCTTCTCATGAAAGGAAATACTTAGAGGAGAAACTGCTCATGGTCATATTTCACAATTGAGGGGAGAATTGGAGAGAAATAACGGAAACAACTAATAAGTAGTGAACTTCCGAAACCCAAACTTTCTTGTGATTCTGAAGCAATCTTCAAAAAGGAAGTTTTCAGTTCTTCGATTGACATAAGAGGATAAAATGTTCTCTGAAACTGTATCTCTCATTTGATTAAGTAATTTCCAACTGTTCAGTCCAAGGCCATGTTTAGACCACAGCTGCATCAATTGCTCAGTCACAAGACATACAAAGGGTGATTGATAACTTTTTGGCCCATAAGTAAAGATAAGTTATACAGCTGTTATTACATGCACGTGCAGTTGAACTTTTTGAGCAATTGTGCAGAAAGTTGATTAGTTTAGTAGTTTTTGTGTTACAGGTAAATAAAACCTGTATGTTAACCGTGTATAAAAAATGGTAAAAAAAATGGTTTAAAAAAAAAAACTGCTTTGTTGCAGCCATCCCTCTCTGTAACATTTGAATTTAGCATCCCTTTTCTTCACCATGCTGCAGAAAGGGCACTATCCCCTCTTGGATCTCCTTGGTTGAGCTCTTGAAACAGAGGCAGCAGATGGCTGAGATTGACCATGTTCTCAGACAGTGCTGACTTGCATTTTTCAATTACCCAAAACAGAAATACAACAAAACGTATTAACTTAAAACTTTTTACTTAATCACTCAAAGAGTTAAACTGCACATACATGTAACAAGAGCTGTAGGGCTCATCTTCTTCAAACCAATCATCCAGTGTTGTCTTTCTTGTTTTTATTGGTTTGCAGCTCCGAGTATTTTTTATTACACCACTTTTTGCAGTCATAACACCTCTTTGCACTTCTGCAAGCTCTCTGCGGATTAAAAAAAAAAACAAAAACATGCTAGTTGCTGAAATTTACAAAAAAAAAAAACAAATAGAGAAGCATAACCCTTTCAATGAAGCTGACACATTTTGCTAATCCAAACAAAACAAAATAATATCAACCTTTGAACTTTTTTTCCTGTTCTTTCTCCCTTTATTAATCCTGTCACTGATGTGACTTTGCTTTTATGATTGAGCTGTTCGCCCCTTAGGGCTTGAATCAATTCGAAGATATTTTGTCCTTTAAAGGTTTTAGCTGAATTGAGGCCGGCAGCAAGTTTTGTCAGCCTTCAGGTTTACCTCAGTGCATCTCGCTATCAAAGAGGAAAGTAAAAACCTCTGTGTCCTGTTGTCACTGTCAGGGCCTCTCAGATTCAGGTTCTCCGAATTGCCTCTACCTTATGTGACCTCTTGGCCACCGTACAAAAGATTGAATTTTCAGAGCCTGCTGCAGATAATCAGTCATTTCCTCCTGTCGCCTCTGTCAAGTTAACAGTATTTTTTATCTTTATTTGCACTATCCTCTATAAATCGCATCATTTGTTTGCAGTCTAATTGTTCTTTTTGAAATAATGTCTAATTGCCGTATCTTATCATTTTGTGGTTGCAGGAATATCTCGCACCCTTACAGTCTATTTTTGCATGTTTGGAGGGAACTGGGGGTTTAACCAATGTGGAAAAGAGCATCAGCTACATGCCCAAAATGTAAAATTTAAAATGTCAGAGTGAATTTTCAGAAGCAGGCAGCTAGCGAGGGGTGAAGAGCGGTTTTTCAGAAAGCCCCAGTGAATTGAGAAGTGGGTCGGGTGTTTAGACGCTGTTCAGGGGAGGCATAGCTGAAATGTCCGCAGCTAAAGTAGGTCGCGGTTAACCTTGATAAATCTCTTGTATGACTGGAAGAGAGAAAGGAGCCTCTATAAAATGCTATGCAGTCATTTCTTTTCATGAGAAAAAAGGAAACTGTAGGGGGAAAAATATGCATGCTGTAAGGCTTTGCATTGATGTGACTAATTGCATTACAACCCTTAAGTTCTTTTCATAGATAGCAAATATTCATCTTGATGATATGAAGGACAGACAAAGCTTTCCTTTTGAGGCAGGAGAGCAATTAAATGTCACGCAAACTCTTTAGTTCATTGTTCTCAGAAGTGTTCTCACGGTGACTCGGGAATGCATGAACTCCACATAAAGTTTAAATAGATGTTTTTCTTTGCCCATTTAGCCCAACATGAGCTGACCTTGTGGTCTGACAATCAGCCATTATTATCAATTAACTAGACGTGTTGATTAAGACTAAAGAGCAGACTGTTGATTTTAGCCCTTTATTTTCCCTCCTTCTGTTGTTCCCTAGCTTTTCATCCTTTGTTTCGCCTTGAGAAATTTTCCGTTAGTACGTAATAAATTTAATATATGTTACTCCTGTTATTACTGAGAAATGACCTTGCATTAACAGAGTGCAACTATAGTCACAAAACACTGAATTTCTTTCTCGATCTTTGTCTCTGACGAACCTTATTATGGCCAACAAAGTGAGCCTGTGCCGCTCATGTTTGACATTTCCATGCGTTAAATATCTTTTGGAGACAAAGAGGCTTCTCTCTCCATTGCCTGGATGTGTGCTTGTGGGTGGAAGCCCTATTGTATGTCCTTGCACAATCAGTCGTGTAGGCTCAGAACTCGGTGACATTATCCGCTTTAGTGAACTCTGAGCTGCGACTTAGTCAGAAGATTGATTTCTCTGCTTTATTTTCTTCGTATCCACCGTACTGCCGGGGCCGCTCTTGCCCACCTTTGGCACACGGCACTATAGGCAGCTGGCCTGTACTGTCACCTCATTTCAGAGATGTGATTGATTTGAGCTCCTAATGGCTGTATTTACAACAGAGCAGTGTATTTGCAGTTCACATGGCTCGTAGCTTTTTGTCACACAGTGCAATACCTGAATGGAGGCGTTATCAATGGAGCTGTTGATGTGCTTTAGCTTGCCTTGGCTGAAGAACAAACACGGCAGGCTTTTTGTCTTGCTTTTTAAATTTGAGCACTGTCGTGTTAAAAAATACATCAGTTTACTGTCAATTTACATAAGGTTAAGTTTGTGGAATATCGTAAATCGCTTTAAGCCCTTTGACTTAGAGGGAGGAGCTCAGTTTCAGCCAATGTAGAATTAAAAACAACAGATAAATTGAGTGCTTTCCTTAAGGGATGGTGGTGATGTTAGTGTGATTTTTCAGGTAAAAATGCCAAAAATCTGCTGGTTCAAGCTTCTTAGATGTGAGGATTTGAAACTTTGTTTGTCATATAAACACAATAAACACAATAACTATGTGTGTATGTGTCAGTGTTGGAATATAATTTGGGTCTTATTGTGTGCACTATGGATAGGATAGATGATGAAGCAAATCAGGACTGCATTTTTTACATCATCTTGTGAACTACAGAGCATGGTTTATATAGAAGTTTCAATACAGATAGATGATTTTTTGCAATATCCGCCCACCCCATTTGTATTGTAATGTTACACCTCCATTGAGACCGTCAGTAAAATAAAATCACCTGATTGCTCAGGAAGTCTCTGCTTTTTTTAGAGACCAATTAAAATAAAAAAAAAAGTAGATTATCTAGTATTCATGGCTTGTTTTTTTTTTAACTTTATTTCTCACAACAGAAAACAGACAGTGTTTCACCTGCTGTCTGTGTCCTGGGCACTCTTTATTATGGGTTGTTCCAATGAAGTTGATACTGAACCTCAGGCTTATCCTTCTGCCACATTTATTGTAAATCACTCAGAGTAAAATGGAAATGTGTATGCCAAGCACCTTCATGCAGTGTCCATGGGGATCAGTGCTAGCATGGCTAATGCTGTTACACCAGAAGTGGCTAATGAGCTAACCTTCCGCTTTACCTCCGCATACCTCCCCATAATTATCGCCTTCAGCTCCCGCGAGGGCCAGTGGAGGGAACGATGCATTCATCCCCATCTAGGAAGAATAGAAACCAGTCGCCATACAACGGATGCTTAAGCTGCTGAAGGACCAATGGAGTGGTTAAACGTAGCAAACACAGCAAGGGATTTTGCACGGCAGTTTGAGGCAAAGTCAGTACACATCATGGTGCAGCAGAGTCCCACTGCAGCAGGTTATCTGAGGACAGGGTCTTACAAGGAACAGAATGATTACTTATCTTTTGTTGCCTTCAGGTGATCTGTGGTTGTAAGGTGGTGTCATTCATCACCAGTCACTACAAAACATCTTTGTTTTCTAAAACCCTAGATCTCGACTGGAGACACACAATACCCGAAAGGCATAACGGGATGGGATGAGATGGGATTGAGTTTTAAACAATACATAGTTATTTGTGTATACCGTATACAGTTCATTTACATTTACTCAGTTTGATTTTCACCATCAAAAGCAGCAAACTGAACTGACAAGCTTTGCTTTTACACTCCTGTTTGCCTTAATTGAGTTGCAGTCAGTGTAGTCAAGTTTGTGTTTTATTTGAATAAACAAAATATAAAATTACAAGAGATTTGTTTGCATCAAATGTATTTTTAAAGAGTCTGGAGGAGGGATTGAAATTAAGACCACATAAACCACATGTCAAATGATGTCATCTCCCCTCCACTGTTATTATGCTAATTTGCACGTTTGGGCAGACACTCTATTTCCACAGACAGATATTAAACACCCTGGTGTGACTATTAACTTTCGTTCATCTTTGCTTCCATGTTGAAATGCTGTTTTGTCAATTTTTCTATTTAAAGACAAATGCAGGATATGTTTCTGCATTGTCAACATACTGACGCCTGAATAGGCTCTGCTTATTCACGTTACCTTTTTTTTTTTTTTTTTAAACTCCTGTCTCTTATTTTGCTTTGACATTTGCTCTCAATCACACAGGCAGCACCTCTCCGTTGCACCTGTTGCTGTGAAATAGTTTGGGGCTTCATGGGAAATGGATTTAACAAGAGAAAATGCCGTCAGTGCAGCTAAGAGGCGGAGTGACCTCGCCTGCCAGTGAAGTAGTCATTCTCCTTTCCTCCATCTGCAGCTGTTAATGCCGTTGAAAAGAGACCCGCGGCGCTTCCAGGGCCCGGGTTGGCATGAACTGGCTTTACTTAAGCAGCCATTTTATTGAAAAATACATGATCTTCCTAAAGGTAACCTCCATTACTCAAGCTAAGCCGTAATTTCTTGAAACTGCTGTGACTGGAGACATGGTCAGAGCAGGCAGGGTATTTTGCCTCTGCGACGTTCTTTAAATGGTAGAGGAGAGTGGATAATAATCATATAGATTGGAGCGTAATTCTTTATTTGTCCTGCAATGTTCTGTTAAATTACAGAGCACTTTTGAGCCATTAAAAACAGCAATAAATAAAAGCTGATAAGACTAAGAGTGCAAATTCCTTGTTGGCTGAAAGAATTTTTAAAAAATCAAGTAAATAAAACACTCAGGCCTATAAGCAAATAAGTAACAAAGCCTTTTTTGTGAAAAAAATGTTCTGCCAGCAGCCTAGATACATCTGCCCAAGAGAGTTTGTTCAAGTTTTTTCATCTGATAGCCCTGAAATAAATGCACCGTGCATCCCAAACCTCAGTTATCACACATTACAACCTAAAGTACAGCACTTATCATCAGCAAAAAAACACATCTTAACTATTCAGACTCCCAAAAGAATATGATGGACACACATTACAGACCTGACAACGCAGTTAACTTAAAGAAAAAGGCTTTATGTGTGATACATATTCACTTGACACGAAACAGACGCATTGAATTAGTAGTGCCAAGAACAGTACGTGACTTTGCAAGTGTTTTTGACTTTTATCAGAAACCTGAGGAAGTTGGTAACCATTTGATACACACGCACATCTGTTTTTCACACAAACAGTTTGAGTCATGTTTTCACAGTAGAGAGGACTAAGCTACTTGATCTGCGTGATTTTCTTCAGAAATGTCTTAGTCAAAAGGAAAAAACACCTTGATCAATAATAAGATAGTAAAGGAGCTTTGAAATGTGGTTTCTTTGGTTAAGAACTGTAATTCCCGAAACAACTATCATCATGTATCCGGATGGCTGAGGTCAACATGACATCTTTGAACAGTAAAAACCTACATATTGCACCTTGAGGAGAAGGAACAGAATGAATCATAACATGCAATCCTGGTTTCCTGTGTGTCTGAACTACTTGGTTTGCAGCACCAGGAAGCAAGCAAACGGAGGCTGACTATCCTCAGTCTTGTCAGCAGTCTAAACTGGACCGACTCCCTGACAGGTGATGAGAGGCGGCAGCAGCAACGCTAAACTGACAAGCTGTCATGCAGTATTTTCCCCTGGATATCGGTTTGCGAAAAGCTGCTGCCTGCGTTCATCCGCAGGACATCAGATTCTCCTTTATTTTGGCGGGGGAGGGAAGTCGATTGGCACAGTTCAGCTGTGTTTGTGAACAGGAGTCTGGTTTCTCTGCTTTGCTCCATAACCTCATTTTCACAGTCTTGCTTGGCCAGTTTTTATTGTTCATCTTAGAAAAACTCTCATTTTTCATTGCGTATTGACTCAAAAGCACTTGGGAGCTCAGACAAAAAAGTACCACAGAAGTAAATTATATTACTACTAAATGCTTTATGACTTCACCCTATCTCATACTTTAAAGCTGTAAAGGCATGTCCTTCCACCAGTTACAAAACTAAATTATATTCTTTGTCAATGACAGTAAAGGAAAAAAAGAATTCTTCATCTTCCAGCTTCAGGGGCTTGTAAATCCCAGAATTCGAAAGCTTCTTATGCAAATTTTATAGGGTTCACTTGCCAAAATATTTTATAGAATAATTGTCTTTTTTTTTTTACCTATTTCTTCCCCAGGTAAAGGCAACAACGCATGGATGCTGTGTCACAATAACACCACATAAAATCAAATAAAAACTGAAGAATGTCCTCTCTGTCCTTCTCAGGTGCCATCCTGGGACGCTCGGAGACGCAGGAGTGTGCATACTACAACTCCAGCTGGGAGAAGGAGCGCACCAACCGCAGCGGCATCGAGCCCTGCTATGGCGAGAAAGACAAGCGACGGCACTGCTTCGCCACGTGGAAGAACGTCTCTGGAACGGTGGAGATCGTCAAGCAAGGCTGCTGGCTGGACGATGTCAACTGCTACGACAGGTAGGAAAGGAGTGACTGAAAAAGAAATTTCGTGTTGTGTTTTTTTATGTATGTATTGTTAGTTTAGCTAATTCAGTTCCAGGCAGCCTTTAAAAGCTCCTCAACAATCAGATATTTCAGTGACCCACAAAATCCAGTTTTTGCATGATGAAAACATATCAAATCTTATTTTCATGGGAAGATTGTGTGTCATTTCAGCGCACTGTAGGTTGAAAACTAATAGGCCAGTTGAATAAACTAAACTCTGGTCTAGAATATATTATTTGCAATTTAAATGTATAGTAGGAAACATTTTCTACATTAAAATGTCTAAAGAGACGGAGAAAACTTCCAGTGCTTGGATTGAATTTTATATGTTCAAAGGGCAGTCATAAAAAAATGTACCCCTCTATGCCATTGTATTCATCCACTCCTCAAGCAAAAGGAAATGAAAATTTTTGAACGATTCGAATTATGGTTGAAGTCCTTGCTGAAAAACTGAAAAGACAAAAGTATTTCTGTATAATACTGACAAAAAGCAGCAGCACGTCTCGACTTTGAACATGCTCAAAAACACCTTGAGCACAGTCCTTTGTCTTGTTTGTGCTTCCCTGTCTGAATGACCTGCACAAGGCTACATGTTTAATTACCACAGACCAGGGAAATATAAATTACTTTGTGAATCTCCACCGAAAATGGACTAAGCTTGATGTATGCGTTCAAGGCCAGAACAGTAAACAGATATTAATAGATGGTATTATTATAGTTTCTTCCATGCGAGAACATCAACCTGGCATCAGATGCTGGTTTAAGCCGGTTCTGCTTGTGTTTTTCTTTGATTCCTGAGCGATAAAGTTGCTGTAGATTCTGCAGCCCGCACAGTTTGGGTACCTCTGCTCAGACGGCGCCGCCTCGCCTCCCTGGAGAGGCCAGAGCAAGTCGAGGGCGGCTGCCACTTCCTTTGGCTTTTATCTGATGACTGTGCGAGTGTGAAAGAGAGAGTGAGTGAGTGAGTGTGCGATTGTTAGTGTACATGTGTGTTTGTTTGCATGCGAGTGTATTGGTGTGTGTGGGAGTTATTTTATAAATGTTTTTTCTTCACATCTTCTTGCAGCGGAGAGGGAATGGAGAGGAAGGCAGTTGAGTGTGTGTTTGTGTGTAAATGTGTGCACAGTCCAAGTGTGTTATGTTGTGTAGAAAACATCATGTCTCCTGCAGTGAGTGCACGGGCAAGTGTGTGAGCGCATGCAGATGATGCTTAAGTGCGCATGTGTGCACTCACTCGCACTTAAAAAATGAAATTGCTTCCATGTCCTTGGCAGTGTGCAGATAGGAAAGAGAAGAGAGATTTGTGAGTGTGTGTTTCTTGTTTTCTAATTTCCATGTCCTCTGCAGTAATGAGTGTGTGGAGAGGAAGGAGAGTCCCGACGTTTTCTTCTGCTGCTGTGAAGGCAACATGTGCAACGAGAGGTTTCTGTATGCCCCTGAAGCGCCCCCACCGAGCGACCCGCAGCATTCAACCGCCTACAGTATGTACAGTCCAACATGTTCGCACACACAGCAATATTCCACTGAAAATGACAGTCAGTGTTTGTTTGTGTAGCAGCCACACCTACAGTTGATTTCCTTTGGTCTCTGTGATTTTACACCTTAAGTATAGGAATTGTGAACAAAAACCCTTAAAAGCAGCAGTTAGTGAAGTACTCAGCACCTCGTGTGTTTATTTTGTTATTTCTTAAGTCAGATTTGCTTTCTACCTTCTTAAATTGACACAGAGGCCATGCTTTTACTTTGAAGGGACAGTCCTCATGTGATGTAAGATACTTGTGCTCTGGATATTTGCCAGTTGCAGAGTTTCCAGGTGTTACGGTCTTCAAAAATATTCAAGGATTTAAGGAAGGACGATAGAAGCAACAGAAGACATGAAAAGACATGTTGAAATGTTCTCACCTGAACACAGTGAACTAAATAATGAAATTTAAAATCAAACATCGTGAGAGTCAAATATAAAGAACATATCAAGATATGTTGACTATAAAAACCATATAAAGACATTTCACTGCAGCATGGAGCTTTAATGTATTTATACTTGCTTTTGCTAGGGCAGTATATGATAGTGTAATGTAGTATGCCCAAAGCAGAGAACTTACTAAAAGAAAACAAGCTATCCACTATCAGTTAACATAATAATGAATACGTAACATAAAAAGATGCAAACAAAAAAACACAACAGATAACTATGCAGACTAAAATAGGCTGCCAATCAGCAGAAGAGTCATTTACCACTGTATTTACAGTAATAGGTGTTTTTCAGAGGGAGTGACAAAGCTGATCTGCAGGATACAGTTATGACTGTTTGAAATACAAAAGTGTGTCCCTACTTTGAACAGCATGTACTAGTTTGTGTTCATTGAACAACCAGTAGCAGTCCTGGTGTCTTTGCACTCATCACTTTCCAGCAAAAGAGTCCAAAAGGCCAGACTGTCTCTTTGTATTCCTTTTAAATGTGACTCTCCAAAACCTGCAGACATTCTGCAGAGAAAAACTTTACACAGTCTCTTTGACAAATGCCCTGAGAGTCCCATGATGCAGCTGGTGCAACCCCATCGGCCCCTGCCTGTTCTTTCCCTCCCTCCCCTCCTTTTTTCGTCCAAACCCCCCACCCGGAGGACGGTGGTGGCGGTCGGCGTCTGAGCGTCGTTGCTTTGACAGCACTGCCGAATCAGACTGTCACACCTTGTGATAGGAGGACAGGCTGAGCCAGCAGGCGTCACCCAGCGACTCTTGCAGGGGTCGGACACAGTTCAGAGCTCTGTTATTTTTGGCAGGCGGATTACGTTATGTCACGAGATGGATTTGCTAATCCTGCTGCGTGTGTGGGTGGGTGGCGTGTGGGTGTTTGTGTGTGTGTGCGTGCATTGATATGATCCCTAAGCACAGCGGCAGTAAGCTGTAAGCAGGGTTAGTGCTGCACTTAGAGAAGATGTAGCACAATGTCAGGCCAATCAGGCTTCCTGTTTGCTTTTGTTTCCCTTTTCTCCTTGACAATGTCTGTAATTTTTATGTGTCTTTCTTTCATATTTGTTTCCAAGAATATAAATTCATTAAAACCGCCTATTTTGTTTTGTCTTATTCTTTCTGCTATCCTCTCTCTCTCTCTCTCTCTCTCTCTCTCTCTCTCTCTCTCTCTCTCTCTCTCTCTTTTTCTCTCTAACTACACAGCCACCTCCAACCCATTTTCCCAGAAGCCCCAGCTTTTCAGCACTCTGCTTTACTCCCTGGTTCCCATCATAGGCCTGGCTGCAGTTGTCCTCTTCTCTTTCTGGATGTGGAGGCATCACAAACTGGCCTATCCAGCTGCCCTCGTCCCCACACATGTAAGTCTTTACAGGGTGGGAAAATGAAAACTTTTTGGTCCATCGCTGCAGTGCCTTTCCAGAGGTCACCTGTCCATCAAACAGCATGGCAGGGACTGGTGTCGTCTTTCTTTGAGGTTGCTGTTGATGCAGTTAGAGTTTCTCTTTTCGTCTGTTCAGCCGTGGCGTCCCACTTCATCTATTCAAAACAATTATTGCAAACAAAGGGGGAAATGTAAAACGCTTCAGTTCCTGTGGATTATATGATTAAATTCCTTACTGTTAATGCAAACACTACAGGATGGAAATAAACCCATTAATATTTAATTTATATGTAATAATAACCAAGGTAATTTAAGGTTAATTCTGTAAAAGTACTCATATATTTAGTACTTGTATGGCAAACGGGTTATCTCAAATAATTTATCCCAAAAAATATCTGACTCAGCACTGCTCAATATTGATGACATTTGTTACCTGTATGTCGATGCTAATCTGTCGCTTCTGGAAAAGGACAGCTCTTGTATTGTTTGAGGTTTACAGCTTTGCCCTCTTTATTTAACCAACCTGAAACTTCACTGCTGATCTACTTTTTCAGTGGGCTGAAACAGCCCTGACCTCTCCTGCCCCGTGCAACAAAGGGACGGAGCTACGGTCAGCCAGAACAGACACGCAGTGCAGAGAGTTTACCTTGGGATAATTGCTTTTTTTTTAGTGTCTTCTTTCAGAGTTGTGCAGATAAATATGATGAGCCGGGTTCTGTTGGTTTCTCCGTCCACAAGTCTCCTTCTGAGCAAACAACTCTCAGACTTGCTTTTAGTGCACCAGACTGGAGAGTCTGGAGATGGCTGTAATTACGACTGTACATATTGTGTCTAATAGACTTTTAATCACACCAAAGTGTTTTATAGATCTTTACATTTTAAGTGCATATTGGGAAGCCCTGGTTAAAATAATTGTTTGATTTTTGACCCACATTAGACCGTGTACTAGTTCACTTTACATTACTCTTCACATGTTCACACAATCCTTTTTTATTGCTGCATACATAGAACATCCCCCTATCTGCACTTAAAATCGTTTTCATATCTCCTTTTGAGTGAGTAGGTTTAAACATTTCCCAAATCTCCTTTCTTGTAGGACCAGGAATAAGGCTGTTTTTTCCAAATTCCTGATTCATGTAGGGGGATTTTTTATATATGATTCTGGGGTGGTTTTAACCCGACAGCAGTAGAGCTATATTCTCTGCTGCTCAGTAGCAGGGGAAAAGAAAACCATCGCAGAGCTTCCATCGTATGGAAGAGTAGCCAGGGGACTCTGCATTATTGATGAGGCTTTATATAGGCAAACAAAACTAAACACAGAGACGCTCGCAGCTCTGTTTTAGAGGATGGTGGTGGTGGGTGGGTGGGGAGTGCGGGGGAGGGAGTGAAGAGAGACATGCTATTCTCTCAACTTAGTTATTGTATTTGCACAGTGCTTGAGCATAGCAGGGAAGAGATAAAAAGACAGTGACACAATAAAATAAGGAGACAAATGCTAATGTGCCATGAAAAAGCAGTGCTAAGAGACCTATGAAACGTTGTACCTGGAAACAGATGAACAGATAAATAAACAACATAAAACAAAACAAGATCATGACCAAAGAGGAGTGGATCAGATAGCTAATGATGACACAGTGGGAAAAAAACAAACAGCTGAAATATTCATAAAATCAGGAGGAGAAGAAAATGAAATAGCCTGGATGGAACAAATGAAGTCATGCCGGATGTGTATTATCGTGAGTGTGCAGAAGTGTATTAGTGCATGAATGAGTAGGTGTACAAGGACGGGAGAGGGAAAGGAGGTCACTCGTACAGGAATGTATTTAAAAGTCAGCTCATATGCTTTTCTGGAAGGAAGCGAAGCTGCAAAACCCCGCTCGCCTGCAACTTGAGGGAGGCTTAAACAAATACTGGCGCAGATGCAATCACAATCTGATACACATAAAATTGTTCTGGCAGCCATATTTTGTTTTCTAATTGATTAAACCAGGTTTTTTCAGTATGGAAGATGGAGAAATCCAATTGAGAGGAGAGGGGTGCAGCACAGGGGTTTATTTCTATCTTCTACCTTTTTTGTTGTTCTTGTTGCTGAAGAACATATTTTTGTGTTGAACCACAGGCTGTATTAAAAAAATCAGAAGTGACTCCGACCATCACTCAAATAGCTCACTATTGCAAAGTCATCCAGGTCAGCCTCTAGCAGTTCTTGCACTGGTATTGAATAAAACTACACCACAACCCCCTTGTCTTCCACTACAGGTTACTGAATAATATCTTGCTGATGAAATCACATGCACATAAGTAGGCATTTCAGGACTTTTTACTTCACAACAAGATGTGCAGGTGTTTCACAAAATGGCATTCCTGTTATAAATAAAAGTGTTGTCCTAAGGCACTTAACAAAAAGTAGACAGCTTTTTTTCATTAAAATTGAATAATTGCTCCCTATTTTATGAAAGAGACATTAGTTGCATATAAAACTTGGTTGTAATGTTTCATTTCAACTCTAAGAAGATATTTTATAGATATAGTCCAAAAAAGCGACAGGAGTCTGCACTCTGTTTTATGTTTATCATGTCTCTGCTCTATTTCGCATTCATCAGAGCTCTGTACTTACTCGTTTATTTTTAATGTGACAGTAACAAATTGCCCACACCTGTTGCTGGTTAGATTTTAAAGCGTGCTGTGTACTGTGTCATCATAGTTGTTCATCAGAGGTGTTGGTGGAGATGCACCCTTTATTTTCTCTGTTCCCTCACATCCATGTGCCAGCTACAACGCTGCATCTTCTAAATTGGCAATGCTCTGCATCACACTGTGCACATTTAATCTAAATCTCTAATTAGAAGGAGTAGGAATGTGATTATATCATAAACAAGCAGCTGCAGTCTGAACAGCGCCAGAGACAGACGTAACATATACACAGAGCTGTTTTCTGATTAGCTAAGCTTCTGTTTTTAATTTTTTTTAAATTTTTAATTGCATTTTGGCACTGAACCTTGAACTTACTACCATATCGTTTTTCATGTTTATTATCCAGCATGTAAAGCCACTGTTGCACATCTTGGAAATTAGCAAATAGGATCACAATCTAAAAGACTGTGAAATTCAAACATAAATATAAATGGATGAGTATGGCAAATTAAATTTAGAAACACACCATCACATGCATAGAAAACTATCATCCCAAAAGTTGTCATGCCGTATGATTTTCTGCATTTTTTGCTAATTCTCTGCTTTACCTTCGGTCACATCTCCTTTGCAGAAAAGGAGTTTAGAGTCACTGCATGACAAAAATGTTTGCCATTATTTTCTTTGTAAGGTAATGAAACATGCAGTCTTCATAATGCAAAAGTAATTGTTCCCACTTAATGATCATTAATGGATTCATTATCATGGCTCTGTTCTCTAATTATACGATGCAATGCACTGAAGAAAGAAAGAAAACCAATCTGGTAAAAAGAGCCCCTGCTGTACTTTTACACGTAGTTGTCGGCCTTACGTTTGGGAGCATTTGGTGGAGTTCATAAAGTTTTTTTTTGCATCAAAAATTGCATGCTGTATTTTTTTTGCACGCTTGCTTATTTTATAAACTACAAAACTTGATTTTATCCAGTGTGAAAAGCAGAAAATTATATAGAGCAAAGTAACTTTGTTGCACACTGTCATTATATTATAATTGTGGTCCATCATAGACAGCATATTTGCCACCAAGCCTCCATTATTCACACCAGTGTGCCAAGTGGAGGCAAACTGGAATTGATTCTGTCTGAGTACACAGACCCACAGCTTTCACACAGAGAGGCCCAGAGCACTTAAACAGAAGTCCGGCCATTTTTCGACCTGGACCCTATTTTCTTATCACTATCCATCTCACAGATTGATTCCGACCAAAATCACATCAATTGATTTATTATGGAGCTACTTACACCTTGTTTGTCTGGGTGCAACTTTCCAAAGAACTCCTAAAGTGCCGGTGGACTCCAGGTATCCTGAAAAGCTTCCCAAACCAAACACCTTTCATCGCTTTAATCCCTCCAAAATGATTTCCACCTGTTAAGTTTAAGAATCTAAAATTATGCTCTTTATGGGGCAACTGCAGCTGTTATGCATGTGTTGCCATGTGAATTGCCAATGAAATCAATACATTAAAGAGGTGCAGTGATGAGTTGAAAAAGACCTTCTTTTTTGTGTTTGTGGTTGTTTTTTATGCTCAGATGCTTTTAATCTCCTCAGTGAGAGATTTTCATTTGTTTTAATCACCCAAAATTCATTTGTCTTCCATATGGCTGTTTATCAAACTTGTCAACCGAAATGTGCTGATATCACTTGTGCTGTGATCTCATTCTTCCTGATTTAAATTTTAAAAAGCTGTCAGTTTTACTTTACTTATTTGTCAGGGTTCTCTCATGGCTCCTTGTTTATAATTTGTGCCTCAAGTCTTTTGTTTTACGTGAAAACATTTAGTAGAAAAATGTCTGAAAGCAAGGTGTTAAAAAAAAAAAAAAGTCATGTTTTGGTATCAAAACCCAAAACATCACTAAGCCCTTGTAGAGCAAGACATGTTTGTGTCTGATTTGATACAGTCTGAGCTCTGTTCTCCCCTGCTGTGGGGCTTTTATTTACTTTTGAACTCAACATTTCTGAGTGTTTTGTGGATTCACTGGAACAGTTTCAGGTGTCTATCATCAGGGTGCTGTTGCTGTGAACTTTGCATTAATGTTTGTTAAGTTCCTCTGTGATCCAGGAACATTTTTGTTCCTTTTATATGTTGTCCAATCCATTTTCTGTTGCTCTGCTTAGGAGCATCATTTAAGTTTTTAAAAAGGAACCATCTTGCCTTTAGTCCATGCTTATTAACACTTTCTCTGATTCATGTGGGATCACAAACACCACAGATGGACCTGTGGCCCTTCATGTGACCCAAACCATAGCTTTGAAGCCCTGGTCTGGATTACAAGGGGGAACAAAAGGTTGTTCAGGGATGAGCCATCCGCTCCTACCTTTTATCTGCCTCTATTTCATCCACTAACTGACAGAAAATAATTTCTCTGTTTGCTTCTTATGTTCCTTTTCAACAAGCACGCCTTTCACATTATGGTGGAGGTAAGAGCAGTTCAATTGAAGTTGAAACACTATTAGTTTCCCCCCTTTTTGGGTTTAGAGCTTGGTATGAATTCTCCACCTCAATCCCAGACCACCATTTTGTTTTTGCTCTTTGCTTTTTTTGGACAGCGTCTTGTTTACTCGGTTCATAGCACATATCTGTCTGCTGGTTTTTTTGTTTTTTGTTTTTTTCTGCCTGGTTTTATTGCATGGATGGATTTCTTTTGTGCTTCCGGCTGAAAATCTATTGTGCATGGTGGAAAGTAGCCAGAAAGGCTCCGAATGCTGCCCTTTTTTTGTATGAATGTCCACCTGTAATGTTTATGTAACGTGCTGTGTGCGATGTGACCCAGTTTCCAGAATGGTATCTGCTGGACCTATGGCTCACCATCTTTCCTATGCAGAGAGATGAAGTACAAATGTTTGAAACTGAAACTGCAGCATGCTTTTCCATCTTAACAGCAGACTAAGGACGAGTGCAGATACATTTTGCATAAGTAGGAAAATTGCCACTTACCTAGAACATTTTTCAAGTCAGAGAGTGTAAATTACTTTAGTACAAGAGGAGCATAAGCCTTTGCAAATGTACTTTGGCTCAAAATTTATCACAGTGGAGTAGAAGTGTGGCTGCAGACATCACTGAAAATCCTTATGTAAAAGAGAGTAGGTAGCTCACTTAATAAAACCCAGAGTCTTGCTAACTGTCAGTTCAGGCCTCTGTGTTGGCTCTTTTTAATGCCATGTCAACATCTTTTTGTTTTTGATATGACCTCAACTTTTATGGCTTTATCAACAAGATATGATCTTAAGATAGAATGACCAAATAAGTTTTGGAGGCTCAAGTCCAGGCTGACTTCCTTTTGTACAATATGTCTAAAAAATCATACTTGGTATTTTGATTCTGTTATGTCTGCATATAATGATCTGTACCTAAACCCAGGACAAACCAAATCGGGCCTAAAGGACCTGTTCTGATGTAATAGATGAAGGTGTAACTCGATTAGGCCATGGGAGATGGTTTAGGGTTGGGATGAACGTCGTGAAGCAGCAGATTCTGTTTTCCTGTTTCCTGTGGTCTGCTGACTAAGTGTAATGCGCCCCCGTTTGAGGCCGTGGCGCCCTGCGATCGGACAAGGGATCCGGTGACTCCCGAGGGGGGCCGCGCTGAGCCGAGCCGGGCCGCCTCGTCAGGCCGAAAGCCCGGAAGACAGACAGAGTTTACAGAAACAGTGCAGACACAAAGAGAGAAAAGAGCTGCATGAACAGGTTTGCTGTGTGGGTGGTTAACTACCTAAATTGTAGTTGAAACATGATATCAGGCTACAGGAAATAAACAAAAATATAAGAAAAATCCAGGCCCATTAAGTGTTTAATTTCCCCTTACTAACACTTCCATGGAGTACATTCTACTATATAGGAAAAGCATCGAAAACAGATGTAGAGAAACATTTCTGTGACACTGTAGATTCATTAGGTTGCTTAGTACAATGTGTTCTTGAAGAAATGTGTTTTGAGGTGCCAACTTGGGACCGTTTGGACCGCTCTGTAATCCAACCTCAGGTCCATCGTGGGTAATTTTCCCCGTCATTTGGCTGGCATTCAGTGTGAAAGCAGTGTGTAGAGACAGCAGGTCTGCCTCGCAGCTCTGTGTTAGAGGGAAAAGGCTTTAAGTAAATACACCAGTTCCCACTCAAATCCTCCATGACCCCACGCAATACTACGTGGCTAGTGAAAGACATGGACTCCCTGCTCCATATTTCACTAAACTCATCAGAAAATAGTTTTTTCTATATTATTAAAAAGGCTCTTGTTAAACAGGCAGACACTATAATGAAAGAGCTATAAGCTCAGTTCAATAATGGAATAGACTAAATAAACCTTCATCATCCCTGAGGAGCAGTTTGGTCATTTTAGTCGCAAAAAATATCTTATATGTGAAGTATTACGCATTAACAAGGCTACAAGTCTACAGCATGATTGCTAGCAGCTCTGTGAGGCTGTGATCTGAGCTAAATGCTCACAGTAACAAAACTAGCACACTGATGTTTTAACATGTTAACTATCCAAGGTTTCTGTGTAAGCAATCTAACATTAGCTGATAAGCACTTAACATAAATAACAACTGAAGCAAACAGGAGTGTCAGTAGTTTAGCAGGTATTTTAATTTTTAATATTTTTATTTTGTAGGTGGAATCAAGCTAAAAGATTTGTACTTCATTAAGTGAAAAATGGCAAAATCTCTGTGCATCTGAGACGCATTTCCCTTCTCGATTGAACAGTCATACGCTGTTTTGGTGTGCACTCAAGGCCAAAGTTCATGGCCAGGCAAATATTCAAATCAATAAAAATCAAACCCATAAATGCTACTTAATGATATATTGTTTGCTTTTGTAGCCACAATAATGTTGTCAGGACTGACAGTAAAATCTGAATCCACTTCTCCCTTTTTTTACTACCCTTGCAGTTAAATGTGTTTTGGCTTGGCCCTGCAGAACTGCTTCAGTTTATTTTTTACAGTGGTGAGACTGTGATAGCACCAGTATTTGTCTTTAGGAACAATTAGGTGCCAAAACCTCAACTTATGTGTGCTGAACTGTACTTTTTATTTCCTCCTACAACCAAAAGCAACTCATTGGTGTTAGTTTTGTTTCTCTCTGGCATTCTCATGGGTAACAATCCTTGTAACACAAAGGTGGCATTTTAAGGAAAGTTAGAAAAACAGACAGCTATTGACAAGCCCTTTTTGATAAACTGTCGAGGTGTCTGAGCACACCGTGTGGGCCTCAGGGTCTTGAAACTTGCTCCAGCTTATCAAGCGCCTTGTAAGCCTTCAGTTCAAGTAAAAACATGAACATCGGCGGCGTTGCAGGGGCAAAGATTTTTCTTTTTACTGGCAGCAGCGACACAGAGGCACGGAAGTAAAGTCAAGATTTTACAGCAGCATATCTGGTTTCATCAAGGCCATCAGTCATGTGCTAGACTTTCTCCTCTACCTTTTATCCTTTTGGAAATGTGACTCCCTCATTGCATGCTTCTTGTTAACCTTCCCCTCCGTTTCTGTCTCTCTATCCTCACTTGCTCTCTGTCCTTCTCTGTGAAGTCACATGTGAAAGTGATCAGCTTAATCCCGATCACCAGCTGTGTTTAACCTACTTTAGATTTGGAACACTTGGCTTCCTTGCTTTTGTTTATACGGGATTAGCATGAACACACAAGCACACGCATGAGGTTTGACCTGCCAGGGTTAGACACGGCGGCTTCCAAATGTTTTTATTGAACATTTCTCATCAAGCCTATGTCATATTCATTCATGTCAGTCATGGCAATCAAGATTTCAGATAGTCCCCACCCTCTTTTCCTCTGCAGTTCATTGGATTCAAACTGGCAACCCTCCAGTTACAGCCCTGCTTCTGTAAACCCAAGCAAGTGCGGCCCTGAGGGGTTTAATTGAATTTAAAATGAATTAATCCAAACCCTGCTTGGCATGCTGTGTCCTCACTGCCAAAAAAACTTCACATTAATAACAATAATATTAAACTTAAACATGCAGCACTTCCTTGACCAGACTTCCCAAAGTGCTTTAACAATCAAATAAAGCAAACAACAGACCCATAAAATCCAAAAAAAGCAGACAAAAAAAAGTAGTGAGGCACCACAATATAAAAGATATAGAGATAAAGAAAGAGGCAAAAACTGTGCATTGGCAAAAAAAATTATAGAGGAGCATCATCACATAAAAGTGAGTCTGTAAATGTAATTTGTGAGATGTGATTTAAGATGTGAAGATGATAGTGATTCTGCTGGCCTAAGCTCCTCAGGCACGTCATCACTGAGCCAAAAGCCCGGTCACCTTCAGTGTAAGCCAATGCTATTTTAATGCACTGCAAAAAAAAAAAAGAATAAAGAATAACACTGTCCTATGTGTCTTTTTTTCCCCTCTCCCTCTCTCTCTCTTTCCCTCCGCCCTTCCCGCCTCAGGATCCCGGGCCCTCACCCCCATCCCCTGTTTTGGGACACAAACCGCTGCAGCTGATCGAGGTGAAAGCCAGGGGGCGCTTTGGATGTGTGTGGAAGGCCCAGCTGCTGAATGAATATGTGGCAGTTAAGATCTTCCCGATCCAGGTACAACTCTTGAGATTTTATTGATCTCTGATTCCTTTCATTAAACGTACAGTTGAGTTTTCAAAGATTAAATATACAAGCAAAGGAAGATCTAGTTGCTTATGTAAAAGTAGTGCTTTTCTGCTTATCTCAGATTTTGTGTTATATTTAGTTCATTTCTAACACCACTTGTCACCATCTCAAGTGTCTTTCACAAGCTGTATTTGATGCTTTGTTAATTGGAGGGCTCAGTAACAAGAAAAACATCTGTATCCGTCTCTCTGCTCTCGTCCAGGACAAGCTGTCTTGGCAGAACGAGTATGAGATCTACAGCGTGAGCGGCATGAAGCACGACAACATCCTCCACTTTATCGGCGTGGAGAAAAGGAACAACAACCTGGACCTGGAGCTGTGGCTCATCACCGCCTACCACGACAAGGTGCGCTCTCTGGCATGGAAATACACCAGCGGCAAACTGCAAGATTTATTCTTTTATTTATTGATTCTCCTTTTGTTTTTTTAAGTCAAGTCAACACTTTTAAGGAATATTCTTATTATGATTCAGAGTTCATGCAAAGCCTTGAAAGTTGAAAATGCTTCATTTTAAACTTTAATGTTTTCAAGGCGAATAATTGGCCAAACTAGCTGTAGCTCAACACTTCCTGCAACTGACAGAAACATTATACAGAAAAAATGTCTATGTAACAATATTAGAGTGGAGGAGATGAATAGAACTGCAAGTAGCTCAGAATAATTATGTACAATGTTTAACTGAAACCTGGGCTGAAATAATAAGTGTGAGTAAGTTATTTGTTAAATTAAAATACATTCACGTAGTAAGAAAAAAATGTCTGGCTTATAAAAATGAATAAAAATAGACCAAAGCATGCTGCTGGAGAAATCTGATTAGCATCCAGCTGCATGTGAATGTGTGTTTTCTAATTTACCGCACTGCATGTAAACACATTCTGTCATTTCCCGCCTGATTTCTCCAGCTAACCAGGTTGTTTGTGTCCATGTAAACACACAGCAGTGTTAGTGTATCGTCTCGTGCTTATTGTACACAGATCTAAGAACCTTCAGGACAGGCAGCTAAACACTGGGAAAGGCGTAAACATTCATAAAACCTCCACATTGTATTGATTCTGTTTGTTCCCTGAAGTGCTAATCCATAATTAGATATACTTGATGCTTTTTTTCTTTTTTAAGCCTTGTTTATTCAGAGAAGGTGGACTAGAGCTTTGCTTGCCCCGTTGTGCTTCATTCAGCCTCTCAACCACAGTCTTTGGAGCATTTGGGGCTTTAAGTGCCTCTGTGTTTAGAGGGTCATTACCAACGAAGTGGGGAGTGACTCGTGTATGCTTCACTTGCTTGAATATCCCAGCAAGGCAAAGAATTTGAATGACTGTGCCTAAGAAATCCTCCCTGCATGAAGAAAGGTTGAAAAATTTAAGGCTGTGGGTGTGGCACTGAGGCTTTGGCCCAACAATGCAACTCTAAGTAAGCCACTTGACTCTGCAGCAGCACTACAAGCACTGCTCTTTATTTGGAGAAGAAAAAACATTGAGGGAAGGTGTTTTAAAGGAGCTCATCCCACCAGTAATGTATCAGAAATACTGTTTAGTGCCTTGTCAGACGTGCACTGTAATTATTTTGTAAGCAGGATAAATAACCTAAACTTTCACCGACAAAAAGTCTCTTCCTTCCTGCCAGATTTTGAGAGCAGGTGTCAAAGTCAGTTTGGACTGAACCTCCGCTTGTGTAACACAGCTGGAGCAGTGATTGCAGGGTTCAGTGTCTCCTTGACAGCTGATTTATGCCTCGATGTTTGATGCATGTGAGCAGCTTCATGCATTGACATTTGCAGTATCCGTAGCGTGTAGCAGCTTGCTGTAAAGGATTCGAGTGCCTCTAAAACACTGCATATTTGAATCATTCCATATCTTTGACAGTGCATAGGTGTTAATAGTTTTCGATGGGTGTCTTTCAGATGGATGTTGTCTGACTGATCACTTGCATTTTTGCAATTTGTAAGAAATTAAAAGTATTAAGAAACACAAAGGTAGAAACACACACACTGGAAAGTCTTTATTCAGAAAGAGGACAACTGAACTGATGAGAGTAAATTTGTTTCTACAACTGTTGGAGCTGCCTGCCCCCTAGTGGCCACTCTGCGAGCTACATCTGTCTTTGCTCTTGCCAGAAATGACCTTGTATCATATTGACTTATATAATGTAAAAACAAAGAAGGAATGAATCAGATGCAGCTGATCATCTGCCACAGTTTTTTTTCTTTGAGCCAACTCTGTTCTTCTTTACTGCAATATTTAATATAAAGGCATGTCGTCACATGTGACCAGCTTCTAAAGATGTACAAAAAGAATTTCTCAACAGCTGTCAGGTGAAGAAAGATGTGTCTCTGCAAAATTAAAGAGCACAAAAACTTTGTGTAAAGCTGATAAAGAGCCTGCATGCTCAGCAAACCTCCCCTTGATAAATGGAAATAAAAGAACAATGGCTAAACAACAAAACAACGAGTGGACAAATGAAAAGCATTTATCAGAACTCTGATATTCACTATAAACAATAAATGTGCAGGAGGTTGGCTTGGTGACAGAGGTGACCGAAGGACTTTGCTGTGGATTTAAGAGGACATCCAGTAGGTTGTAAATTTCATTTATCACTCGTCACCGGAATATGAAGCTCCAGACGTCACGTCATAAGTTTCAATATTGAATCATTCGCTCAAGTAAAACTGTTTTCTGCTGTTGTAGTTTTTTCTGATTTCAGCCATGTTGTAAAGAAATTCTTTTATTGCTTAGTCTCCTGTGAAATACAATGCTACCCACAAGCTTTAGTGAATTTCCATCCATTAGAGATGTTGCTGTTACCATGGAAACATTGCCCGCTCCAGCCACCACCATACTGTTAATAAGCATTATTTATTCTTGCATCGTTGTCAAGCCACTTTTTTTTTTTTAAATCAGCCCCATTTCTAAGCGTTAAATGTATTCAAAGCTTAATGTGAACTAAATAATTATAATATAGCAGGAAAAATAAGTATTTGCTGTAAAAATATGGTGAAGGAATGGGGTCTGAGTCGAGGAGATGTCAAACTCCCTCTGTGTGCATTGTAATCTGAGCTTTCCTTCCTCTTTGTTTTGGTAGCCAAGCCAGCCGTGTGTGCATAGTCCTGTTTATAGGAAAGTGTCACAGTTTTTTCTTTTTACAATTATTTATGCTTCTACTGATAATGCATTTATTTTCTATTTAAAGATGCCCAGAGCTATTGAAAATGTCTCAAAGAAAAATGGCCCAAAAAACTCAGATGTCTCCTTTCTGTGCCTGTCTTCCTCCAGGGCTCCCTGACAGACTACCTGAAGGCCAACGTGGTGTCGTGGAACGAACTCTGCCACATCGCTCAGACAGCAGCCCGCGGCCTGGCCTACCTCCATGAAGACATCCCAGGTCACAAGGACGGACACAAGCCCTCCATCGCTCACAGGTACACTGCAGAAACACCTGGAAATTTGTCAGCTTTCATCGAGACAAGAGGATCATTTTGACATGTTTTGTTTCTAGCTGCAGGAGTTCTATTCTCTGATAGACTGACGGTGTATTTTCTCTTTTTTCTGTGTTTTAGGGACATTAAGAGTAAGAATGTGCTGTTGAAGAACAACTTGACCGCCTGCATAGCTGACTTTGGCCTTGCCCTGCAGTTTGAAGCAGGAAAATCAGCAGGAGACACACATGGACAGGTACAGTTGATGGTCTAAATATCTTGAAGTGAAGAATTCACCCAATAACCACTCAAAGCTACAAACCTACAAAAAATGAAAGTGGTTGTAATCGTAGTACTTTAAATCAGGGAGCTTGACTGGAATCCCATAGAGACCTGTGTGCTGTAGGGAATGTTACTGAGTCACCATTGTCAATATTGGTTTGTGAAAATGCCTCAGATCGCCTATGGGCGGCAGTGTGGTCCAGCAATCTAGTAACAGAAACTTGTTCTGTTGTTTCTCTGACCTTGAAAGTCTATAAAATATTGTTTGATAGTTAGAAATTTCTGTTTGTGGAAACAGATCTGGGCTCCTCACAGTTCATCAGTTCACAGAATGACATGAAAAATATTCTCTCCACAGTTTGGTCTCATCTGAAAACATGCTGAAATCATGTCATTTAAACCGATTCACTGTTTTTGACGTATCTGCCGACTAAGCATCATCAACCCTCAAAGACGAGTGTCACTTTCCGCCGCCTCAGCCCATCTTTAAGCTGTGTCAGGAGTTTCTTCTTCCTTGCTGCTCGGGTTTGATCTTATGTTTCTGTCCTTACTCTGACCTTTGACCTCTTGAGTCCATCTCTTTGAACCCGTAGGTGGGAACGCGGCGCTACATGGCTCCTGAAGTCCTGGAGGGCGCCATCAACTTCCAGCGTGACTCCTTTTTGCGTATTGACATGTACGCCTTCGGCCTTGTCCTCTGGGAGCTTGCAGCGAGGTGCACGGCAGCTGATGGTGAGTCACATGCATCAACAAAACAACACTGCAGTAAATTTATTTCATTCAAGCGCACATTAATGTTAATTTCACACGTTGTTTTGTGTTTACAGGCCCAGTTGATGAGTACATGCTCCCGTTTGAGGAGGAGGTGGGTCAGCATCCATCACTGGAGGACATGCAGGAGGTGGTGGTTCATAAGAAACTGAGGCCCTGCCTGCGAGACTGCTGGCAGAAACACACGGTGAGCCATGAGAAGACCCCTTCAAATGTCACTGTTCTAGATAGTCACCTTGTTGTGTACCAATTTTTGTTATATCCTATATTCTTGCCAATGTTTCCTCAATAAAAATGCCAAAGAATCCTGAAAGTCTGGAAAAAACTTTGTGATATGTTTGAAACAGTAGCAAAGCTACTTGTTGAGGGCTGTTTTCTAAAGTTTAAAGGAGAGAGTTATTTTGTTCTGTAGTCCAAAGCATTTCTGAAAATGATCGCTCCCTTTTTAAAACCCAAACCAAAGTATCTGCTCTCCGTCTCTCAGGGTCTGGCCATGCTTTGCGAAACCATCGAGGACTGCTGGGACCATGAGGCTGAGGCTCGCCTGTCCGCCGGCTGCGTCGAGGAGCGCATTGGCCAAATGCAGCGCCAAGCCCCGATCATCGGCCCCGAGGAGATCGTCACTGTTGTCACCATGGTGACCAACGTGGACCTCCCACCTAAAGAGTCCAGCTTATGATCGGCCGATCGACCGACACCAGATGAGCTAACAGAAACACGGATCAACAGGAGGGGATGAGCAGTCGACCCTGGTTGGTCGGCGTAGTGTTTTTTTTCTTTCATTCTTTTCTGTTTTTATCTTTTTTTTCTTTTTTCTGTTCCTTTAAGTGCGGGCCGCTACTCGCGTTCAGGAAACACCCTGCGCCCACCTCACCACATCAGTTGATATCCACTCATTTTGATATGTGTGCCTGAGGATTTTAACAATGAAACGGTGGAAACTCTCTGATCCCGAGCAAACGATTCAGGATACTACGACGACAAAACGACGTCACCGAGTGACAGTGCTGACATGCTGGGACAAACACTTTTATCATGTATTGTTTTTATATACATACTCTCACATAGGAGGGCGACCTGATCTGCTCAGTTTTCTACGGAGAGAGAAGATCTGGCAGAGATATTTCACAGAACTCTCAGTGCATTTTAGTGTAAAAAAAAAGAAAAAAAAGACGAGCACCTGGCTCTGGATACATTTGCTGTTTTCTCGTGTGCGTTTTTTTGAAGAAACGACTATCGTTCTGCCAATAAGCAACGGCTTCTGAATGTTTTTAGTGTAATGCTGCTGTACATAGTGTATTATGGACCCAGACAACTTGGTAATCAAGCTTATTTTAAAGGGGTGAGGGGGAAGGGGGGTCCATTTTCAAGCATTACGACGATAAAAAACCATAAACCTCCTTCAACCAGGTATACCTCACTTCAGATGGACAATTTAAATTAGTCCCTCTCCCTGTTCACAGTCATAGCTCACACTTTCCACAACCTTGGCTCTTGACATCCAATCTGCTGTCAGCTGTGACACTCATGGGTAATGTAGTCAGCAAAGCCTCTATACATGGCCATACACACCTTTAAACACAAGTGTTTCTCCCTTTTTCCTCCCCTTTCTCAGTCCCACTCTGATTATTTTTGACTGAATAACAACTTTCTCCTTTTTGTTAGATTTGTTTATTTTTTTCTTGGAGATTTTCTTCGGATAATGGGGGGAAAAAAAGCATACGATGATGAAGTTGTCATTTAAAGTGATTTTTCTGTTTTGGTTTGCCGTGTCAGTTGTCAACGGTGTAATAATATCTATCGCTGACAAGCCTAATTTTGGCCGTGAGATCTGGATATAAAGTATATGTATTTATATCTCTCTGGATTAGCGCTGGGTACCAAGTAATGATACCTTTTGATGTTTGGTATCAGGACAAAATCAGACAGTTGTAAAACACTTGAAGATCGTCGATCTGTTGGAGCATACTCTTCTTGTTCTTATCATTATGTGAGATCAAAAATTTATGGTCTGATTCTACTGAGAAAAGCTGATTAAGACAATAGATCATGGGAGATATAGATATGTAGAGGTTTTAGATGTGAAGTGCAGTTCTGAGGAGGTACCCAGCCCTACTTTGGATTTATACCTGTATTTAGCTGAGCCAGCTTGCTTTTGATTTGATTGCACACACACATCTTTTTTTTTTTTGGATAACTATCAAGAGTTTTCTGCTCTCTTTTGATACACCTCAGGAATCTTTGCTACTCACCACCGCCTCACATCCTCCTCATCCTCACCTGTCTCAGACTGGAATACCTCCTCTCTCTCTCTCTCGCTGATTCTCACGCTTCCTCTCTCTCTTGCTTGCCTCATCTCGACTTGTAAGGGTTCAGCCGTGCTGTCTTGCTCTAAAACATCTGTCTCCAGAACCTGGTCAAACCAGATCCCTTTAGACCCAAAACCATCCGATCTGGCCTCAACTCACTTTTTATTTGTTCCCCCTGTGGTTCATGAGCAGCTGATCCAGCTCTTAACAACTGGCTGGTTGGACAGCATGTCTCACGTCCCTCTCCAAAGTAACACACTACCTGCTCTAAGCTAACAGATGTTCCAACAGTTTTTTCCTTCCTGATACAGATTCCTGAAAGGCTAATACTCAGCACCGATCCAATTTTTTTTTTCTAATTAACACAAACAATGCTTGGTGCAGTTTTATGTTCCTCACACAGGGCTGACATTGGTTTTAAAATCCTGTTCAAATTAACCAAATGTTAGCACGGCTGACTGCAGTTAGACGAGTTGAGAAGAGGAAGCTCTCTTTCATCCTGGTGCCATCTCTGTGTATCCATATTAGTTACTCTTGTAGATGTCAGGCAAAACGGATGTATCTGTCATTGTTGTGAAGGCAACAATGACGTTTTTGAGTCTTTATTTCCTCTGAGGGACATTGAACACTGGTGCCGGCAGACCTGCAGTCTCTCCTCAAGCTTTGGGACGGTTTCACAGGACTAAGTTTAAAATCATGCATTTTAAAATCGAGTTTTGAGGTTTGAGATACTTCAGACATGAAGAAACTTCTCTCTACCAAACCATTTCACATTCAGGGCAATACATAGTAATACTTTATAACACACTAAGCATTTTAAGCAAACACCACACAGCAGTGCTCAAGAAAATAAAAGCCAAAAAGTGAGTAAAACACTAAAAATTAAAATTGATAAGTTGGTGTTTCTGGAGTGGTTAGTCAGAGCAAATCCTCTTACTTTACACAAGAAACAATCAAGTCTTATATTAACTTGAATATTTGTTGACATGTTACCCAACATTTTTTTAAATTACAGACTAAATAGGGCCAAAGTAGCTTCACTTTAACTAACAAAAGGCCATTTTTAACCAAATAACTCAGGAACTAGAAGAACAGACAGGTAAAGGATCTTCCAAGTTCAGAAACTATAAAAGTTCCTTGATAAATTTTGTTTTTGCTCACTACTAAAATCTCTAATACAGTACAAATTCAGTGAATCAAGAAGAAGCAACAATAGAAGTACAATAAGTCTAAGATACTACTTCAATACATAACAAGAGTACTGCAACAACACTGCAAACCATAAGGAAGTAGAAGCCATCACCTTATAATTTACTTACTGTAGCACAAGTACGATATTTGCATCAATATCGCTTCCTTTTGCTGCTGCTGTATTTCATTCAACTGCTATTCAAAGACAGCCACTATCTACGAGTAAGGTCCTCATGAAGCTCAAACAGTCAGGGACGATCGGTACTGCAAACCCCAGCAGCCCTTCAATAAGTACTACCTCACTCGCAGGGATTTCTCTGGGGTAGAAAGTAAGGCAAATAAACCAAAATTAAAAATTCCCAGGTTCATTAAAAAGTTCTTGAACTGAGGGAAAAAGTTCCAATAAGTTCGAGATAACTGACAGAGGAAAAATAAGGCTAAAGGCAAAAAGGAAGTTTCCTCATTTTTCTCATTCTGTGAAACATTTCCATTCCTGTACAAGACCAAACGACAGCAGGAGACGCCTTCTCAAAAAGAGATACGCTGACTGGCAAAAACGTCAAGGAAAAACACCAGTATTACCCCTTTTTTTAATCCCAGAGTTTGTGTCCTCAAAAGCGAAACTTAGCAGTATTTCAGCAGCCAAGTGAGTTTTAAAAACTGCCTCCAAATGTTTGTTACCTGCCAAAGTGGCTGTTAGAGTTGAAAATAACCTATCAGCTGCAGCAAAAACGGAAAAATGTGCCAGCGCGTGGTTGGTTGTCACATCCCAGTACTGTAGGTAGACGAAGGAACATGTTCAGTGTTTGACAGCTTGAGTTTTAAACTGAGTTTCCTGAGAAACCGACCCGAACTGACAAATACCATTCAGGGATTCAGTACTATGCTTTTCTAAGTTCTCGCGAGTTATATGCAACCAGTGCCGCAAACTACCCTACACTTCTGTAGGACCAGCTGCAGGAGTGACTCTCAAAACACACACACACACGAATAACTTGTAGCATTTTTTTTTTTTTTTTTAATCCGTGACCTTGCATATTGATATGTTGTATTTATTTTTTAATTTACAGGCCTGCGGTTTGGGGGTCAGAGCTCAGGTGCAACTCAGAATAAAGTTGTAAGAGTTGGCACGATTTGTGGTTGTCGGGGGGGTTGAGGGTGGGTGTTCGGTTGTAATTCAGGAAACACTTTCATTAATTCAAAAAGAGAAGATATAAACTGTAACGTGCTTCTTTCTATTCAGTCTATGGACAAACGACCGAGAATGAATGTTCTTCAGACTCCTGGATTCCAGTATTGTGTGTTCTTTGATGGATTGAGCCCGGCCCTGTGTAACTTTAGAGGGCTTTGCGTTTGGCTGGTTTCGTGTGATTGTGCCCTGTCGCTGTAGAAACAAGTAAAACTGATGCATTCTGGGATCCATTCATACACCTCAAGGTTTTACAGTTGACTTTCTGTGAACCTGAACAATTCAAGGTGAATTTTGTGCATTATTTGAAGGTTAATTTGACAGCTTGAAACCCAAACAATCCTGTTGCACCAACACCTCCTTCTTTGGCAAATCTTAACATCTGGCTGCAGCACCTAATTTTACAAGTAAACACTCTGTATATGCTCCTCCATGTTGATAAGCATTTAATTTGATCTGGAAAAATGTCTGAATCTGCGTCCTGATGTAAACACCTCAGCCACTCGGTTTGGGGCGATTTAAGACAATCTTGTCTGCCTTTTTTGTTGAACAATCACAAATTAGCTCAACCTCTTGGCTTCCCCTCAGATCTTGACTATCTTCGCAAACCTATTGTGACTCAAATATGGTCTAAAAAAATACTCAAAAAGCAGTAGTTAAAAGGTGTATGAATGGATTTTCCAGCATGCAGGCTTTACAGTTCTCTAACTCGACTTCCTCCAGCCCAGCACCTCACATTGCTGTGCATATAAACTACCAGTGAAACATGTGTCTTGTTGCCCCCACTATTTTAAGCAGTCTAGGCTCTGTACAGACATGAGAACATTAACCTGTATCAACTATATACTCTGAGCTGAATCTTTATAAGTGCGTGTTGAACTTCAGTGTTTCCTCTGCATTCATTTTATACTTTTCTTGTGTTTTGACTCGGCAGCGGGGCTTGACCCAGCTGTATAAAAACTGTCCTTCACTATGCGAAAACAGAACTTTACGTTGAGCTTTGTGTAAGCTAAAAGCTAGAGGCTCATTGGAGTACTTTGTAAGGCATCCAAGAAAGCACTTAAAGGTTCCTCGGCAGAGAATAAGTAGAGAATGACTAACGTTCAGCCCAGGGCGTTCCTCAGGGAGCCCACTCGGCTCCCCTGGCAGTTGTATTTTGAAGACCCCCCGCCCCCCCAGCTCTTTAAGAGCAGTTGCAATACTCCACATGTGATAATGCAATCACTCACTACAGGTATTTCATTGCAGCATCTCAATCGCCTGCTTTTTCCCCACTGTTGGTATGAATTGAAGAGGGAACATTGAACTCCAATGACCTCGCTGCCAAGGCTGTCTTGGCAGTAGGAAAAGTCTGGTTGCCAGGCCTGAAATTTCTACGACAAAAAAAAAAAAAAGTTAAACACTACAAGCGTTTTTGACCCCACATTTCTCGAGGCTCTCGAGTCATAGCGCTGATCCAGGATCTGCCAACGCAGCCTCTAATGGTAGTGATGCTCACAGGGTTTCTGGTTTTGGAAGAAACTTGATCAATCGGATCATTTGCGGTCAGGAATCTTTAGTGGGTTGTATTTTAAAAAAGTGATGAAAATGATTCTTTTACTCCTGATATCATGTGACTGTACGTTTTATGTTACTGACAGAAATGTGAAAAAAGAACAGAAATGAGAGTCTGGAACTTTTAACTGGAAAACTTTCCAGAAAAGAAAGCATCCCATTAGGTGTTTTAAAGCAAGAGTGAGTTTTTACCAGCTCAAGGGTTTCTCACCCTAACCTCTGACCTTTGGTGAAGGGACAAGAAAAGATTAGGGAAGTAAGATTATATTATAGAAACCCTGATCCATCATCACAGAGGGGAAACACTGATCCCTGATCAGCGCTGTGACTCTCAGCTCATGGTTTTTATCAGCTGAAGTGATCCACGTGTTGTAAATAAATGTGTTTTTAGATTGTGAATGCTGATGTTTTTCTTTCATTTCATAACAATCAGTTAATGTCAGAAGCTCTTTGTTTGACAGGTTTGCAGTTTCCTTGAAAGAGTCACACTACGCATACTAAAACTTAGGTACATTAAACTAGCAATTATAACATTTATATTTTCAGAAAACTTTTAAAATTATTAGATAATTTTGAGAATGAAGGGTAAGGTTGGGTTCTTCACAGAATAGGGCTTTGCTTATAAACATACATTGACTTTATATAATAAAACAAATGGAGTTAAAATCAGCCAATAGAGCATCTAGTATTAAGGCCAGTTATTGTTTTAAAAATACAGTTCATAATGTAATAAATTTAATGAGTCAGTCATTTAAATCCATCTGTTTGAATGTATAAAGTCCTTAAAATGCTCTGGTTCCACTCTGTGCTATTAATAGAGCTGTTCACTGCATATATGCACAGTATAGTATGTATGTGGTGTTACAGATAACAATTACAGATATTACCTATCATACATCATGACTGAACACAAATGAGAATAATTCTCAACCTGCTGATTTTCAAGTGTTAAGCCAGCAATTAGCAATGAAATCTCAGTGAGGCTGAAGTTGGCTGCAGGCTTTGACCACTAGATGGCAGCATTCAGTAGCTGAAGTGCTCACAGTAGTCTGATTTTTTTTTTCTATACTACAGCACTTCTCATTGATGTAAAGGAATAATTTTAGACTAAAATGTGGTTAAAAATATGTAACAGCAAAGTATTGTTTCACTAAGAATCTAATTTTCAAAGAATTTCCTTTTTTCAGTAAATTTTTAATTAAATCTACCTGTATCAGTTACCTTTTAAATTGCAAACATAGCTGTAAATGATTTACTTTTCGCTTAGGCTCCTAGAGTTCTTTGGTGAATGCATAAAAATGCAATACATGAAAAAACACAAAATTCACTAAATCTTTATTTCAAGAGCATTTAAGGGACAAGTTGTCAAAACTCAGCTCTATAACAGAGTCATTTCTCCAAGTACATAAAAAAATGATCCTGTCATGCAACAAAAGTCCTGCTGGAGGCAGCAGCCATGTTCTCTCCCTGGTTTAGGTTGCAAGTAGTTTTATTTTGGTCCTCGGTTCAAGCTTTAGTGCCTATTTCCAATACAAAACTTGAACTTTTTCATTTTCAAACCTCAGAAACCTCTTTCATCTTTCTGACTATGGTGATTTTCTTGCAGCAAAGGATCAGAAAACACAGCAAATAAAACGTCCAGATGTGCACAGAGTCCTATCCGAACGCCGACATGGCCCACTGCTTGACATCAGTGGGGCATTGTGGGTACTTCTGCAGGGCCTCCATGATCTGACTGTGATCCAGCATCAGTCTCATGAGCTGGTATTCCCTCTGAGTTTTGGCCAAAGAGCTGTCGACCGGCCGGATCAGCTCCAGCTGCTGCAGATGCTCGAAGGCCTGAGGAGAGGGGAGAGGTGGAGTCAGTGTTGGTGTCCTGTGTTTAAATTTGGTTATATTTACATATTTTCCATTTCTTTATGAATTTCCTTTCTATTAGGGCTGTAGAATCTCTGAAACAGTGTATGAAGAATCACTGGACTCAAATGCTTCGTACATACCTTCATGATGACAGGCTGGTCAAAGTTGTACATAGAGTTCGACTTCCTCTGCAGGAACTTCTTAAATTCTACAACAACAGGATATGGAGAAAAATCAACCAATCAGACACCTGTATATTTGCAGAAGCATAATACATCATTAGAGGGAAAAAACCCAAAAAATATTTGTCCTGTCCCATTTGTACCGTTGTGAACCATTTGGAGGTTAAACGGTTCTCCTTCGTAGACGTCGTTCAGGTGTTTCATGGCGATGATCAGGCACAGCTCCAAGATGGACAGACCTGGGGGGAGAAAAGAGAATACAAACATAAACAGATGTGAACCTCCTGGAGAGTTTGAGGTGTGAAAGACATTTCTGTGTGTCCCTCTTTTTTTTCCTTTTTTTTCTCTTTTTTTTACCGTGGAGCATGTTAGCCTTGGCATCGGCAAAGCACAGTTTGCTGGCCTCAAGCACGTCTGCAGGTTTGATGGTCGGTTTGGCTACAGACACTCGACTTAGACACAACATCTGGAAGAAAAGACCAAGGAAAACAGCAAAGGATCAAAATTCAGATATTTAACATGGAAAACTAAAACATTTGACAGAGTGGAGGAAAGATGAAAAGATGAGGATAGGAGAGAGAAAGAAGAAAGGAGGAGGTGTACCAGCAGCATGTGCATTGAGCGGAAGTCTTTGCTGGAGTTAAAGTGTCTCTGTAAAACATCCTCAACTGATTTGTCCTCACACAGAGTCTGTAGAAAGAAAAACAAAAAGGGGATTGATGCTTTAAGCTGCCTAGTTTAGTAACCACGTACAGTACAGCGCCTCCTCAATCAATCCTTAATCAAGATGAGTGTGATCAGTCAGTTCCTTGACTCACTTTCACACTGGTGTTCCATTCCTGAGCAAACTTGCCATCGGGGAAATCGTCTGGAAGGCTGAGCTGCGTTCTCACTCGCTCCAGGTACTGAGGGAACGTTGGGCTGCTTAGCAGGTGAATCTGACGGTGGGAGAACCGCGACTTCACCCGCTTCTCCAACAGCTCCAACACGTCCTGGATGGAAATGAACCACCACAAAAATGTCACTCATTAATCCAAGTGTAGAAAAATCTAAATGAAAGGAAACCAGCAGTATTATCTTGAAAGGTTGGGTAGGGGTGAGGCTCACCAGTCTGCAGGTGATGCCAACCACAGCGATGGGAGCCTGGGCAGACTGAGAGACATCAAACAGGTTGTAGAGCAGCGTCTGGTTCTTGTGGTGGGCGAACAGGTCAAACTCATCCAGGACAAACAACACAGGGCGGCTGCTGCTGCGATCACCTGGTTTAAACCACAAAAATCAACCATTTGTCATACTCATATGATAAACCCCACGTAGCCTTTACAGGAAAATATTTCATTTAAAATGCTGAGTTTTCAAACCTTTCTTCAATGCCTCCAACAAGAAAGCCAGATTCTCTGCAAAACTTCCCTGAAATTAAACAGAAGCGGGTTTTTAGCACTTTTATTGCTTTATTAATGACAAAAGTGTTAATAAAACTACTGCCAAATACTCACAAACACTTTGTCACCGACAACATTTTCCAGGTGGAGCTGCCGCGTTATTTCTTTGAGAGCTATTCTGTCATCAGTCTGCAGCAGACCTGCAGCAAACAGGCAAGAATTATATCTAATTATCTGTAACTGGAGAGATTTTTAGTAAAGAAAATAAGCAAAAGAGGTCACAATTTTTTACATTTATTTGTATCTGGTTTATTTCTCATTTCCATGGTATATTTATAGTGACAGTAAAAAAGGAGCGATCTTCTAAGTACTAAGGTTCTTAAATTCAGAATAATTATAATGAGGTTTGGTGAGGTGTCCGTACCATTGAGATGAACCTGCAGCAGGTTTTTTTGCACTTCTTTTTCCTCCAGCAGATCTCTCAACACACACTTCAGCAGCTGCACACACAAAACACAAACATTATCACACATACACATCCCTCCCCGGGTGTAAAACACACTTCAGCGCAATTCATCATCCTTTCAACTACATATTTTCTTTACCCATAAGTCCATTTTTAGCATGTGTTCAGGCTGCAGAAGCTCACCATTGTTTTTCCTGCCCCCCTGGGACCGACGATTAGCACCGAGTTACTCTCCCCGTGGATGGCCGTCCGCTTCAGCAGCTCCAGGAGGTGCCTGAAAATACAGGGTTTAGACCACATTACCCATAATGCTCCTCCAGTTTGTTAAAAAAAGATAGGTTCTATTGTTGAAAGCAACGCCTCTGTTTTTTAAGTAAACTACCTGCAGTACCAACTCAGTCTAATGATATCAAGTGATTAAATCCTCAGTGTTGAGTGGATTCGATCACTTCCCAGCATGCTCCAGAGACCAACACCTGGGATACTCCTGTTGTGTCCAAGTCAGCTGGGAAACTGGAGCCTTCCCAGTCTACAAACTGGGACAGTGCTGTCAGCCAGCTAAGACTGAACTGGGTCACTGAAAGTCACAGAGTCTCAAACCCTCTCTTAGTAACAGATGACACTCGTACAGTAGTTTTTTTAATGTAAAAATTCACAGATTTTTCTTTGATGTGTGTGTCTTTAATTATTTCTCTCTGTAGAGAATTTGTCATAAACAGTTTCAGACTTGTGAAACATTGCTGATGAAATAAACCTACTTGTGTTGAGCTTCGACTCCCTCCAGCCTGTCAGGGAGCTGCTGACGACAAAAACGGCCTCTTAAAACCTCCTGAACCTGACAATAAACAACAATGCAGACATAACAGTGACTTATGCAATAATACAAGCAGTTACATGCTTTTCAACAAGTTGCTTGTTTGAATGTAAGTAATTGTGAAGATCAGTCATTTTACCATCAACATAATAAAAAGTAAAAAGAGAAAAGTCAAACCTGTGTGATGCATTCTCCTACTGGTAAATGAGCATCTTTCACCTTCCTCTTACTCATTGTGTTGTGACTCTGAACTGCAAAACATGTGTTTCATTGGTTAAAATGCATGACATTTGGTGGGGCCCGAAATGTGCTGAAGGGACATCCAAGGGTCCATAATGAGTCACAAGAAAAGGAAAAATACTTCAGTATGTTTTCATTCCAGTCAGTGGCATCATAATATGAGAGCAATTAAATCAAAATTACTTTCTGGATCCTAGTTTTAGTCTTTGAACTAAGACACCTCTTTACGAGAAATTCTCGGCTACAGTTCTTTAATTAATCTCATTTTTATTTAAAATTTTAATAATGTAGTCTCTTGATTAAATGTACACTGTAAGTGGCATATACAGCCACTACTCCGACAACTGACTTTGTTTTTAAGCCAAACTCCAAACCAGTATTCGTCAAAGCACAATGATCTTGCTTTGTGACATGTACAGTAATGTTTAACAATCGATGAAATTTCTAACAAACAAGAGCAAACCTGTGGTAATGTAACATGCAGTTTTTTAAATAAGAAACATCTGTGTGAAAACGGTTAGCACTAAACCACTGACCCTGAGTTTGTTTCAATATAATTTAATTACTAAAACCTTGATGGATTGTATGTATGCCGAATTATTAAGTGACTCGTTATTACTCAGGAAGGGTCGCAAGTTGTATACAAGGTTGTATAATATTTGCCGGCAAGCAAGTATGCGCTAAATCTGTCAAAATTTAAGAACGGAGTTTCGTACCACTTTTCCCCATGCCTGAGGGGAACATCAGCGGTGCACGTAAGCAGCACGCTGATAAGCAAACTAGCAGCATGTTGTGTCATAGCTTGATAAAATAACTTCGATTATGTAGTTAAGTTAACGCTAGTTTGACTGACAATGTACAGCATTATATAATAAGAGATATACCAGGAGAAAACAGAAACTCATCCAGTAAGAGGTCTCAATCTTCGCGGGAATACTTCTCTGCCTGCAACGACTTCCTGCTTCAACTGATTCTTCGACTCTGATTGGCTGAGGCTCAGTCTAGAACAGAATAGAGTAGAAATGCACTATCCCATTCAGTACGTGCTATTTGATCACAGTTCTAGCCTTATACACAACAGTAATGATAAAAAATCAGTAATGACATATGTAATAACAACGTTTTCCTTTTTTCTGATTGCTGCTATTTGTGAGTGTCTTACACTGTTACACATTTATACAACAGACAATACAAAGAAATTTAAACAAATTTCAAATTCAAACATAATGTCTCTCCTCTTTAAAGCACAAGTCTACTGATGTTGTCAAATCCCATGAAAGACAACAAATTAATCCAACTATGTGAGACTACATGTGTGTCCAAAAGCAGATATAACTATTAGTAATTTTTTTTGTGCCGAAAAGCTCCATTATACATCACCCTAAAACTATTAAAAACACATCAGTGAGCCACACTGTTGCACTGTGTGACATGTTCCTTTATTACCATGAACACACAGTCTAGTTTATTTTGATTCAGTTCCACTTACACTGTCCTGCTGCCTCTGAATACTTACCACACTAGCAAATGTAGAATAATCCACCACTAAAAAATACTCCCAACAAATGCATTATTTAAAAATATATTTACTTACTGAATTTGAAAAAAACATAGTTACCAGCTGTTTTAGAAAACAACAGAGTCTTTTAAGATGAAAGTACATTTTACTTTGTATACTATAATCAAAGTATTAAAAAAAAAGTCAACCTAAAAACAAAAACAAGGATCTGTAATTTAAATTCTTCATCAACAGCTGTTTTTTGTCAATTAATAAAAATTGTATTTATTTTTTACAGTAAACACATCTTAGAAATGGGCACATTCTGTGGCTTTTCAAGGCAGTTGGATGGCCCATAGAATATATTCAACAAGTATGCCTAATTGTTAATCAGAGATGTAGTACTTTCAAAAATTAACAAACACCATGCAAGCTACATTATAGATTTGCCTTTAGCCCACATATTCCACCTCCAACCCCTCTAACTTTCATTTCACAAACAGAAAAACCTATCAGCCTTTAGCATACTTTTATTTAATTATAGAAAACATCCGACAATTCTGACAAAATCTGGGGCTGTGATTTATAGTCTTTAAAAAGGTTACTGACTGTCCTAGCCGAGGCAGTTACATGTAATTATAAATTGAAATGTACTACATGGAAAGTGTAACTGCCACCATTGCTCTGATTTTGATAAAATCAGGTTCATCTGAATCACTCGGGGGGTGCCTTCATAAAAACATCTTTTACTCATTCACAATGATGATGAGGCTCTGGAGATACTAAAATGCTTCCTGTGGCTTTTGGCTGACTGATGAAAAAAGCACCAATAAAGCACCAGATATCTCACAAATCGTCTCCCAGTCTCCGCTCACATTTAGCCTGTCACATTATCCTAAAATACAACTCTCCGCTCTCACATTCAGCTCTGTGTTTGCCCTTAAAAATACATGAAGCGGCCCTTTTTACAGCAGCCATACACTGAATTCATTTAATGTGTTCTCAGGTTTGACCTTCAGACAAAACTTTAGCATTTGCATCCAATAAAGCTGCAGCTTCTTTTCGCTTCAGGTGGCTGAACTCCTCATTGTTACTGTGTCTTTTATTCATTAACTCCAATTCATCTGGTAATATGGTGTTATATTGTTTGTCTCATTAAATAAAAATGTAACTGATTTTTTCCTTATCCTGTTCATGAATGTGAATATTTTGGTATTGTTTCATATTTGTTGATAAAAAAAAACTAAAAAGACTATGGGTGATGCAGCTGTGCAGAGAGTTTTAATATAGAACCTTCCAATTAATGTAATTAATTTATTAAATTACAACAATTTGAAGCCTAATGAGTAATAATCTTGTTAACACAACATGCCTCATTAATATGACACAGTACCTCCAAGCTATTAGGAAAATAGCTCTTTTACTGTGAATGGGATCATTATAAGTGAGTTTTATTACATTAAAATGTTTTATTACATTATATCCTGTGTTGTGCTGCTTGCATGTTTGAGCAGAACTGCTGAAAAGATTCACTTTATATTAATTTACAAAAATACCCCTTTTTGAATTCAAGATGCTTTCTTTCTTTCATGCAGTTGTTGGTTTCTTTAATTCTCAGCACAATGTATTTAACATATACAGACCTGAATATAGCTCAAGGCAATCCATCACAGTTAGAAACATATGTTTGACAAAATATGTGGTTTTTTATGTTAACAATCAGGTAAAACTTAGTCATCATTGTGCTAATCAGGCAAAACAAGTCAGAACTTTCAATGATCCTTCTTCTTTTTTTTTGCGTTTGCATCCATTCGTCATACAGATCACAGAGAAAAATATCTCTTTTATATAACTCTGAGAAGAAAAGTTCTGTTGGACTGCTTTTATGTGTCATTTGTTGGTTTGATCTCTCCCTACTTCTGTCAGCTAGCAGCCCACTCATCTGGAAAACAAAACCCCCCAAACTCAAGATACAGTAAAAAAAACCCCAACTCATTACTTTATTTTAACAAAAAGAAACTGCACTGCAGAGGAGTTTTGTGGTTGGATACAGTTGAGTTTCGATTTATTCAAAGTGTTGATGTGTTGATGTGAAACGTTAACATTAACATTACTGCCCATAATTGCTGCAGAATTAGAATGCATGTAATATTAGTCTTAATTAAAATGTCCTTAATCAAAATGCTACCACCAAGCCTTTTGACTACGCCAGCGGTAATATTAAGGTGATAACATAATATCCTTAATATTGCACCATTTTAGGTATCAATCATCAGCAGATTCAGTGCAGAGATTATCCTTTCTTTTCACGGCCATCAACTGTGTCTGCACATCAGTCGATCTCTTACAAAATAAAGATTGCAACCCGATAAAGCAGAGAGGTCATTATCTTGTAGTCTGTCAAAGGACTCCAGTAAAATAAGAGCCTAACAAATAAAACATAAACTATCCTTCATTTTGGACAGCTGAAACCCCGCTGAGGGAGCCATAACAGAGAGATGCGGCTCTGTGTGAGTCACCCCACCCACATATCCAGCTGTTTTTCAATCTTTTAATAATTTTATTCTTAACTTTTGCCATGCACAGCTCATGTATTCGAGCTCTGGAGGTAACGTGCATCACCTCTCCCATCTGCTGGCTGCTCCTACGGCGCATGCGCAGTGTAGCTCTCCATCATTTTCAATATCCCAGTGTAGGAGAACCAGCAGAGGCAGAGAACTAATGGGTAGGCTTCTTATTCTTATTTTTCTTAAGGTCAGAAAAGCGCTGTTGCTTGTCCATTTCACTGTTTCAGTACCGGTATGCATTCGCTGGGATATCCGGGTAAGAACGGAATGTTTACGGTCTGATTTGGCGCAGACAGAAACGTTAGTGCCTGAAAAGCGTCTCTCTCTCTTCTTCTTCGCTCTCTCTCTGCAAACGCAACGGGTTTGCACGGCTGTTAGCTAGCATGCTAGGCTAACCCGTGCTAACTCGGCCTGGCCCTGGCCTTGCCTGGCCCCTTGGCTCGAAACCTTACGCGGGCCTAGCTGTTTTTTACTTCGACAATTTGAAGTCGGAATCCTGGTTGCGGGTCCTCAACGTGCACGACCCCGGTTACGGTTCGCTAATTAAATGCTAAAACGTTATTAGCGTAGCCGAGCTCGCCCTCTAATTCATTTTCGTTACAACAAGCTAGCTGGCTAGCTAACTAACGGTAGCTAGACAGCTGACGCTTGGCATGCTAACCCCCAGCTAGTTCAGAAGCTGTGTCCAATGCATCAAAAAGCACAGTCAGACAAGACTGATTTTGCTTGTTGACACGGTCACTTTTTAACGCAGAGGCCCGCTGACGATGGAGTTTCAGCTGCACGTCTCTCCTTGTAGTAAACTAAACATCCTTTAACGCCAGATGGTTGTCGTGAAAACGTTATTAAAGCAACACTTGGCACAGTTGATGGGCAGTCTGGCTAATGTTCACCAAGCTAATTGGCTATTATCTAACATTTAGGCACCTATGGTTGCTTTGGTAATGCACACAAGCGGTTGTCATGTTCTCCGGTATTAGGAAAAAAGTCTTGTCATCTAGCTATCGACGTAGTCAACTTGTGTAGCTGTCAACTTTGAAGGCTGCTGCAGGACAATATAGCTAATTTACACCTAAAGCTAACCCTAGCCAACTCCATGGGGTTACAGCAAGATTTAAGTGCTAGGTTGAGAATTAATGGACTTAATCTAGTCAGTTACCAAAAGAGTAGCTGTGGATATTCTGTGTCTCAGTGTAAGGAGACCAGGACATGATACTGAAGCATTTTAGTGTTGCACAGTATGTATCTTACACCTTTTCAATCATGCCCATGATGTTTTTCCACAAAGAGTACATGCACTGTGCAGGTAGCCTGCGTTGCTGCCTGCTCTCCACTTTTACTCCATTCGGCGGTGCATGACAAACCCTTCTCACTTGGCATTAAATGCTCTTTTGAAGAATTGATCTCAAGTGGAGGTCTCTGACTGATCCAAAGCTCAGAGGTGGCATTTTTCTCTGTAGACATGCCGTGAACTCCCTGTTAAACCTTATACTGTGCATTTTACATAATAAACCTACCAAACACCATCTGTATTTATGACAGCCTATAATAGCATCGCCATTCTCTGTTTTCCTGCAGGTTCAGACACAAACAGCAGTGCAACAGATAAAAGCAGAAATCTGCTTGTAAATTGTTTCTTGAATGTACCTTAGATCATTCACCACTGTAACCTGCCTGTCTTTGTCAGCTTGATCAAAACACAGGCTTTATTTGCATATTACGTATGTGGTGTTTTGTATGCAACAAATTGTCCAGAGCTTAAATCACACTGAGACAGGACTGCCATGAGGCACATTCAGGGTCTACAAATTTAAGATTAGATTGGACTGAGATTGTGACTCCTTTATTTTGCAAAGAAAGAGGCGATGCTTTCACCTTCTAATTAGCTTTATTCGTTTGGCTTTCAACGAAGAACTGAGGCTATTGTTCATGAACAGTGGTCAAAAAATTTACTTCAGTAGAAATGCTAGAAATGTCTTTTTGTTTGTAACGCAGTTGTCTTTTAAGGTTCAAATGTGATCTGAATCATGGATTGTGGATAAAGTTTACCAGCTGCTATACCAGCAAGTAGATAAAAAGTTTGTTTACTCGTTCTCGTCAGGATGAGTCAGGGTTGTGGTTGCTAAGACCTTCGTCACATTGAAAATAAATTCCAGACATAAAACTCCCATGATTGCTTTGATAAATAAAGAGCTGTTAGGAAGCATTAATTTTTACTGTGGAATAACAAAAAATACCAAATATTACAATACCACCTTAATGATACGAGGATATAAGAGAAAGAAAACTACCTCTTGACCATGCAGTAATATGTAAAAAAGCTACTTTGTCTGATCGTTTTCTCCAAAATTTGAATACTGACATATAACATTTTCATTTACATAAGCTGCCATCCTTAATGGACCGTAAATTCAGTTACTCAACCTTTGGCTGTGGTTCCACTTGTCATATTGATGTGATTTCTTATCTAAAACATGTTTTTTCTTTCTTTCTGAGACTACATTGCTGTACATTTCCTTTATTTATGTCTTTTTCTGCATTAACTTTTTCCCTGAGTCTACATCTTGTTCTATACTGCTTGTATGAAGTGTGCAGCTGGATTGAGTCCAAACTGTAGATTTCCCATCACATATACGACCGTTATGTGCCAAAGTTTGCTTGTGTTGGAGAGGCAAATGGGTAATCATTTTGAATTTTGTTGTTTCTTTTCACTATTCAACGTTCACTTTTTCAAATTGGTCAGATATACCTCCCTAGGTCCCACAAAATGTATGACACACCATTTTCGCAGGCAAATTGTAGTCGTCAGTGCCTCTGCAGCGACGTTGTCAGACTCCATGTTACTCTCCTTGCCATTTATTAAGGGCATTACCCCCCAACATCATTTGTGATGGCAGAGCAGTTAATATAACAGCACACACAGAGGACATGAGGCAACATTTTATTCCAGAATTAAATTCAGTATCCACTTCCATATTTGTTCTAAGTCAAATTCTGGCCCAAATCATTTTCTCTGTTTTGGATGCAGCCAAGTTAATCACTGAAATGACAGGTGTAACTCTCACCTCTGGAGTCACAGGTGTCTCCAGACTTTGGCACTAAAATGCTGCAGAGGAATTGAAACTAGGCTCAACAGCTGTGTTATAATTAGTGATATTCTCCTCCTCATAGGGATTTCATAATGTCTTGAAATTATTGTATCTTGTTATATCACAGTTTAGCAATCTTAGCACTTAACCGAACTCAAACATGACCCACTGTTGCTTTTTGTGAGAGCGATGTGTGCAGTCATCAAACTTGATATGTCTTTGGATTTTCTATTAGGAGTAAATTTCCTAAAGAACTGTTGGATCTAAGCGTCCAATAAATATTCTAGAGTTATTGTTATCAACTTGATCTTCTTACATGAGCACCATGAACTGTTCTGCATATTACACACATTTAACAGCTGTGTACTGCTTTATAACAAAGCATTTTACATATTATGTGTCTTCTTGGCATCTCTTGATCTTGCAGTTGAGCACTCCACGCATGTTGAGTTCAGATTTAGGACATAGGGATGCAGCGGTTAACAACACTTGGTATTTCAGAAATGATTGCCGTTTTGAGTCAGAGTGGGATAATTTTTTTGGTTAAAAAGAGTTTGGGTTGGTTGACTAGTTTAAAAATGCTCTGCTTTGGCTGTGATGCAGCTGCCTCTCTCCTATAATATGAAAGTAGTATAATCTTATAAAGCATCCATGGTGGTGCTCAATGTCCCACCCACAGTACCATCATGGTTACACCTTCGAGTAATAGCCAATCAATGCTAAAGGCTATTGTGCCACAGACATTTGAAAATGTCTGCAGACAAGGTAATGTCAGTGGATGCAAAAGTGACAGCTTTCTTTTTTTTCGTTTTTCTATGACATGTAGTTAGATTTTTTAAGTGTCCAACTTTGATCCAGTGGTCTCAGTATTTTTCAGAATTTACAATTATTATTTTTTTAACAATGACAGAAACATCTAAAGCAATCTATCATTTGGACAGATTAGATCAAAGGGCGATCTACCAAAATGTTACATAATTTACACACAACACTGTCGATAACCATATGCAGACCACATATAATGGACCTCCTGTCCAGTTGGTGGTATGTGTGCACTTTAATAAGCTGTTGCTTTGTCTCTTCTTGGATCTCATATGTGAGACCTCGTTGTTTAGCTGGCTTTCGCTTATTGCATTGCATGGATAGGCATGATTGCAACATTGGCTGTCACAAAAAGTCATGGCAGCTGAGTGTCCACAGTTTCATTATCAATCCCAATCACAGTGACAGGGTCGATAAACCAGGGGAAAAAAGGAGAGATTCGATGTAATGATAACAGACAAGCCAGTACATCTGATGACATTTGGCATTCCTTTAAAAAAATTTAATAAATTCAAAACTCAGAGGTTAAACTAGTCATACTAATGCCAATCACCTCTGCAGCAATCTTTAGTTGAAAACGCTTGAGCAGGAACCAAGATGAAGTCCATGCCCACCTGTAGAGAGGTTTGAGCTCTGGATACAGCAGAGTTGAGTTTAATATCTTGGAAATGCTTCCTCCATATTTTAATTGTCATTGTAATTATTTTTAGAATTGCTCTATTTATATTTCTTATTTCCAACGCAGTGGCTGCAGTGTTTTAACGCCCCCTGCTGTCACTGCTTAAAAATATCATTCATCAGCTCCATGTGGCTTTAACACGAAAAGTGACCACACGGTTGGCTTCCTGTTATTAATTTCTCTCCATGCCCTTAAGCAGGCATAATCTGCAGGTTTGTTATGTGGATGAAATGTTATTGTGAGCAAGTATTTTTTGAATATTAAATTGGCTATGCCTCATTGGTTATCATTAAAAAATTAAAATTAAAATTAAAATGACATGTAACAATAGAACATTTGACCCCGTTCATCAAAATGACAGACATCTAACACAGCCTCTGTTACAACCTCAGTCTTGCTACAGTGGCTTTGTGGGTTGGCTCGATAGCTATGTTGTTACCTTTTATTTAATACACAACTAAAAATACAGTTTTAACTGGTTCACTTTCATTATAAAACAATCCTCTTCCTAGTGCAGTTATAATTGAATCCATGCTGCATTTCTTGTAGGTTTTTATGTACCATAATGTCCTGAGATTGAACACCTCTCTGCTCTACTCCATCCTTCCTCACTGTCTTTTTGTCTGTTTCTTTTGTTGTCTGAACAATAAATGGAAAAAACATAATCTTATGATCAGATTGCTGCAAAATGCTACTGATTATCAGATATCATTTGTAGTTTGGACATGCTAGTATTTAACAAGCCAGGAAATGGCAGGAGGAGATGGTCAGTAAAATGGTAAGAGTTCATATTTAAATAAGTGCTGTCACGTTGGGACGCTGGCAGATTTAGGGAGTGTTTCTTTGTCAACTGTAAAGATGAAATGCCTTTGTCTTTGGTTTGGGTCTGGACTTTTGCAGCACATTTCTTCCCTCTATCTGTAACCTTTTTATCTCTTTTTTTATTGAGCAAAGAGAAAAGACAAAATACCAGATAGAAACCTTAAAAAATGAAGGTTAAACACTTGTCACCGCCGCAGACATCCACAAACAGCAACTCTGCAGCAAGCTCTTGTGGGAAAATAATTTCTTTCCTCCAATCGGAACACAGCAATAGAAATGATGTTTTCTCTGTTTTTGCTGCAATTTTAAAACAAGGAGTTCTGGCAAATAAGATTTTAACAATGTGGTGGATAGGATGTCACACACCTCTTCTGAGATGATTATGCGGATTGTTGCTGCTGCACATTTCCAGATAAACAGCATACGTTTATCGGCTGCCTCATTTTTACTGTGCCATGGGTAGCACTACCCTCCTTACCTCTGTGGTAGTGTCACTGGGTTTGGTCTCAGCAGCTCACAGGGCAGTTATGAGTCAGCAGCACCAGCGGCTGAGAGCAGGCTTTGCATTGAGCTCCATCGCTCATGCACTGAATTCAGCTCGATTTACCAGCTTTGATGGGCTTCAACCAGCGTTTGAAATTCACTCTCAGAGACAGGAGGAAAATCTGTCAGTAATCCTGCTTAAAAATTAATGTTTTTTGTTGTTGTTGTTTTCTGTCCATTGCATCGTAATTAGATGATGCAGTATTTTCTTGTAACAGTTATGGTTTATAAATTGGTCATATCAGGTTTTATTATAGACATTTGATTGTTTCTGTGTATTGATAAACTGAGCTGCCACATAAGTATTTGGGCAGATGAAGATGTTTTTAAATTGACCAGTATTGGCTATATTGAGTCTGATTTTTTCGGTCCTGATCTTTCAGTTTATTTCAAAACATTGTACTCTGGATATGCCAAAAATTCCCCCATTGGACTTAGAATTGTAGGAACTAGTCTTAAATGTGGGCTCAGACTAAAAACCTGCTTAGGGGGAAAAAAATCAGATGGCTGTGTTAGTGGGGATGTGTTGCTTCAAGGCCTGGTGAGACAATGAAATATGATCCAGAAAGTGCAATACGAGAATAAGATCTTAAATTTGAAAGCTTAATAGACTCCAAAACACTGTACAGCAGTTAAAACTGTGGAGAGTTATCACAGCAGTTGTTATTTTTGTCTTTGTCTGCCTCGTTGCATAGGTAAACAGAACAAATAGTGTGTTGAGTTAAAAAGTATTCCTCCAGGAATGTGCAATTTTGTGTATTTGACTGGCACATGCAGCATTTTGCAAAATGACTTTGCGTTGCATTGTGATGAAAGTTGAGCTGGATCATTTTTTTTTCACTTGACAGCCCTTTGATTTTAAACAGAAGCCAGGAGATTGTGCTAATAACATCCTAACTAGTTGTGTATTTTTCCTACATGTGTTAAGATTTCATAACTTTACATTGTAAGTCTACCCAATGCTACATGTACACTATGTAGTTCCATAACATAGGAATATATTCATGATAATTTCAAGTTGGACTTAAAACAACAAAAATCTAAATGTGACATCCTAAAGACAAATAAAAATATGATTATGCAAAAATGTGTTGAAGATTATACTCAAGATTGCTATTTATCTATTTTAATTAGCTGCATTTGACAGTTTATACATGCTTTTCAGTTGGATAATAGAAATAGTCACCATAAATGAAAACACTAGTATCAGTAATTGAAGAGACCTTTGTAAAATTTATTCCTTTGGTTCACAGAGCAAATTACATTATAGAATTTCGCCCATGCAAAAAAAAATACATTGCTTTGACCATTAGTTTATGTGCATTCCTCCTCTGTTCTGCCCACATAGGAACCATGGGAATACCACTACATGACCACGTCTGGGAACCAATATGTTGAAAGTACTCTACTTGTCCAACTGAGGGACTGCATCCTGGGCGAGAAAAGACAAATAATAAAAGACCTTCCTGTGAAAGCACAGCGCACACTAACTCCTGACTTAACTGTTTTAGCCAGCATCTTCTCGAGTCAGATGGCTCTGAACACCAAGACGCAGTAATGGAAGTCCACATATTAATCAGCACCGTAGCCATGAAGCAGCTCAAAGGGTAGGGTCTGCCGTGAGCTCGTCTCACCCTACCCGACCACCCACCCACCCACCTACCACCCCATCAGCTCCCCCTGAGAGCAGAGTTCCCAGTTGAAGTAAACTGCGCAGCTGTACCCATCTCCACAACCCTCCCACCACCTCCTCCACCACGGCTTTGGAAGACGAACATGACGTGCATTGCGAAGACACTGGTTGATGTCTGATATATATACCTCTGAGGTGTTGAGCGTAAAACCAGTGGAGCAATGAATGGCGGAAAGGACTGTGAGGCGGGAGATGAGAGGCAGGCCGTCCCTGTCCAGGTCCCCATTGGCTGGCAGCGCAAGGCGGAGCACAGTGGTGGGGTCGTATATATAAGGTGAGAAAAATTCATCATTCATTCATCTTTTAGCTGTAAAGATCCACTTTGCTAGGCTGCAGGCCACATGTTCACTTGGATGAGAAAAGAACACCAAAATCTGGTAGATTTTGAATGTTACTGGTATGTTGTACAAGTCTCCTTTAAGAAACTCTATTTTAAAGTTGTTTTGATTACAAATTCCTCTTCGCTCTTGCAATAGGGACTTCGGCTAATGGTCTGGATCCTTTACCAGCTATCGTGTCATGTAGACTGGAAGTCCGTGTCCTTCCCAGCACATGAACACCAGCACGTGTGTTTACCAGCCACAATGAACTAAAGCAGTTGCCTGGTGTCAAGTTTATTTTGGGTGTTGGAAAGAATCCTGTCTACTTCTGTGACCGTGGCCTGATACTGTCTGTGCACACTTGTATTTTCTCATGTTCTTTCACTTTTGAAGCGTGCATTTGCTTCAGGGATGTGCAACTGTAGATCCTCATAGAAGATATTTTCATGGCAGCTTTGAGCGATGATTCAGCGGCTGCTTGTTTTGTCTAACTTATCTGTGTATATGTCTGACAGGATCAACCAAACGGGACATACTGTTCTTATTTCATTAGTGGCATGTTTGAAATGTTTCACTGGAGGATTTTTTTCAGACTTTTCCCCAACTTCTTCAGGACAAAGATTTCTCATGGGTTAAAAGTGTCTCCATGCATCTGTGACCTCCTGTTTACATTCCTAATGTTTACTGTTACTCTTTCAGTACTTCTGGATTTACAGTCATGAATTGGGTGGAAGAGCAAATCGAGATTTTTCCAGTAATAAAAAATACCACAGTGACTTTAATTTTTATATTATTGTTTATCCCCACCCAAAAATAATAATAATAAAAAAAGAATGACTGCAGAAGATCAGAAATAGCTATATATATTTTCTAGCTACATAGTGATATGCCCAAGATACTACATATTAAAATATGCATTAGTGCATATTGTATTTACTAATGTATTGATGATAATCTGCAGGATACTGTCCAGATGGCTCTTCCCCCGTCTTGTGTACTTTATTAAATTATTGTTTTTAATTTATGTGGATGCAAGAATTCCACTGTAGCAATGGGAAGTGAGAGGTTTTTTGTTCGATTAATGGTTGCAAGCCTGTAAAAACGGCGTCAAAACCTGCTTAAAGGAGTTGCTAAACCACCTGAAAAAACATGTGAGTGTCTATTAGTGCAACATTTCAGTGAGCACTGGTTTCTTTTCTTCTTTTGAGTCAGGCTTGGGAGAACGGAACCTTTGTAATATTCTGGCACAAAAACTTGTGTTAAATACATTTTATCATTGATTTTCAGAAGCACTAGTCCAAAATATTGACCAAAAACCCATTTCAAACAATGCAAATGAGAGCTGCAGCATAAAATATAAAAGGAGTATTTCTGCTGTGGAGCTACACCAGTGGAAGTCTCTTCTCTAACATTGTTTTCTGTGTGTAGTCCCAGTGGCTCGTTGCTGTCCAGCTTGGAGCAGGTGAAGACCTACCTGCTGACAGATGGAACCTGCAAATGCGGCCTGGAGTGCCCACTCATCCTCCACAAGGTAATTTTTTGTCCTGATTCATTTAAAACACCGTAGTTGGGCAGATACTGAACAGCTGCCTTTTAACTAGTCCCTGAAGGATGTGAGTACTAATCTTGAAAATTAAACTAAAGTGCTGTTGTCCAAAAACCTTAGCTACACACTGGGTAAAAAAAAAAAATCACTCTAGTAGTCCTTGCATTAACAGGTGCTGTTCTGTGCCAGAAATATCAGTCCTGGTCATTGTTTTTGTAGCATGATGTAGTCATTAGCTGTTTTCTGTAAGGTAGAAAGTGAAGACAAAAGAAAAGAAATAAACCACTGGTCATTTGAAAACACAATAGCAGATGACATCAGACAGGATTTAGGTTCAGTCTGAGGAATCAAGTGTCTGATCCCGTCCCTGCTGTTTGAAGACACAGGTTGAATTGATGTGGCACACTCTGGATTTATTGTCCCTTTAATACATATTCTCATAGTTTGTCTTGCAGGAGAAGTAAAAGTCATTGAAGACATTGAATGCTTGGTTATGCAGGGTTTTTTGACCACTGTATTGTAATATAGAATACTTGAATTTCCATCAATGCCACATGTTTGATTAAAGGATTTAAGCTCAAAGTGAATGCAAATGGGAAAACATATCATTTGACATTCCATAAGCCTCATGCAATTTTAAGGCCGATTAATTTTTACATTTCATTTCCTTTTGCAAGCATTAAATGCTGTTTGACTATTTGTTCCATTTGGTAATTGCTTGTAAAAACTTAGTGGCGTCATGAGCAGATGTGAAGATTATTGATGAGAAACTTTTCCACTTACTACAAATTTGCACTTGCTGCAAGTCACTGAGAGTGAGTGTTAACTAAATGCCCCTTCAGACTACATGATATTTTAACTTCGAGCGGACAATCAGCTCTTGACACGTCCTGGCCTCAAGATAGGATATTTTTGTTTGTTTGACATTCATTACCACAAAAAGGGACAGGAGGAGGAATGAGGAGGAAATAAACATGTCTGTGAAGAGGAAATAGAGTCGCATTGGTCAGACCAAGGTGAAAACAGTTTCTTACAGGCTATGGTTGAAGTGATGCTTTTTGTTTTTGTTGAGATGGTCTTTTGAGTATCAGAAAGTCACCGCTGTCAGCTTAAAGGTGGCAATAAAAGTTTGTGGCTTTGTCCTTCATGGAGCCAGTGGCCGTGGTCAGCTTGAATTAATGTCAGTTTCAATGAATTCAAATTGTGACCAGTTTTCACAGTGGAAAATTCTATAAAAATGTCCGGAGAAAGCTCTCAAACCACTCCTGCAGCATAATCCACTTCTCCACTCCCATTCCATGTGCTCAGCAAGTATGAAATGAACTCAGGCTGACCACTTCCGCTGAACTCTGTGAAGGACTGAACTACAAATGTCGGGGTGTTGTGAGGCGTCCTCTGTATCACATTACATGGGGTAATCTGACCGATTATCATTCTGGAAGCTAAATTTGTCCCCAACACACCGTGTCTGTTGGATCAGGCAACTATCAGGCTGATATTGTCTCATCTGGGAAAATGTTGACTTGTCTGCTCTGTGTATGTTTTTATAAAGCAGATGCAAACCCAGCAAGCCCGAAACGTTCTTCCTCCATTTTTCACATTCCTCCTAATTTCTCTTAACATAAAAAAATTGTTGGCTTAATAATGTTGTTAGTTCAACATTGCTGCTTGCTACCTTTATGTGAGTGTGAAACCTGCCTTAATTAAGATTATAGTTTTGATGTTCTAAGGAATGAAATTTGCTATCCTAAGATGTGTGATATCACTGCAAGGTGCATAACATCACCTCTGTCTCACATCCGTCTGCTAGTTTCAACTGAATGTAGTTTGATCTTTCAGATGGATAATCAAAGTGAGTATCTTCTTCCGAAATTTAATTTGTCACTGAACCCATGTAGTAACATCATTTATACCTTTATGTTCACAAAGTGGTGAACCTCACACCATTGTTGCTTGTGAATGACTCAGCCTCTCTAGGATGCCCCTTTTATACCCAATAAAAATTATATCACCTGCTGCCACTGAACCTGTTTACATGTGGAATGTTCCATGTTTTGTAGCACAACTTTTCTCTCTCTTGTTACTTTTTTCACTAACAGGTATAAATTAAATTTAGATATCTCCACAGGAGCCCTCATTAGATGGGTTTCCTTTCAGCTAATTACACATGCATTATTTCATTCTTGTGTGAGCATCACCTGTTTGATCAAAAGTAAAAGGGTCTACATTGGTAGCTGTGAATTGTTTTAGTTCATATCACCTGTATTTTTCCTCAGGTGTTTAACTTTGACCCTGGGGCAGCTGTCAAACAGAGGACGGCAGAGGATGTGAAAGCAGATGAAGACGTCACCAAACTCTGCATTCACAAGAGGAAGCTTCTGGCCGTGGCCACTTTGCACAAGAGCATGGAAACGCACCCACCTCTGACACTGACTAGTCCTGGGGGAGGTACGAGTTCATTTAAATCCAGTTGTACAACTCATCTGAACATCTGAACAGAATCAATGTTCTGACTGTTGATTGAAAGCCAGTTTGCTAGGAAACCTCTTGAATGTTGGCCAAATAATGCCAAGTGACAATATGCAGATTCAATGTAACAAATAGTTTTGTGTTAATAATTTTTAAATAATTTTTTAAATGTGTATAGATTTTTGCTCGGTCAGTTAGGTTAAATGCTAGTTTTAACTAGTTTGTGGTTTTTATGGTAAGCTAGTCACTGTAGTTAGCAAATAACAGTGACTTTCCTGCCTTGCTTAATATTTTGTCAAAATTCTTGGTATTGATTTAACTCAAATGTGCCTTGTTTGTCCTAAAGGTACATCGTCTGTGGTCACTGCGCATTCCACGACTCAACGAGCAATAAGGACTAAACCCCACGATGGCCTGCCTAATGCTGTAGACCCAGACTGCAAGAATCCTTTTAAGATGATGATGGCAGCTGGACAACAGCAGCAGAGGCTGTTTCCACCCCAGGAGATGGGTGGAGCCCAGCAGCCAGAGCTCTACCCTGGGTACCCCAGGCCACAGAGGCTGGGCAGTGGGGAGCCAGGCCCCAAATCCCCTTACCGGGTTGGGTATGGAGGCATGCTGAGCCCACCTCCCTCCAGCGCTAAGCTGTATGGAGATGGCTCACAGTCTCCCAGTGCAGACACTCTAGGAAGCCCTGAGGGCTTTCCAAGGACCAATCCATGTGGGTTTCCTGGAGCCAGTAGTCCTGGCTCAGCCTCCATCCATGGGAACACTAGGACGCCTCTTTCCCCACCCAGTGTTATGCTTCATGGCTCCCCTGTGGGCCAGCCATCCTGCGCCATGACAGGGAGGACTAGCACACCTCTCTCTCCGACGGCCACTGCCAAAAGCCCTGTCATGAACATGAACATGCCAAGGGGGAACTTCCCTCCTGGTATGGATATGCCCCGTGCAGTGTTTCACCATAAAACACAGCCCCCTGTGCATCCTGTACCGCCTCCTCCATCCATCCCACCATCCTGTGCCCTTCAGAAAAGGCAGTTGACCTCTGAAAAAGACCCCTTAGGCATCCTGGACCCCATCCCCAACAAGCCAGTCAGCCAGCCCCCCACCAATGCCCCAAACCCCTCCAACTTCCAGCCTAACATCCACTCTCAGGTACCAATGATGAATGTAAACATACCCCCTCCCGCAATTGTTCCCTTGCCAAGCAACTTACCTTTACCCACAGTGAAGCCTGGGCCTGTGGGGCATGGCGGCCATGTTCAAAGGACTCAACAGGGTGGTCCGGCCTCCTCTATGTCCCCCTCCCCTGTCACTTCCCCTGTCCACATGGCCGGACCTGCCCATGGGAGAATGGAAGCCTCCCCTCATCGCTCACGCTCGTCCTCCACGTCCTCTGACCATGGGAACTTTGCAATGCCCTCGGGGCACCAGGCTCCATGTGGCACCATGAAGGTCCCTCCTCGTTCCCCCAGGTCAGCTATGGGATCTCCCAGACCGGCCATGCCCTCCAGCCCCTCCACGAACAAATCTGACTCACTCCACCAGTACAAAGACTCCCAGTTGCTGCCCGGGATGGGAAACTCGATTGGCACCCAGCAGCACAGCAACCCCATGTATTCACCCACCTCTTCCTCATCGTCGTCCTCTTCACTGGCAACCCCCAGCGCTTCCCAGAAGGGCCACCCAGGACTCCTGGGGATGCCCCTCAATCAGATCCTCAACCAACAGAATGCCGCTTCCTTTCCCGCCAGCAGTCTCTTGTCAGCCGCAGCCAAAGCACAGCTAGCAAATCAAAACAAACTCAGCACTGCTGGCAACAGCACTGCTGGCATGGCTGGTGGTGGTGTTGGTATGGCAGGCATCGGGGCAGGTGGAGGAGGTAATGGAGGAGGTGGTGGGCACTCTGGCTCCATGAGTGGCCCTCGAGGCATGGAAGGACACAGCACTTTAAACCCAATGCTCCCGCCAAACTCCACCATGCTGCTCAACACTCCTGAGGGTCAGAGTGGTCGGGCAGCTCTTAGAGACAAGCTCATGGCCCAGCAGAGGGACCCCATGCGCAAACGGAGGCAGTCATCAGGTAGCGCCGCCGTTAACCACGACAACAGTAACAACTTGGTCTACAACATTCTTAACAAACGGGGCATGGGAGGACCCCACATGCCGGGGCCCAGTGCAACTGAGCAGCTGCGAAAAGTGGGCCGACTTGGAAACCTTCCCCCAAACACCTCCATGGCCCAGCTTCTTCAGTCCATGAGCTGCCAGAGCTCTCACAACCTGGCTGGGAATAGCCACCGTCCAGGTCTTAGCCCCGGCCCAGGGTCTGGTCCTCAAGGAGCTGCACAGCTGCACTACAACGACAGCACAGGTATGGTTCCTGGTGGCTCGCAACACAGCCTCTTAGCTCAGCAGAGGCTGAGGGGTCCAGGAGATGCCATGCAGCACTGCCAGAATGTGGACACCTCTGGGGGCCATCTGGGCCCTCGTCAGGGCCAGTTTCCTGACATGATGGCCCAGATGCAGGCCTCCTCAATGAGTAACTGTGGGCCTATGGGGCCAGGAGCTGGACCGGTGGGTCCTGATGGCATGCCGCTAGGACGCCCTAACACTAACCCCCCACCGCTGTCCCACCCTGGCCCTCACCCCGGCCCTCACTCCTCACAGCAGAACCTGCTTCACGGTATGGGGCGGACTAACATGGTGGTAATGCAACATGGAGGTGGCGATGGAAGCTGCACACAGACCATCTCTGATACAGGTGAGATATCAGCAACTGTGATCAGTAACTTTATGATGTTTAGAAAGAAGACATGCAATCAAGAACTCAAAACTCCTCTAAACCTAAATTTTTGGAAAAGTAAGTAGTTATGTGTGGTACCTTTTAGTCATTTTACCACAATAAACATGGGCTGCTAAATATTTTTAGGCATTTATAGTTAATAAATATTACACAGTGACATAATATTTTGTTATTGTATTTAAGGAAATTGAGTTATTGTCTCTATTTTTTTTTGACAGGACATATTTCTGAAATTTGCATTTCATGGCTAGAATAATTTTAGTAATTCTGATGGCAAGTGAATGTACTACTGCTCCACAATTTTTGATTGAAAATATAGCAATATGATAAATAAAATGGTCCTTGGATCATAAATAATAATAAAAAATTCTGAACGATAAACTAAATAGCTACACCACTTGCATTTTTAAAAATCCTAAAAATAATTATTTAGTGAAATTTCAGAACAACTGTCAGCATGCAAACTCGGTGACTACAGTCCAGACTGACCTCCCACTGGCTGGATGATGGTGTTGATATCCTGTTTAGTTAATGAGTGTATATTCCCCTCCCTTCCTCGTGATAAGCTAATGGCTGGATGAAGATGTGGTTTCTATGGTTCTGAGTGAACTAAAACCAAAGGATTTAGGTGATAGGCCCCGAGCCTAGACAGTTGGGCTCCTCCAGTATCTCTGAGCTAATGAGCAGGCCCCTCATCTTTGGAAGCTCAGCTAATTGTCAGTCAGCCAGTGTTTCTCTTTGTTTTATTTGTATGCTAGCATCAGTCAATGGTGTAAGAAGATGGAAATGGGATCTGGATCACGCTTTAAGGGAAGCAGCCCAGATAGGGCGCTCTAAAGAGCTTCTCCCAGCTAGCTGGTCGCTATAGTAACGATAGACCCTGAATAGAGACCAGAGCGAAGCCTTTGATGAGGGTTTAGGCCTGTGTGTGTGTGTGTTTGAATGACTGTGTGTATGTCTATGACTACTTGTGTATTACAGTTTGTGTGCTTTTGTTTATTGGTGTGCATGTGAATGACTTTGTGTGTGTCACTGTATGTTTTGTGTGAGTGTGTGTGTTTATGCGCGTTCATGTTAGCGTTTGTTTTGAAGTACTGAAAAGGCCTGGATCTTGTTTTCTTTTTTTTCCCCCTTTCTTGCCTGCTGTGGGACTGGACCATGAGTTTATGTATTCATTGTGCGTCTTTGTGTCCTCATATGGTTTATAATGGAGATATCACCAAGGTCTGCTGCGGGCCACCTGTTCTTATCCCGGGGTAGGCCGTTATTCTGTATTTCTCCAATGACAAGTCATTGAAATTGAGGTGGTCCTGTGCAGGTCAGAGGGCAGCCTGAGATTTGCAGCAATCCTATAGGAATGGGAACATTATAATTGTTATGAATTTCATTTTTTAAAATTTACAGTTTTGATATGCTCATAGTGACTCTAGAAACAGTCCGTTTATTCTACAAATTTAAAACATGTAGTTGTGTCTCCTTTTTTATTCTGAGACTGGATTAGAGATGTCATAATCAGGGTTATTTGTTTTTTTATTTTGTTTCAATCCCTATTGAAGTCCCTCAGTGTTGTACATGTGCTGGTACTTAGTCTGTTCTAATTCTTAAATTTACCTGAATAATGAATAACCATGTATGTGAAACATTTAAATAATAGTTGTTGCTACTAATATGACGCACTTACTTTTTGCTGTAGGATATTATTATTGGCAGCCTTGGTTCAAACTATAGTAAATAAACCTCAACCAATAACAAGTGTCCATTACCCATTTTGGGTCTGCCACAACATTAATTAATAGCAGCTGATATGAGGTACTGGCAGCAGTACTTGTCATTTTAAACACCATGAAAATAACGGTCTGTGCTGGCTAATATGAGAAGCTGCTAGCGAAATGTTATCTACACTGCTCTTTGCTAATAAGAGAGGAGAGATAACAGCTTTGTTACGAGTCGCAGCTCAGCAGATCTGTGTATTTTGCCAATCAGGGTTTTAGAACAGATACAAGCATCGGTGCAACCAAATAGTGTATTACATTCTCACAATATTTTTCGCTTACATATGGGGCGCAATACTTGCAGTGTAGAGCTAGCTGTCATTAAATAGAGCAGTGCTGCAACACGAGCAGGCTGACCTGGACGAAGCACAGTAGAGTAGAGAAAGGACGGCATTTTGATCTGCTTTATTTTTAACCATATGGATACATGAAAGCATGCCAAGATGGGGCTTGGTACAGATTCCTTGGACTGACCTAGGACACACCTGTAACGCAAAACAACAACAACAAAAAAAACATTCACCAAAAATGGTTACCTGCTTACTTGTAATCCAAGCTGTTGCCTTAATTTCATTTTGAAAAATAGAAGTAGGCTTGGTATGGCTGAAGCTGTCATAGCAATGTCAAAGGTATATTTCTCATCATAATTGAAACAACATGCAGGCATGTCAGACTCAATGCCATATAGAGTTTAATACTCCAACCTGTTGCCAATGTCTGTTTTTAATATTCAGGGCCATGCAGCCATGTTTTTCAACTATTGTTCTGTTTTCTGTTCAATATTAATGTCTAATTCCTCTCGAGCCACAGACCTTGTCACAATACAATACAAAGGTCTGGTTGTGGTGTCTACCACCATGTGCGCCTGTTGTGTTTTGATAATCGGATAACTGTTTTACTTACTTTTAAGTGAAATGTCAACCATCTGCTTCTTATGACCACACAGTTGTGAAGATTGTCCACTTGGCTCCATTTTATATAAGCTAAAAACTTGGCTTGGCTTTTTTCAACATTGCTTTGGACACCAAGTGAAGATTAAAGCTTCCATGCAGAGCTGTCATAGTAAGCAGTCATGTTTTTGTGTTTACATTCAGTATTTTTTCACCACAGTCCAATGAACATGTCATTAAACCCTAACAGACTTTTTTGCATTTCTCATATAATTTTTGGCTTGTTATCTTCTGCTCCTGCATTTTATTTGCTGCATTACCGCCACAGGCTGATTCTGCCCTCTGCAGCAAGAGCATCATATAAATACTGTCTACAGTGCCCCTGGTGGTCTCAAATTCATCAGTGTTTTTTGACATTAAAAAAATAACCAATGATTATCTTGCAGATGACCAATAGAGTGAATTAACTCACCTCAAATCCTAAAAAAGTCCTTCCACCCATTAGGAGCCCTGGTAGTGAAAGCACATAAGCACTTACAGGCTGTTGGGATAAAAGAATAGTCTGTCACCGAATGGCAGATGTTATGCCTCTGAGTAGCTTTGTAGATGTTCCCATACTTGAAGCTAATTTGGATGACATGCTAGGGATCTTTAGAGCACTGAGAGCTCTTTGAAAGTGGCCTAGTCAGTGGCTTTTTAGCATTAGCCTCCAACCATCTGTTTCTAGACAGCTAGCATCCCCCTCCCACTCTGGCCATCAACAAATACCCTAAAGTTCATTGTAAACCCCCCCAGACCTCCTGCCACCCAGCTGACCCATCTCCCCCCCCATCCCCCAGCAGGCTAAAATCACACCACCCGACCCTCGTAACCCCCCTGGTCCACCCACCCACCCAACTCCCCCAACAAGCTTCCTGGCAGTGGACAGCACCACCAATCATCACTCGGTTCCCATGGCAACCTCCCCTGGCAACAGCCGTCACTATATCATAGCAGTAGCGGAGGATGTGGGGAGGAAGGGGGAGGGGGTTGGCCGAGTCGTGGCTCTCAGCATTAGAGAGGAGAGAGAGTGAGAGAGGGGAAGAAAGAAAAGAGGAGAAAAAAATGGAGAGCACACACAGCTGCCCTTCAGCGACGTAGCATCGCACCAGCTGCTCCAGTCGCCACTCGTCCACACACACCCCCACAAAACACAGCATTAGGCCTCAGAGATTTTGTTTTTGCTTCGGCTTTGTCTGCATAACATTGCTGCCGGGCTTTCTCTTCATTCATTGATACATCTGTGGCCTTGATATTGTACATGTTCTGTCCTTGTACACTTTGCTAACAGGTCTGTCTGTACCACGCATCTGGCAGCGTGTCCCTGTTAGTTTTATGTGCAACAGATTGTTAATGTGCAACTTTTTTTTAATTCCAAAAGTCCCCATTGAGAAACACTTGCCCAGCGTTGCCATTTGTTTTCTGGTGGTCACCCTAATCCTAACTTAAAAAAAGGTATACAAATACTGAAATGCTTTATAGAGAGTAGTATTGCATAGACTGCTAGGTACAAGACACCAGCTTAAAGAAATACAAGTGTTGTTTCTCAGAAAGGTCTGATTGCATCATATTAACACTTGGGTATGTAAATCCTGTTAAAAACTTGTGTGCAAGTTACTTAATAAAATTTTTTATGTAATGAATTTATTTTAAGCCCTGCCAAATATACCTGCTTCCACACAAGAAGCTTTTTCCTCTGGTATTTTTGTATTTTTATACAGTCAAGTGTTTTCAAAAGCCTGAATGAAAATGCATCAGATATTGCAGATTACTTGTAAGTCTGCTCCAGTTGTGCAATGATTAGAAAATATAGGAAAATAAGCCAGTAGTTTAAACTTTAAACCACCACAAATAAATTTACAAACTGAGAAACACAGATTCAAGTCATTTGAAGCATAATTTTCTGGCAAAGTCAGGTGCTGTATTTACATACCTTTGATTTATATTTTATGTTCCAAATTGCAGGAAATCCCTCATCCCTTGGTTGTGGTATGGGCAGTCTGCAGCCACACGTCAACACCGGTGGAGGTCAGATGTACCAGCAGCAGGTCCACCAGGCCATGCAGCAGGGGGTGACCTCCCACCCAGCCTACCAGGGACAGCAGCACTTCTCTGAAAACCAACACTACACTGACAGCAACAACGCCAACGCTGGCTCCATGGCCTGCCTCTACCAGAACTACCAGGTGGGAGGATGTGTTACATTTTGATCAGTAGCTTTTCGGGTAGTTTCATAAAACCATTTTTCATCATATTATGACCCTGCGTTTGTGTCCACAGCAGGGTATGTTGTCACATCCGCAATTTGCAGACGGGCAACAGCCCCAGAGTGAGGGGCTTCCAGCACGCTCTGACAGGGGCCCCAGTGGAGGCCAAGAGTCAGTAGACGCCATCTACAGGGCGGTGGTGGATGCCGCCAGTAAGGGCATGCATGTCACCATAACCACCACAGTGAGCGGGACCACACAGGCGAGTCCGGTGCCTGCCCTCAGCGCCATGAGTGCCTTCACTGCCTCTATAGGGGAGCCTGTCAACCTCCCGAAAGCAGTTAGCACAGTCCTGCAAGGGCACCAGGAGGGGGAGGCGTTACCCCAGCAAGCCAGACCGAGGCAGGTGAGACTGGGAAGGGGCCAAAAGAACTTAGATCCAGGGAAAAGCACTCCAGACAGCCACGAGGCTAACGACTACTTCCGTTCTCCTGGCCGTGGGACTCCACGGGGGCAGTGGGACGGAGAGTCACAGCACGGAGGAGGCTTTGACACTCACAACAACAATAGCGCCTGGGGTGGTGAGGAGTTCCTGGAGTGCTCTACCCAAGTGAGGAGTAGTCCCTGCATGGAACGGCCTGCCAGCCTGGCCCCCGCCCCACCTTGCCCCACTGAGGGGTCCAACGACCATGGCCTGCCTATGGCCCACGACAAAGCCTTTCTTGATGATGGCTATCGCTTCAACAACTGCAGCCGGACACCTGCTAATTACAAGGAGCGTCTGGAGCAAACGGTGGAGCGCTGCACCCACATCAATGGCGCCACTCCTCACTTTAATACCCGCGGCTATGGGGAAGTCCTGGGACCTCCACGGCAGGAGCTGACAGGGGACGACCAGTCGCCCAGTTCCTCCACGAGCCTGGAGGGGCCTCTGGCCACAGCCAAAGAGTACAGCCACTACAACGGCCACTTCAACGGTATGGCGCCCAGCCCCTCGGACACAAAAAGCCTGAGCAGCGAGGAGGACCTGCGGCAGCCAGACTCGCCCTCTTCAGAGCTGCTTCACTATCGGTCCAGGACCTTCAACATGGGAGAGCTGGTCTGGGGCCAGCTGAAGGGCTTCCCATCCTGGCCTGCCAAGCTGGCTGGGGATGAACAAGTGCACAGCGCTGCTATGCAGCTGCGGGAACAGGGCAAGGTGAGAAACCCATGTGTGACCACCTGTCATGATTTTAGCAGCCAACTTGAGTTTGCAGACTACGTGAGTGTGAAAGCTTGACTTAACTAAGTTCCCCATACTAAAACTTTTGGTTACAAGAAATGATTTTGCATTGTAACATGAATGCTTGGCAGGAAGTTTGGATGACGTATTGATGATCGTACTTGACTGTAACCAAGTTTCCTAATGGAAACTTATTGCAATGCTGAAAAGTAAAAATTAAACAAACATTTTTGTCAGGTGGCCATAGTGACAGATGGATTTCAAAATGCTCCAAACACTTACACCATTTCACCTGCCAAAAAAAGGATTTTAGAATATAAGAGGTCCTACTACTGCTGACTGCCAAATTAACTGGTAGACAGTATAACAAGTTGACCATAATTTTCCGGTGGTTGGTGGCAAATTCGCAGTCTGCTACCAAACAGTCCTGACTGTACTCAGCTGTTTTCTTTTGCTTCCATCCAGGTGGAGCCAGAGAAGCTTAAAACACTAACTCACGACTTAGAGGCACTTGATCGAGCCGCCAAAAGAGGCCTGAAGTAAGTAAATCTGCTCTCCATGTTGTTGCCTCGGTAAATAAAAAAAGATGAAAATGGTGGTTGATGTATACTGAGTTTCGAATACTTTAAAGTTACAGATGGCAACTTAAAAGTGAGTGAGGTGTTCACATAGTTTCTACGTCACTCATTTTGCTTTAACTCCCAGAGGCTCATCTTTTGTCACTGATGCTGCACATGTCAAGCTCTCCAGTTTAGCATTGCTCTTAGACAGTGTTCAATGATAACAGAGACAGATTCACTGTTCATAATTTGTTGTGTTTTTGAAAAAAATGTATCCTTGTTTTAGCCGGTTGATGAACAGTTTTTGGAGCTGAAACAACACCTGCAGGATTATGTTAAATGTAAATAACTTAAAATATAATGTAAAATAATGTGAGATAAAAATGTTGTCCAACAGGCCGGGGAAACTGAATAATCACTTGGAAGCTGCTATCCACGAGGCCATGAGTGAGCTGGATAAGATGTCGGGCACAGTGAGTATTTACACCTTCCACAATTTCCAGGAGAGATGAAAAAATCATTTTCTCCTCATGAAGTACTGCTTTTAATCCTCCTGCCTGTCAGTCGCCAACATAATGTGTGTGTCTGCCACCAGATCCCATCAAGGGATCGTCAGGTGAAGCTCCCCAAGCCTAAGAGGAGGAAGATATCCAGATAACATTGAATGTGTCGGCCCAAGAACGTCCTCAAAGCCTTCGGAGACTTTGTCCGTTCAGCCTTGATGCGATCTGAGCTCTCTAACAGGTGCTACACATGGACTTTGAGTGGTACATCGTTGTTCCATGATATCAACTTGACTTAATGACTGACCACAGAAGGTGCTGGAAAATTCCAATCACCATTAAAGTTTTAACTGTAGGAAGAAAAAAAAGAAAAATAGAGAAAAACATCAAAAACGGTTGCAATTTGTCTACAGCTCACTGAATTAACTATTTTTTTCTAGTATAAGATAGTAAAACCAACAAAAAAAAGCTACAAGCATTATCTTACATATTTAAGAAAATAGACAGTCCAAATATTTCTGATACATTTTCAATATGTATATAGATAATCCTGAAATTTCATGCTATTAAGAATTGTATGTAAATATTGTACAATGTCATGTACAAGCATACCTAATGCACATTTTATCTTTTATTGTACAAAAACAAAGCAGAAGTGTACCAATGTCTTGGTTTCTATTCAGAAATGCGGTTGCATACGGCCGCATGCATAGGATAATTAAGAATACAGCCTAAAGCTTTTATATGAGGAACTGTAAGACGTGCTGTTTTTTTTTTTAAATTTTTAATTTTTAATATTTTGTTTTGTAAGGGAACAGCAGTGGAACAGGCATGAGTTTAAGTTCTCCATTAGGAAAGTCACTTCACACCACTTAAGTGTTCATTTGGTTGGGGAAAAAAAAGATGAAACACAGAATGAACTTTACCAGCAGAAAGTGTTCAATGTTCCCCTTAGCAGGCTGGGAAATAACGACCGGCCAGACGAGTGTCGGTAAATCTGCTCCACCAATCACTCCAGCAGAAAAATCATGATATTTAGAGTCTCTGATCTGTGCTTAAAAAAAAAAAAAAAAAAAAAGACGTCTGGTTGGCAGGTGTTACTTTTTTTAATCTTTTTTTTTGGATTCACCAACCATCGGGAAATGCAGACACAAGGAAGCTGGTTACCTGCCGTTTTAAGAAGGAAAAATCCACCCACAGACACTTTTTACTCTGTTAAGTGTCATATTTGTGTTTTGCCAAAAAGTGTAGTTAGACTGACTTAATCTGAGCCCTCTCAAAGGCTCAAAACATGTCAAATAACAGGATGAAAATTGGCAGCTATATTAATTTAAAAACCATTTATCGGTTAATCAAAAAAATCAATCAGTAGGTTTATTGATATTGAAAATTTTCAATATTTTGCAGCCCCGCCTCATGACTCCCCAGCTGTTAGTCTGCAGCTGTTTCCATCTCTACATTTACATGCACTGTAGTAACAGAGTTACTGTGAAGCTGCTTAAACATGCAGCAGGTCAATACTCTTACTGGATCAAACTGACTAACCTGGTAAAACACACTACATGTTCATTTGGTCCCTCACTATAAACTCAAAGCTTATGGCTGCAATCCATTCTGGTCAATGTCGAGTTTGATTCACTGCTTCATCTTCGCTTGATTTCTCCTTTCATTTTTGTCAAACCTCAGTTCAAATGGATGTTTTTTTTGAATAACACTACCAGAGAGACTTAACCATCACTGTAACTTCACATGGCGCCATGCTAACATTTAGCAAATATTATATCACTACTAAGAGTGTTTTTGGGTGGATTTTTTTTTTTAATTTTATTTTTTTTTAACAGCCGTGAGTCACAGGTTCATTGAGAAGTTCTTTCATTTGGTTGTTGTGATTATGTCCTCGTGCTCGTTTGTACAGTGATTTATTTTTTCTACGACTAGTCATTTTTGCCACAACTATAGCTTTAGGTAGAGTAACTGACCTCAGAGGCAGAGTCTAGATTATCATGAGGAACACTAACTCGGTTTTCAAGAGCAGTGAAAGCATTTCTCACATTTCGAGGCCTTGTTTTTTTCTGTTTGTTTGTTTTTTGTTTTGCTTGTTGATGTAAATTATTTATGTACAGTACTCCATATTTATTTTAAGCTTTACAAATATGCTAGATGGCAATAATACTACCAAGAGTTGAGAACTCAAGCCTTATATGTGTATATGTATGTTTCTTTTGTTTTCTTTTGTTTTTTTTTGACAGTGAATAGATCATTTGTTCAGAGTCCATTACAAAGGTCATGTTCCCTTTTATTTAAGAACTGAGCATCATAGATAACACTTTTTTTACAGTGAGGTTTTCTGATCTTCTTGTTTTTGTTACAATTGTGTCATGGATTTCTTACTTTAAGGAGAAAAATGTCATAGCGTCTGCCTACAAAACCATACTATTTATGATTATGCACATCTGAGAAGGCAGGCAGCGTTTGTATTGTCAATAAATGCAGTTTTAACACTACTAGCTATCAAAGTTTGAAAATCATCACTTGGTCAGTCTTAAATGGACATTGATGCACAGTATTGTGAAGTCTGGATCAACTCCTGTGAAATGGAGATTAACACACATAGCTGCTCCTCCAGATCAAAACCAAGCAACAAAAACCTGAAATCACTACAGAATTATCAAGTGCAATATACCAATCGATGGCAAAGATCAACAGCTTAAAAAACACTGCATCTCTTGATTGTTTGACACATTTCCCTTTCTTCTCCCCTTCAACAACTTGGACTGTAATTTGTTCCCTGTTTTTCAAAATGTCTCCTCTGACACGCATACGCTCATCTGTCCTAACCTGAGAGCCATGAAGTAGTAATTTATTTGTAGCTTTACCTTTTTACATGCACGGACAAGTTTTACACCCAGGCTCAATTTTATTTTTTTATTTTCTAAATTTTACCGAGTTGATCCACCCTGATGCACAAACAAAGCCTCCACAAGTAAAGCTCCTCTAAAATGCCACAAATACTTGATTTTTTTTTAAGTTAAATCATCTGCATTTATAGCAAAATAAACCAATAATACACTACTTTGTAAAGGGATTTTCCCTTTTTTTTCATTAAAAAATAAGTTTACTCAAATTTATGGAGAGGATTCACACAAACATTCTCAGTTTTATCATGTACTTTGTACATTAAAGTTAAACAGTTAATTCCAGCCAAGTAAAAAATTTCAACAGATCGTATTTTGTTCATGTTCACATTTTTAAGGACGTTATTCTTAAGTTATACAGTTTTTTTAAAGAGAATGCTCACTACATTACATTACAAAATGTATGCCTTTCGTGCAGTTGTGCTCACTAAAAAAATCAAGGGCATTTTGGAAAAAGCACTGAAATGTTAGCATTGTTATAAAATATCAGTGTCCAAAAGTAAATATCAAATGCTGCAAAGTATTCCTCTGTTCAACCTGTTTGAGGAGAAAAGATTTAAAGTCAATTATTTGTTAATCTAATTGCTATCTGTCATAAAATGTTTGCTTAAAACCTGGAAAAGCCCAAAAAAACTTGTCAAAACTATTTCTGCCTTTTCAGAATGTCTTGCTGTTTTTCAGCGTGCACACTTGTAAGAATATTAAAGTTGAGTTTTTTACTGTAATCTGTATAAAGGAAATCCTCCAGCCGTTCTTAAAACCGGGCATTGGGTGTTGAGAACACGTGAGCTCTTTCGGTAAAGTTCATTCTGCCTCTTCCCCCTGTTTTTTGTGCAATGACATGCAGGAACCCAGTGTCATGTTGGGAACCCATGTGTTCTGGATCTGTTCGATCAGTTTCATGTTGTTTATGGTCAAGAGTTCAAAGCATCTTTGTGTTTGAGATGGTCTGTGCAGTCTATTTTTTCCTCCTCACGTCTGTGATTGTGTGTGTCTGCGTGTGTGTGTGTGTGTGTTGAGGTGTGTGATTTTTTTTTTCTGCCCTTCGACTCTCATTTCCCTCTTCCTTCTCCACCCTTTCGTTGTCAGTATTTTATTTTTTCAACTTGTAATTAAGTATATATTTTCTCACTAATATATACTTTACAAAAAATAGACTTGCGTGAAGTATGATGTGCACTTGATTGCTCTTGTTTATTTTTCTTTTTGCATTAATGTGGGCTAGGGATAGTTTGTCAGAGTCCATTATTTTGAGATTGTTTGGACTTTTTTTAATGGTTTGATGTAAGCAGCATTTTTTTGTAAATATTGTGAAACATTACAGGTCATGCAGTGATGTAACATTTTGAACAATGTTGCACAGATGTTTAAGATATTAAAAACATGGTCACTCTTACTTGAAAAATCTGTTGTGTGACGTGAATTTATGCCTCTTGTTTCCTTTTTCCTAGTTTTATATGCTTTTTAAAGATTATTATATATTTTAAAACATGGTTTATTGAGTCAGAATCTTCACTAACCAGGACCTAAGTTCGGTCTTTTCAGACTTATTCCTGTTGCACACTGACCTCTAGTGGGGAAAATAGAGAACACGCCTTTATTCTACTGAAAGTTTTATTCAGCAAACTCCACCTGGTGTTTGGGGAACAGCAAAGTAAAGAGTTTATGTAATTATTGAAAATGTTTCGTGAAAACACAGTAATAGATATAACTTCATGAACAAATGATTGAATACAAGGATAATTAACTTTATAGGAAGGAATATCATCCTTTTATTTTTTCAAACAATTTCAAGACTAGTACTTAGCTGTGAAGCTGTGGTTCAGGATTCCCTTTTCATTTAAGCAAAATCTATCCTCTGATGAAGATCATTAGATTAGATGTAAACATACTACATGGATGTTATTGTGAGATCATATTTTTCTTCAGTATTTATAACTTTTCTTAGGTTAAGCATGTAATGTTCTCACTACACTGTTGACTTTACGAAATTATATCAAGGGGATGTGGATATAAATGTATCTACATCCAGATCTATTTTTTAAGTTAAAGTATCTTACTCATAATTCGTATTTTAAGTAACTCAAATTAACGACATTTAAAATATTAAATCAAGTATTTTGAAATATACTTTTTTTTTCTGTCCATTACACTGATGTGCTTTGGGATCATTTTAATGGCTTATTTTAAGTTAACTTCAATCTGCTTTATTTATTTATTCAGTATTAGCGCCTTACCTTTACCCAATATCTTCATAAATCAAAAAATATTTTTTCATGTCGCACCCTATTATCTAGAACTGTGACAAGGCAGAGCATCATTTATTCTCTCCTAAACATGAGCGCCAATAATGTTCCTGAGTTGCAATCCTGTCGTTAGTTGCTTGATATGTTGTATCAAAAAACGTTTTTATTCTTGACAGAATGACGAACTCCGCTTTCATACTGCTGGGGGTCCATCCTGATAGATATTTATTTAACAAAGATTATTTATTGATAAGATGACTCACCCTGTTTTGTCTTCTTGGCAAGAGACAACAAGCACAGTCAAGCGCGCGGGCAGGATTGTCCACTTCAGAACCTAAATGCGGAAGTAGCACGAGAGTGAGACATCGTCTCCTTCCCTCTAACCTGCAAACGACGATGCTTCGGTCCTGCAGGAATGTTTACAGGTGAAGACATTTGGCCAAAATGTGTAAGTGGAAGCTCCTAACATGTCTGTAAGTACTGTAATCTGCCACCGTGTTAGCCGAATATGCAACTTAGCAGTGTAACCAGTCCGTGGAGGATTTGAGGTGTTTAGCTGTCGTGAGTTTCCCTTAAAATCGGCCATTTTTTGCTACTTACTCTTATTTTTATCCGCATTTTCGTGACAGTGATGTTAGTTGTGTCTGGTGGGTTTTCCTCGCGGTTTCTTGAACCTTTAACTGATGCTTGTCAGTTCATCATATTGTATGGCAATATATTGCTGTGGGTGAGCAAACTTAGCACGCCTCCACCCAGTAATTACGTGATTTCTCACCTGACGGGATTGAGACCCCTTGACATTCTAGCTTTGACTTCCTGTGTTGCACTGACTCCATCTCTCAGAGACAGGATGAGACAGTGGTGGATC
>JAQMCX010000041.1:1594706-1612804 GCA_029814765.1 Acanthurus leucopareius | reverse complement strand
GTGCCACAGTACTTAAACATCTAGGAACACCTAGCCACTTCCTAATGTAAAAGCTAACTAATCTTTCCATTTTCTCTCCAGCAGATAATGGAATCTCATATACAGGCAGTGGCCACATCAACCTGGGAAATAATCCAAACTGCATATGCCACAGCTTCAACTTTCCTGGAAGCCCTGATTTATCTATTCTATCCAGTCTCTCAGCAACATCCTTCCACAACTGCACTACCTGTTCTCTGTCATTCAAGTCAGCCTTGTACAACCTACCTAGACTCTTTACTGATTTTTCCCTAATTATTGGAATTTCCTCTTCGTCTATAACAAACTTTCTATCACTTATTTTCCCTCTACTTATTGAGATACTTCTAGACTTACTAGGCTTGATTTTCATTGTGAATGCTAATGGAGAAATCATACACCCTGCCATAATGCCTATTTCTAGCCTCTGCCAACCTATTCTGAAACCTGTTGTACTTAAGCACAGTCTAATATCTTGGAAATATGCTCTTACTTAACTAACAACTACTACAGGTACTCTAAAATAATCGAACACCTCCCAAATAAGGCTATGGGGCACTGAACCAAATGCATTTGCTAAATCCAAAAATATCACATGCAAGTCTCTTTTCTCAATCTTGGCTGTCTGAATCTGATGCCAAATCATGCTAGAATGCTCTAAACACCCTGCAAAACCTGGCATTCCATATTCAATATTCAATTTTATAATGAGGTAGTTTGTGTTCAACCCTCTAGAGAACTGATTTTATTAAACAGCATAAAATATGTATGGGGAAACAAATAATTTAACCATTTGCTACCATCTAGTGGACATTTGAACAAACTCTTAATGTTAGTAAATTTCTCAGAGTCAGCAGCTTTTTTGTCATTTCATTTGTGTCATGCACACAAATTTGGGATGATACTCGGTACAAAATGACTCTTCTCACTCACCGGCTGACACGATAAACTGTGGTGTGATTGTTCTGTTTTAGTTCACAATGTTCAGTGTAAAAGTTTAAAAATCATTTCTTGTGTCGGATTTCATTGGTTTCATTGTATTTTGTAAAGAGAGGGAGTTAAAAGTACAATATTGCCGCCTACTGGTCGCCCAAAAAGAAGTAAGTCTTAAACTGGAAAAGGCTCAAATTGAAGCATCCATGGAACTCCTCCAATGTGAGAAAGAGGCAGCTACAGCTGCAGCAGAGGCAGAAGTTTTAGAGGCTGCTGTTCTGTCACAAATAGATGGACAAAGTAATAGGCATGTTTCAGATCTCCCTTCTCTTGAAAGTTCACTAAGGACTGAAAATTATGTTATAGCTCAGGCTAAGTTATTAGGGAATGAAGCTGCTGAAATGGACAAAGAGCCTCCACCATTTGATAAACCTCCAGCTAACATAGTCAACCCTCCCTGTGATGGTCATCACTCACACACTAACTCTGTAAATTGTGGACCAGCAACAGAAACAAGAGCTAAACAGCCTGTGTATAACCACCACATGCCAACCACCCCTTTGTCTCACTTGCCCCCTCATCCACCTCCAGACAACTACAACGGAAATCATGATAGACAACAACAAAAACCAAGAGACAACTTTTATGATCCCACCTGCAATCCCCGGCCTTCAAGCCGCAGTGATGGAAACATTAGTGACTTTGTGAGGTATTTTGCTCGTCGTGAAATTGTAGCAACAGGTCTCCTACAGTTCAATGACAAGCCTCAGAGCTACAGAGCATGGAAACGCTCTTTTGAAAATACAGTAAGGGGCCTTGATTTGACAGCAAGTGAGGAGATGGATTTATTGTTTAAATGGCTTGGCAAGGAATCTGCTGAGCATGTTGAACAGATCAGAGCCATACACATTAACCATCCTGATGCTGGGTTAAGAATGATCTGGGAGAGACTCGACAAATGCTATGGTTCAGCAGAAGTAGTTGAGGATGCTCTGTTCAAACGGATTGACAGTTTTCCAAAGATAACAAACAGAGATTATGCAAAGCTGAGAAAATTCAGTGACATACTCATGGAGCTTCAGAGCGCCAAGAAGGAAGGTGACCTCCCTGGCCTCTCTTTCCTGGACTCAGCGAGGGGTTTAAACCCAATTGTACAAAAGCTCCCCTTTTACCTGCAAGAAAAGTGGGTTTCAGTTGGTGCAAACTACAAACATGATTATCAGGTCTCCTTTCCTCCATTTCACGTTTTTGTAGACTTTGTTAGTCATGAAGCTAGTATTAAAAACGACCCAAGCTTTAACTTTGCCTATCATCTCGACACAGCCCCCAGACCTGAGAAACCCCCTTGGAAATTTAACAAACAGAGAGAAGTGTCAGTACACAAAACAGAGGTACTTCCAAACCCCAGCTATGGATCACATGGAAATTCAAAAAACACAGATGACTGTAATAAACTGTGCCCAATACACAAAAAACCCCATGCCCTGCTAAAATGTAGAGCTTTTCGTGAGAAGCCCATTGAAGAACGCAGAGCATTTCTGAAAGAGAACAACATTTGCTTTAGATGCTGTGCCTCTTCAACACATTTTGCTAAACAATGTAAGACTAAAGTGCAATGCTCTGAATGCGGCAATGAGAATCACAACACAGCTCTTCATCCAGGCCCAGCCCCCTGGAGCAAAGATACTGACCCTGATGTAGAGCATGGCGGGGAGCAGGGTGCTAGTCTGCCCAGTGAAATCACTTCCAAGTGCACTCAAGTCTGTGGTGAAAACCTTACTGACAGGTCGTGTTCTAAAATCTGCCTTGTAAAGGTGTATCCTGCAGGCCACCCAAAACAGGCTGTCAGGCTGTATGTAATTCATGATGAACAGAGTAACAGATCTCTTGTTCGCCCAGAGTTTTTTGAGATTTTTAATGACAATGGCCCTAGCTCTCCCTACTCACTAAGAACATGTGCTGGCCTTAAAGAGACAATGGGTAGGAGAGCCACTGGTTACATTGTAGAGTCCCTAGATGGCACAGTCCAAGTCCCCTTGCCCAGTTTGATCGAGTGTAATGACATTCCCGACAACAGAGAGGAGATACCAACGCCCAGTGCAGCACTCCATCACTCTCATTTAAAGAGTGTCACACACCTCATCCCAGAGCTTGACCCAAACGCCCACATTCTGATGCTGCTTGGACGGGACATCGTCAGGGTGCACAAAGTCCATAAACAGATAAGTGGCCCCAATGATGCACCCTTTGCACAAAAATTAGATTTGGGGTGGGTTATAGTGGGAAATGTGTGTTTGAGTGGCGTTCACAAAACAGTAACAGTAAACGCCTTCTACACAAACATGACAGAGAGAGGTCGGCCAACGTGTTTTCAGCCTTGCCCCAATCTGTTCAATGTGAAAGAGAAACCCTGCGGGGTCCAAATCTCCTGCAACAACGTACCACAACCTAGTGACAGATCTAGTTGTGAATCAGACCACCTTGGATGTCGTGTGTTTGAACAAGCTAAAAATGACAATCAAGTCTCCCCCTCTATTCAAGACAATGCCTTCATGAAAATAATGGAACAAGGGATGAAAAAGGAGGCAAATAACAGTTGGACAGCTCCATTACCGTTCAAATCACCACGCCAAAGGCTCCCAAATAACAGATCACAAGCTATGAATCGGCTCACGTCCCTGATCCGCAGCTTTGATAGAAAACCAGAAATGAGAGATCATTTTGTAGCTTTCATGGAGAAAATTTTCCAAAATGACCACGCAGAGATTGCCCCTCCGCTAAAGGAAGGTGAAGAGAGGTGGTACTTGCCTCTATTCGGGGTTTATCACCCCAGAAAACCCAAACAAATTAGAGTTGTGTTTGATAGTAGTGCTCAGTACAATGGACTGTCGCTTAATGATGTCTTATTAAAGGGTCCAGACCTCAACAACTCACTCCTTGGCGTAGTCATGCGCTTCAGAAAAGAAGCTGTAGCCTTTACAGCAGACATCGAGCAGATGTTTTACTGTTTCTATGTGCAGGAAGAAGACAGAAACTTTCTCCGTTTTTTGTGGTTTCGTGACAACAACCTCAGCAACGACATCATAGAGTATCGGATGAAAGTCCATGTTTTTGGTAACAGTCCCTCCCCAGCAGTGGCAATATTTGGCCTACGCCAGTCTGTTCAGTGCTCTGAGACGGACTTCGACCCCGATGTCAAGCTGTTTGTGACACGCGACTTTTATGTAGATGACGGCCTTAAATCCCTTCCGACTGTTGAAACAGCTGTGAATCTACTGCAAAAGACCCGCGATGTCCTTGCCAAGTCGAACTTGAGGTTGCACAAGATCGCATCCAACAGGAAAGAGATCCTGGAAGCATTCCCATCCCAAGATCATGCAAAAGACCTCAAAGACTTAGATCTTGAAGCAGATGTGCTGCCCATGCAACGGAGCCTAGGTCTCCTTTGGGACCTTAAGAAAGACTGTTTCACCTTTAATGTGTCTGATGAGAAAAAACCCTTCACTAGACGTGGCGTCTTATCGACTATAAACAGTCTCTATGACCCGCTAGGCTTCGTAGCGCCCATCACAATCCATGGCAAATCCATCCTCAGAGAGCTCACTGCAGATAATGGTGACTGGGATGCTTCACTGCCCCGAGAGATGGAGGAGTCATGGGTTCTTTGGAGAGAGTCACTGCACGCACTGTCTAACCTCTCAATCGCCAGAACATACACCAACATCTCACCTTCAGAAGCTGCATTCAGAGAACTCTGCATCTTCTGTGATGCTTCGACTAAAGCTATTGCAGCGGTGGCTTATTTGAAGGTGACTGATGCAGGCGGTAACTGTGAAGTTGGCTTTGTTATGGGGAAAGCAAAACTAACACCGCGTCCCGAACAAACCATCCCCAGATTAGAACTTTGTGCTGCTGTGCTAGCGGTGGAGCTCGCAGATCTGGTCTCAGGAGAGCTGGACATTCATCTGAACAACACCCACTTCTTTACAGACAGTAAAGTGGTCCTGGGTTATATTTACAACGAGACCAGACGCTTTTATGTTTATGTCAGTAATCGTGTGGCTCGGATTAGGAGGTCCTCACGAGCAAACCAGTGGCAATACGTTCCTACTGATCAGAACCCCGCGGATCTTGCAACACGATCCGTTCCTGCACATCAGCTCATGTTCACCAACTGGTTTACTGGCCCCAGATTCCTGCTCAAAGACAATCAAAGCCAACACACCTATGACCTCGTCGAACCCAGTTCAGACGCCGACATCAGACCTGTAGTCTCCACCCTAAAAACCACCACTAGGGTAAATCAACTTGGTTCTCAAAGATTCACAAAGTTTTCCTGCTGGAGCTCCCTGATTCGTGCCATCGCTCGTCTTCTGCATATTGTTCATGCCTTTGGGTCAGGCATCACTAAAGACAATTCTTGTCAAGGTTGGCACCACTGTGGAACAGGAGTCACAGTGGAAGAGTCTGAGCAAGCTAAAAACATTGTCATCAGATCGGTTCAAGAGGAAATCTACTCTGAGGAGATCAAGTGCATCAATGAGCAACGGGAGATTTCTAAGGTCAGTCCTATTAAAACTCTAGACCCCTTCTTAGACAAACAAGGTCTGGTTAGGGTTGGTGGACGCATCGGTGAGGCGGACCTGAGTCAAGCAGAAAAGAACCCACTTATTGTTCCCGGCCAACATCATGTCGCAACTCTTATTGTGAAACATTGTCACGAACAGACCCTCCATCAAGGTCGACTCTACACTGAGGGTGCTGTTCGCTCAGCAGGTTGGTGGGTTGTTGCAGGCAAAAAGAGGGTGAGTAATGTTATTCACCACTGTGTGAAATGTAGAAGATTGAGAGCCCCCCTCAGTGTTCAAAAGATGGCCAAACTCCCAGCTCAGCGTCTTTCGACTGACCCCCCATTCACAAATGTGGGCTTGGACGTGTTTGGCCCCTGGAACATCTTTACACAACGCACGAGAGGAGGTGTGGTCCAAAACAAAAGATGGGCTGTCATTTTTACATGTTTGAGTATGAGGGCAGTTCACATTGAAGTGATTGAATCACTTGACACATCAAGTTTCATTAACTCACTCAGACGCTTCTTGGCTATCAGGGGTCCAGTGAAGAACATCCACTCAGATCGTGGCACCAATTTTGTTGGTGCGTGTAAAGAACTCCAGATACCTTCAAACATAAACGATATAGCAGTCAGAACCTACCTGTTAGGGCAGGGATGCTCATGGACTTTTAATCCCCCTCACGCCTCCCATTTTGGTGGTTCATGGGAAAGGATGGTGGGTCTGGCTAGGAGAATTCTGGACTCTATGTTCCTTGACTTCAAAACCACAAAACTCACCCACGAGGTTCTCGTCACCTTAATGGCAGAAGTGTCTGCTATTATAAATGCACGGCCCCTCGTTCCAGTGTCGACAGATCCTACTGAGCCATTCATACTCTCTCCAGCTGTTCTTCTCACTCAGAAAGTTTATCCTCTCTCAGCCCCTGCTGGCAACTTTGTGGCCTCTGACCTTTATAAGAACCAGTGGCGTCAAGTCCAACATCTCGCTAATGTTTTCTGGGACAAGTGGAGACGTCAGTTTCTTTCAACTCTCCAACCACGGCGCAAATGGCAGTCTAGCCAGCCAAATGTGAACCCAGGGACTGTTGTTGTTTTAAAAGACATTCAATCGCCAAGAAATGCATGGCCACTTGGACTTGTGACAAAGGTGTTTCCCAGCACGGATGGCAAAGTACGGACTGTGGAGATAAAGGTGGCAGGGTCACATGGAACTAAGCTCTTCACCAGACCTATCTCAGAGATAGCGGTTCTTGTCCCCCCAGAACCATGAAGACTGAGAGAAGTATTGTTTGTGCTGAATGCGATAGTGGCGTCAAATAACGCCAGGCGGGGAGTGTTCTGTTTTAGTTCAAAATGTTCAGTGTAAAATTTAAAAAATCATTTCTTGTGTCTGATTTATTGGTTTCATTGTATTTGGTAAAGATAGGGAGTTAAAAGTACAATATCGCCGCCTGCTGGTCAATTTTAGTTCAGCAGTCTATGTTTTGTTAATCTTGAATGGGTAAACTTTATTGAGGAAGTAAAAACAAAGTCACGTAGCTGAGGAGCTCATGGTGCTTAATCAGCCGCTTCGGCATACGTCTTGTTTAATTTTGCATCGTCGGTATGTATTCTTGACACATTTGCATACTTGTTTTGTGTGTGTTATGTTAAAGCGGCAAAATTTACGTTGTAAGTTTTTAGTAGTTTATGTCATCGGCATTTCTAGCAAACTGCTGTCATTAGCTATGCTGTTTTTAGTTAATGTAGTATATCTATACGACATAGAGTCATTTTATTTGATGAGTATGGACGTATAATGTTAAAATTTGATTATTGTTTGTTTATTTCTTATTTAGTTTCACACTTTGCTTCAACAATAAACCTGGTGAACTACAATGCAGCGTTTTTGATTGGAGTAAAGCGTTTAGCTGCCTGTCATAGATGCACAGCACGCATTGAGGACAGAACAGGAACCAACATACTTAAGTTGCCAACCAAGTAATTTACCACCTGTTCAGCCACAGACAGCCCATTCCCCCTGCTTTAATGACTCCAGGCCTCTTCAATAGTGAGTTTCTGCTTTCTCAGCTTGGCCTTTTTAATCATTTAACTGTGTTTAATCATCAGCACTGAATAAAGAATTGCCATTTTAAATGTACCTGCCTGCTGTGTTTCTTGAACAATATTTCACACTGGTTGGTTGACACAGAAACCGAGGGTCCCTACACAAGTGCTCAGAAGGGGGACAAAATTCTTCATGAATGTAAGTGATGCATGGCTTCACATCCTGCTTCAAGCCTGCCTCTGGTGGAGTCCAGTGAAGGTCAGGCAAAGCAGCTCTGTCGGAAGTCTGTGGTTTCACCAGTCGACAGGTAATACTGATTGAGAGCTGCATGCATTAAAACTAGTTACCTTAAACTGCCCCAGCTTCAGACTTACTTTTCTAGTCTAAGACTATGACAGCTCAGACTCACACGAGACTTGAACACACAACCTCCAAAAACCCCAAACACGTCTTTGCAGCTTCACCGGACACTATTGCATTGTATCTCTAAGGCTTTGACTGTTTCTTTTGGAAATTCCTTGGAAAGTCCTTTTACCAGCCAAAACTGCTCAGACAGTCACTAGGTAGTCACACTGCAGCCATGTTTTTAAGTGTGAGACAGGGTCTTATTTACTCAGAATTCTTTGCAAGTCACTCTCACAAAGATGATCAACAGCTACATCTAGCTATAGTCTATCTAGGTTACATAGGCCTCATCTTTTGGTCATGTCTGCTCTTAACAGCCACTCAGAGTGCCTATCAAGTTTATGCAGACTTACATTTTTTAGTTAATATTTTTTATATCAAAACTGTCCATTTCTGTATTTTATCTTTACACCAAGTGAACACAGCAAGCCCGCAGTCATCAAGACAGTACACCTGCATATTTCCTCCTCTTTCACAGTACAGTAACATGAAACATGAATGGCCAAGGGACAGTGGGTTTGAGTAGGGTGAAGTAACAAAATTGTATACTTGGAAATGAATCTGTTGTGGTCCAGAAGCAGAGATTACAGGAATAAATAAATCCTCACCATGACACATTCCCACCATTTCAACAAGTATTTTGTGGCAATACCAAAACAACACTAAGCACAAAAAATGCCAATATGGCAACAGATCAGAACAGAACAGATTAATAACAGATCATACTGACTCAATATCTGGAAACAGGCTGAATATAGGAGATGACTGTAAAATTAGTGTTGCCATCCATACATATCTAATATACTTAAAGTAGGAGTAGTCATAATGCAGAATGGTCTATTTCAGAATAACACACATGAATGTTATGATGGGGAAATGTAATCAGGCTTTTTACCAGATAATTTTTGAGATGCTTATGCAGTGTCACTTGTATATTAAACGATTAGTTTATTTTGTATCGATTATCTGAATCTGCAAAATCAACGATTAGTAAAAATGGGATAGGTTTGAAAGTAAGAAGCATTGACCTCTAAAGTCTGTGACGCAGCATAAGTCAATAATTAATTCCTTATTTCGTTGATTAGGGATTGGTACAGTTTAGACATTATTTTGTGTGTGCGCGCGTGCACTGAAGAAGCTCAATGATGGCGGTGGTGCTGATGCAGAGAGCGGGCGCGCGCCGTGGCATCATACCAGGAGCGCGCCTTCGTTGCAAGTCAGGGCGATGCGGTTGTCTCTGCGCATCCTCTCCGGGCTGTCCCTCTGCAAACCGGGCAGCACCTCCCGTGTTTCTCCGCGCCGGTAGGAAACACAAACACATATCAGTCCATCCTCTGCAGAGACTGTCGGTGCTGCAGAGGGAGACCTGGACGCCGACGCAGGGGCTCCCCACCGGCTCGCAGCGGTGCGGTTGATCCGGTTCGGCCATGGCGCAGCCGAGGAAACCAGAAGATAATCGACTTGGATGAAGGACGCGTTGCGCAGCGGAAAAACGAGAAGGTTCCTAAACTTTACCGTGGTGAGGAATCCATAAAGGCCAACATTTTACCTTCTGAGAACCGGTCCGGTTTGCTCAAAATGATCTGAGTCCCTCATTTTGTCTTAAATTCTGGACTCGCTTGGCTCGGGACGCAGGAATAATCATCAAGGCCACGCAGGAGGGTCCTTGAACCTCAGTTTTGGCACCACCCTGCCTAAAATAGACTAATCCTCGACTGTGTCCCTGCCCTGTTGTGCTTCTGCACACGCATATTTTGGAGGGCCAGTGCAAACAGTGCCAGCAGCAGACATGATGGATGCGTCCGAGTGCGGGGTGAGAGTGATGTGTCGCTTCAGGCCCCTGAACGAGGCCGAAATAACCAGAGGAGACAAATACATCCCCAAATTCAAAGAAGACGACACGGTGGTCATAACGGCAAGTTCATCCGCTTATTGTTGTTGTAATTTTAATATTGTTGGCGCGTCTGTGTGAGGCTGAAAACACGAGCACTGCAGTGTTTAGAGGAAGAAAGTCACCTGGAGCTCTGCAGGCAGGATGGGGATGCCAAGTGCGCAGTACGGCCGTTGTCCTCTAGGAGATTTTAGAGGAATACTATAGCCGTATAATAACTATGTCCCATAATATTACAAATGTAGAATCTGGTAGCAATTCAGGAAAAAAAACACCGTATAGACAAATAAAGTCACTGAGTTAACACACAGACACTCTCTAAGTCTGGAGCAACTTTAAATAATAAATAAAACTCGAGTCAGTAAGTTTCAATCAAGTTTTAGAAATGTGCATCTTATAGCAGCAAAATAAGCCTAACACATGTCAAAACTCTGAATTTTTTTATTACTACACACTTCCAAACTCTAACCTAAACAGACACACGTTGTAGTTCTATAGCAGGATTGTCTCTCCTTATGTGTAATAATAATACTTTTAGTAATAGAAGAACTGAAAAATTACCAGTGACAATCCATAACACAACAGAAAAAAGATAATGTTTACATATCTTCAAAATACAATCAAATATTTTTTTTATATATTTATTCAAATCAAAAATACTATGATAATATTCTCATGGTACCACAGAAGATTTTTGTGCAGACAAGCCTGAATTTTAGAGCATGTATCAGGTCAAGTGTTTGTTTTCTACACCTGGGAATTCCACACGAGTGGAGCTTACTCAGGCAGCTTCACACTTAATGCCAGAAAGTTTTGATGATTCATTTTTACAAGTGATGATGGTGCAGTTTGTATCAGACCTCAAACAAGGTTACTTTCTATATTTGATGACATGGTCCCTTGTTGTTAAATTGTTGTCTAGGTTTTTGTTGTGTCTGCTCTTTGTTTATCTTCTTTAGCTTGTTTTAATTGAAACACCTTCTCTCCACACCTGCTGTGTATCAGTCTTGTTAGCTTTGCCTGTTGCCAGTATTTTTTCCCCCATCTAATCAACTCATATCCTTCACTCATCCCCTCTCCAAAGCAGATGTATCCAATTGCAGAAAGCAGGCAAGTGTGCAGCAAGCAAAGTAGATGACATGATAAAGACTGAACCAAAAAATTGACTTAAATACAAATTAAACTTATAATTGGATGAGAGGCAGGAAGAGAAGATCAAGTGAGGGGAAAGAAATGAGATGACATGTAAGGAGCTGATTGGAAAATACTGGCAACAGGTGGAGCTATTCAGACTGATGCAGGTGTGGAGGAAAGGCATTTAACATGAGAAGAACCATGACACTGAAATAGAAAACATTTTAGTTTCTTAAAAAAATAATGCAATGGATTTGTCTGGATAAACAAGAAAAGAAAAATCATGACACAGAAATATAAAAACTCTTTCATTTGGATCAGCATTAAATCTGCCAACATGTAAAATCTGTAAAATTTATTTCACAGTTTGGAGTTAAATGCAGATCCATTATCCATCTGTCCGTCAGCAGCCCTGCACATCCTGCATTATTAATTCTGCTGCATTATAACCCAGAAACACAAACGGCACATCACAGCCTCGTGCCATCGATCAGTCTGTGGAAACACATTACTGAGCTCACTCACTGTGATACTGTTGATACTGTGTCAGTGGTTTCTCTGCTCCATCTTGGGGTTCAGAGACAGTAAGAGTGCTGCTGTTGCTGCCTCCAAGTGCTGAGAGCTGCTGTTTCACAGTAATGAGGCTTTGACCCCCTGAGAGACAGAGTCAGTGGTTGGACAAGGGCCTGGAAGCTACTGGAGCATTTTCAGCTCAGGACTTCTGGTTTTAAAACACCATAGTAATAGAAAAAAAGCACCATGTGCCTGGAGTTGATCAATATTTTCTGATAACAACAGACTCAGATCTGTGAAAATACTGCAGTTACAGTCATTTTTTGCCAAAGAAACGCCCTGACATTGCTACAAATCAGTGCTGAAATGTTGCCAGTTTACATTTCAAAAACCAGCGTTTTAACCAGTCTTATGTTTGAGTTCTTAAATCTCATTTTAATCTTGTATCAAAGCCTATTTTCCAGGAAACTGTTATTTACTTCCACATCTGCACAAATGGGCACTTGGTTGAAATAATGTTTTATTTTATTACCTGAAGTGCAGGGGTTTGCCCCATTTTGCTGTATTTCTGCTTGTTGGACCCTTTTTTGAGAGAAATGCTGAACATGAGACTTTTTGTGGGGAAGATATGGAGTTATGTTACTATTACTTACATGATTTTTTTCTTGCAGTTCTAAATGTGTCCTGTGTTGTTTGAAACAGGGCAAACCCTATGTGTTTGACCGAGTGCTGCCTCCCAACACGTCACAGGAACAAGTGTACGACCAATGTGCCAAACAGATAGTTAAAGGTATGATGGTTTAAACCTGCTGGAGGGAAAGGGATGAAACACAGTTCTTATGTAACTGCAATCTATTGTAAAACTGTACTACTCACAGTCTTAATCTGTCCTCCAGCTGTTTATCCTCCACTATAGTTTTTGTGTAGATACTTTTCAGTGCAGGTATTGAATTCCTTGACTTTTTATGTATCATTAATTGGTGTTTAACAATAATAACTGAAGTAATAGTAGCAGATATAATAAGTTTTAGGGTAAAGATAGAAAACACATCTACATGCACTAATGCTGCAGTGATCATACAACAGAAGTGTTTCATGCTTGTGTTTCCTTGGTGTTCCAGATGTGTTGGGTGGTTACAACGGGACCATCTTTGCTTACGGACAGACGTCCTCTGGGAAGACACACACCATGGAGGTGAGACCCCTCTCTCAGTCCGGCACACCTCTGACTTTGTATCGACTTATACCTCTGACTTTGCATCAATCGACCAATCGATAAACGTCAAAGTCAAGGCTACTGTGCGGAGACAGGCTATGACCTTTATTTCCAATCAGAGGATTAGAGCACAGCGGTCATTGTGTAACAGTCTTACCACCAACACTAAATCCAGTCAAGCTGGTACGCTGGCAGAGCTTTTAAGAATCAGAAGCATGATAGCAGAGAGCATCTTGTACCAGGAAGTTCAATTTCTGAAAAGCTGATCTCTAAAATTCCTTTTTTTCTTTTCAAGATCGTTTGAGTAGTTTTTGTAGTTAATTGTAAGTGGAAAAGTAGAAATCTTGGTACAGACAGACTCTTTAACAGCAGAGGAGATCAGCATCAGGCATCATTACATCAGCTGGTAGATTAGTTCACCCAGACAGCTGCCTAAAGCCTCTTTTTAATTCTCTGATCCGTGAGTCTGTGATGAAAAAACCTCTGCTTCACCGTCTATACATTAAGATTTAATTCCACCTTTGAACCCTGATGTTCCTCTTAAAACTCCAATTAAGTAGTTTCAAAGTTCAGCCAACAGGAATAAACTCTAAAACGTCAATTTCCACTGCTGCGTTCAGGGCAAACTGCACGACCCTCAGCTGATGGGCATCATCCCTCGCATCGCCCACGACATCTTTGACCACATCTACTCCATGGATGAGAACCTCGAGTTTCACATCAAGGTAAAGGCAAATGTTTGTCACAGAAAACCAACATCAAAATAACACAAACATGCAAAGCAGCAGCTGTAATAATGATTCATAATTTGTTCTTTGGTCACTGGAAGTCACAGGTGTTTGCCTTGATCTCTTTCAGTCTTTTCAGTGATTTAAAGGACAGATACACCTAAAACCTAAGTTTGTGTCATTTTCAGATAGTTGATGTTAAAAGTGATAATTCTGCATGTCTTAATCATAATGTTCGATGGATAAATACACATGTAAATAATGAGTAAACATTAAAAGTTTGGAGTTCCTTTTTTCAGGTTTCCTATTTTGAAATCTACTTGGACAAGATCAGAGACCTGCTGGACGGTAAGAAGGACTAGTTATCAAGCTTTTTTTACATTTAAGGTAAATGTAAGTGATAACTGGAGTATTTTGCATGTTTATTAAAAGTCACTTTTTATGAAGTAGTATGTGACTTTTGTGATCTTTGTTCTGTTTAAAGTGTCAAAGACGAACCTCGCTGTGCATGAAGACAAAAACAGAGTCCCCTATGTCAAGGTTGGTAAACTACAGAGCAATTACTTGTTCTAGTTGTCTTAGTTGTGCGTATGTTCAAGCCCTTTTAGGACATCTTGTTTGAAAGATGGCAATAAAAACATTAAGTCTTTAGAGATACTTCCAGTTAGACACATAGGATTGTAAATCGTTCTCTTTCTGTTTCAGGGTTGTACTGAGCGTTTTGTGTCCAGTCCAGAGGAGGTGATGGATGTCATTGATGAAGGAAAAGCCAATCGGCATGTTGCAGTGACTAGTAAGTATTTTATCCTTCATATTAGATTTCTTTTTTTCTATTTAGTGTTATTCTATACACAAGTAAGGGGATTTGCCCCATTCTGCAGGGTTCACACTGCCTGTGAAGAAATTAAGAGTTTCTTTCCATTTAAATATTGAAGAGCTCTTTAATTGAAGTGGATACAGGAAGTGTTGAGGTGAAGACTCACTGTATTCTGTTCTTCACCATCTTTTAGACATGAATGAGCACAGTTCTCGCAGCCACAGCATCTTCCTCATCAACATCAAGCAGGAAAACATGGAGACGGAGAAGAAGCTGTCGGGGAAGCTCTACCTGGTCGACCTGGCAGGAAGCGAGAAGGTCAGTCTGAGTTGGATAAAAACATGGATCAGTGATAGGTCTTTACCGTTAAGTTCAATGAATTAAAAGGATAACAGGGGCTCTGTATGTTGATGAACAGGTCAGTAAGACGGGAGCAGAGGGAGCCGTGTTGGATGAAGCAAAGAACATCAACAAATCTTTGTCAGCGCTCGGAAACGTCATCTCAGCTTTAGCAGAGGGAACAGTGAGCATCTCAGCTTTATTTCTACATGCACAAAGATGAAAATTTAAATGTGTGACAGTGATTCCTTTTTTTTCTTTCCCAAGAAAACACACGTGCCGTACAGAGACAGTAAGATGACCCGGATCCTGCAGGACTCTCTCGGGGGAAACTGTCGCACCACCATCATCATCTGCTGCTCGCCATCTGTCTACAACGAGGCCGAAACCAAGTCCACACTCATGTTTGGACAGAGGTAAGGAGAACCCAGACAGTCTAGTTTAAAGTCAAAATTTCACAGTAATTTCTATGTTTTGAGTGTGAAAAATGTCTGTAATTAGAAGCAATGAAACAGTGAGTTGTGTTTGTGAAGGTGAATAAAGACGCCGGCTGACGTCAGTGCTGAAAACTAGCAAGCAGATGGCTTTGAGTTTCCCACTGTGCATCTGGGTTTATTTCTATAAACAGACCCCTGTGCTGAAACCCTCCACATCACCTTGTTTTGCTTTGTTTTTGTTCCGGCACAGCAGGCTTGTTTTTTTTCATCTTCTACAAAACCCAGAACAGTGCACTATTTCTAATCTCTGTCCGCCTCTTTTCTTGTGCAAAGATAGAAATCCAGATGTAAAAACAGTCTTGTCAGAGTCTCATCAGTGACAGGGGGATGATAGATGAGCGACCAGAGTGCAGCCATCTGCCCACTGCTGATGAGAAGTAGATGTGTGTTTGTGGCCCTCAGAAACATAATCAATATCCCCTTAAATTGACTTCAAATAAAATAGATCTCACAGGTGCAATGCCACCAAGCTTCATGTTCTAAAAAGGACAGTTAAGGTCTGCGTTGTCCCACCCAGACAAAGTGAGCGGAAGAGAAAAGTGTGGGACTACTTGTGTCTGTGCAGGGCTTTTTAATGTCCAACAAACTTCACTATCTCCGTTTAGAGCCAAGACCATCAAGAACACAGTGTCGGTGAACCTGGAGCTGACGGCTGAGGAGTGGAAGAAGAAATATGAGAAAGAGAAGGAGAAGAACAAGAGTCTGAAAAACATCATCCAGAGGCTGGAGGCTGAACTCAACCGCTGGAGGAACGGTGAGATAGAAGGACACGGTTAAAGGAAAAATCAAGGCTTTAGCAACACCTAGTGGGGATTGGAACCATTACTACAGCCAGGCAATTTTAAATCACAGTTTCAACAAAATGTGTTTAGAATTGACATATTCTCACTTTGACAGATCATAAATGAGGAATTTTAAAAAAAACTGCATGATGGCCTGTAGTTGACACAAACATTAATAATGCTTTTTTTTTAATAAAGAGAAAATCCAGCTAGGAACAGCCATATTAGCCTCACAAGAGCATCAGTCATTGGGGACGGAGATTACCATGGATACTGATGCTTACACCCAGTAACACTGAAATTTTACCTTTAACACTGTGCAACAGTAGATGAATCACATCACAATGTTTTGATCATGTTTTAAGAAGACAGTCTACTGTGTTTGGTTTCTGTTTCATACTATCCTCTCCTCTCAGGCTGCTGTGTCTCCTCCACAGCATCATCACCCTCTTTTCCATTTTTGTAGCATGGTAACCACTTAAACCCCACCTTTCTCTCTCTCTCTTCCTGTTTCTCTTTCCTTTAATGTCTCTCTCCCTTGATTCCTGTCTCTTATCTGTCTCTCTCACTCTGGCCATTGTTTTTTTAATCTTTTAATTCCCTTGCGGATGCTGATAACACTCCCCCTCTGTAGCAACCAATGAGCTCAGCTGCAGCCTCTAAAGCCTACGCTAGTCACACACACACACACACACTCACACACACACGCACTCTATGCTGACGCAGTGTTTCTTACATGAGTCAGCTGCTGACTGCATGTGAGCTGTTTAAACAGAGCAGCTCTTCCTCTTTTCACTCTGTCCTCATCTCCATCTTCACATTTGCTGATAGCTTTTATCTCAGTTGAGGCAAACCTTAAATTAAAAAGTCAGCATCGATCATTTGAACCACTCTGCTTCTAACAGGCTGTGCACACACTCTTAGTTCTGTTTCACAACAACTCTAACCACAAGACGATGAGATGATATCACTTTACAGTGAACACACTGGATAGTTGCTGCTCTGTGCTCCATTATACATGATGTATTGTGATATCTGTGATAAAAATCTGCTGAAAAATATCAGCTCAGCAGATAAAAGAGACACTAATCCAGAGTGAAATATGATAACAAGTATTGATTTGATTACCATAAAAATTGAATAAAAAGTCCATGTTACAGGAGAGGATGTTCCTGAGGAGGAGCAGCAGAGCTCGAAAGATCAGAAGAGTGTTGAGCCGTGTGACAACACTCCCATCATCGACAACCTGATGCCGGCTGGAGGAGTCGTCTCGGTAGGCGGCGAGGAGCGAAGCAAATATGAGGAGGACATCAGCAACCTCTACAAGCAGCTAGATGACAAGGTGAAACCACATGTTCTTCTATATTGAAAATATTTAATGTTTTGATATCGTTTGTACAACTAACAAATACTGACCTAACATCTCTTGATATTTCAACAGGATGATGAGATCAACCTGCACAGTCAGCTGGCTGAAAAACTCAAGGAGCAGATGATGGACCAGGAGGAGGTTTGTCTCTGAGCCAATGAAAACTATTATTTTTGTTTTGTTATGTCTGAATATATGCATGAGTTGATGTTGATATTAATGTGTGTAAACACATTCCCCCATGTATTTACTGACACCATATGTCTCTTGCAGCTGCTGGCATCAACGCGGCGCGACTACGAGAAGATCCAGGAGGAGCTGTGCCGGCTGCAGACAGAGAATGAACTGGCCAAGGAGGAGGTGAAGGAGGTGCTGCAGGCTCTGGAGGAGCTGGCGGTCAACTACGACCAGAAGAGCCAAGAGGTGGAGGAGAGAGATCAAGCCAACCTGCACCTGGCTGAGGAGCTGCAGCACAAGACGGTGAGTGAACATTTTGATCAAATCTTGGAAAATTAGTTAATGCAGCTGGGACTACATTTCCCATCATCCAACAAGAGGCTGATGAATTCCTTTTATGTCTTTATAGCTATCCGCCATCACTAGGAAGCTTAAGTTCTAATTGTTGTGGAAGAACAGCGCCCTCCTCCTGAGAGTATTAGTAGTCTTCACAGTGTGGTATCAGTGCTTTTATTTAAGAATCACAAGGGTAGAGTAACGTGTGTGTGTGTGTGTGTGTGTGTGTGTGTGTGTGTGTGTGTATGTGTGTGTGTGTTTTGGACAGGCGTTGCTGTCGGCGGTGCAGAGGGAGCTTAGTCAGCTGCAGGAGCTGAACGGCC
>JAQMCX010000041.1:1584524-1594606 GCA_029814765.1 Acanthurus leucopareius | reverse complement strand
TGTGTGTGTGTGTTTTGGACAGGCGTTGCTGTCGGCGGTGCAGAGGGAGCTTAGTCAGCTGCAGGAGCTGAACGGCCTGCAGAGGAAGAGAGCTGCCGAGGTCCTTAACCTGCTGCTGCGAGACCTCAGTGACATCGGCGCCATCATTGGCACGAGTGATGTTAAAACCGCTGCGGTGAGTACGGATGCGTGCTGACATACAATACACACATTTACACACACCATCTTTCACACTCACATCCTGAACCTCCAATCCTCAGTCCTCAGAGACAAAGGGGAACGGCTTGGCGGTGGAGGAGGAGTTCACCGTGGCCCGACTCTACATAAGTAAGATGAAGTCCGAGGTCAAGTCTCTGGTGAACCGCAGCAAGCAGCTGGAGAGCGCTCAGGCCGACGCCCACCGCAAGATCCAGGCCAATGAGAAGGAGCTGGCTTCCTGTCAGCTGCTCATCTCCCAGGTAACTATTACATACATGACAGTAGATCAGGGAGCTCTGAGAGTCATAAAGGTGCAGATTCACCGCTTTTATTCTCAGAGATTGAAAATGTTTCACTGTTTCCCTTAAACGTCCCAATTTCTATTTCTGTGTAGTAAATTTTTGTCATTATTGCTTCTTCACGTCAATTGTAACAATATATCATTTATATACTTCATAGATACTTTACCGTAATTTATTATATTTAGTGTTTACATACTTTTTTCTTGTCTAAAGTGACCATTTCCTCTACTGTTGTGTTGTGTCCTCTGTGTGCAGCATCAGGCCAAGATCAAGTCTCTGACAGACTACATGCAGAACATGGAGCAGAAGAAGCGGCAGCTGGAGGAGAGTCAGGATGCTCTGACCGAGGAGCTCGCCAAGCTGCAGGCTCAAGGTCGGTACACAGCCAGACACACACTCTGCATCCACAAACTCACTGAAACTAAACACACATACTTGATATGAGACTGTTGTGTCAAGTATCTCCGTCTTCTTTATTGGTTGTCAGAGAAAAGACATGACGTGTCGGGGGAGGAGAGAGAGAAAGAGGACATTAGCAGACTGGATGGAGACGATGACATCAAGGTGAGACAAGCGAACTTTAAAATCACCTCTGCCTGTTCACGGCTGGAAAGTACAGCAGTCATAAAGCCTGATCACCTCTGATGTGCCTTTAGAAAACGCTGGAGGAGCAGCTGGAGAACCACAGGGAGGCTCACCACAAGCAGCTGAGTCGCCTCCGAGACGAGATCGAGGACAAGCAGAGAATGCTGGACGAGCTCACAGAGTAAGACACATCAGTACACACAAACACACAGCAGGAGTGGATATAGGAATCATTTTGAGGGTATGTTTTTCACGACAGATTTAATTTAAATGGCATTTTAAAGTTAACATCGAATTTCTTCCATTTTTGTTCATTTCAAAATACTTTTTGTGGAGCTTTTAATTTTGGTCCAGGGTTAAACATGAGCAATGAATACACACTGCTGCTTAAAATATTAACATGTGGATTTAAAGTATGTTTTCTACAATGAAAGTTTCAGAGATGTATTCAATAAATCTAGATATAAGGAAATAATAAGGGAACTTTATAGAAACATTACATATGTAGATAAAATCTTTGAGAAATAAAATATATGTGAATACAAATAGAATTTAGAATTAATTTTATGTAAGTTAAACATGAACATTCCCTTATGTTTTAAGTTTAAGTGATTTGATACAACTTCTTATAGGTGATAAAAGATGTTCATACCTGATTTTAGTTTAATTCTTGCTGCTTGTCTTCCTCTAAAGTCTAAACCAGGGTCTGCTGTTGGAGCAGGAGAGACTCATGTCGGACTTCGACAAACTGAAGACTGAGGAGCAAGAGAAGGATGCAAAGTTACAGAAACTCATGTAGGTTCCAGAGAACGCTTGAGTTTTAACTGTACTGATTAGTGTACAGTGCTGATGTTTTGAAAATGCTGGTGTAATGTCTCTTGTTTTTTCATCCAGACTGCTGAATGAACAAAGGGAGCAGGCCAGGGAGGACCTGAAGGGCCTGGAGGAGACTGTGGTGAGTGCAGCCCTACCTCTCAATATCAGAAGTTGTGGGTTCGAATTAAAGCCAGAGATGCAGTCAAGTAGCTGAAACTGTTTTGAAGTGCTCTGATGTCGACCCAGACTGATTCTGAGTGTAACATTGGTGCTTTTGTGCCTCAACCAAGTGCATCTCAGACCTTGGAATAAGTGAAGGTCCGTCTGAAACTAAGGAACTCTAAAAAATCTCCACTCTATGAGGTGAAATAATGGTTGAGCCCTTTCTGGGCCACTCGTGAACCTCCTCTGGCCAATCAAAAAAAAATTTGACATTTACCTGGGCTAGGGTTACGTCGGGTTGTTTGGTTGGGTGGGGTCTCACTGCCTCCTGCTTCAAAAGACTTCTAGCAGCTCACACTGAGACAGAAGGACTACAAGACTAAATTCTTAAAAATTTTTTTAGTCTGTCTTCTGGACAGAGCACCTAAAATCAATTAAATTGAATTTACTCGGGTTCAAACCCACAAATTCAAAATTTCTTTCAGAGCTTTCTAATCCTAACATTGAGTGCAGGTCTCTCGATTGATGGTGAAAGAGTTTAAATCCAACCATCTTGGTGTTTGTCTTGTTTTCACAGGCCAAAGAGCTGCAGACTCTGCACAACCTGCGCAAACTCTTTGTTCAGGACCTCACCACGCGGGTCAAAAAGGTACAAACATCTTCTTATTGTAGACATTAAGCCAAAAGAACAGCATTTTTTGTCATAATTTTCATCAACATTTTTGCAGTGACAAAAACAAAAATTAAATATCAAACCTAATTTTTATGATAACAAAGACTGATTGAAATACAACACAACATTTTTGCCCCAGGACAAAAATATTTCCATCTTTATACTGCTTATTATTCGTCTTGTTTCAAATGAGGCAAAAACACTTAAAAAACAGTTGGAAATTGCTAGTTAATGACATGTTTAGTTAAATAACACTGAACCTTTGCTCTGCATCTTCAGAGCGCAGAGCTCGACTGTGAGGAAGGACTTGGTAATGTTGCCCAGAAACAGAAGATCTCCTTCCTGGAAAACAACTTGGAACAGCTCACCAAGGTCCACAAGCAGGTAAAGTCATATAGTACTGGTTGAAAGAGAGTTTTTTTAAATTATTATTAAATGATTGGCTTGTAAAATCTAATAATTGACATACAAATTTTCTAATATCTCACCTTAAATATAGTGGTATAGAAATGTAAAGTAGTACCAAATGAAAAGACTCAGGTTCAAGTGCCTTTGAATAATAATTAAGTACATACTTGAATTAAAGTACTCAGTTACTCCCCCTGGTGCCCTTAGCTTGTTCGGGACAACGCAGACCTTCGCTGTGAGCTGCCCAAGCTGGAGAAACGTCTGCGTGCCACGGCAGAGCGAGTCAAAGCCCTGGAGAACGCCCTGAAGGAGGCCAAGGAGAACGCCATGAGGGACCGCAAGCGCTACCAGCAAGAGGTAGACCGCATCAAAGAGGCCGTCAGGGCCAAGAACATGGCCAGGAGGGGCTACTCGGCACAGATCGGTGAGCAGAGAGGCAGATTACAAAGACTTGGACAGGATCGAAAATAAAATAATCATTCCCAAGTAACTGTTCTTTTGGCTTTGTGTCGCAGTGAAACCCATCCGGCCGGGTCATCATCCACTGTCATCCCCCATCAGCAGCTCCATCAGGGCTGGAGGTGTCTACACCCACAACTAAACCATAACTGCAAATTAACCCTGTGAGTATGGTCTGAAATAATGTAAAAGGAGAGATTTTTAACAGCCTGTGAGACTTGGTGCTGTATTAATCCTGTAGTGCTAATACAATTTTTTGCTTTTGTAAATACACTTGATACAATCTTGATATAATCAATACTTGATTATTAATATTGAAACATTAAATCTCAAAACAGAGAGTGGAAAGAAAATAAACCCAGACATGATATCTGCTGAAATCTCACTGACACTAAAGTTTTGTTTCTTCCTGCAGACAGACCATAGTCAACTCGACGCATGCCCACCAACTCACCTGGTACCACAAGCCCCGCCCCTTCTATTGGAGCACCAATGGGAGGCCATCACGACAGACTGTCACTGCTCAGAGAAGCAACATCCAAACATCCGTAGTGTACAAACAGATATAAGATGTAAAGATAATGAATTTGCTGAAGGCCTCGGCTAGAAAATGTTTCGCTTTATGTCCCAAATTAACAGAACATCAAAATCAATTTTGTCTGAATCTAGTGGTTTAGATTTTTCATTTGTACTAATATGCAAAAAAAAAAAACCCAAAACAAATAAAGCGAAACATTTATATTTGAGGTCCTGAATTTCTTCCTGAAGGGTTACATCACCTGTACTGAAGTTGTGCAGGTGACCTGTTGTATCTTTTGTTTCTGATTTACAGTTGTGTGTCTTTAAGTTTGTACAGCTTTTCAACGCTCAAAGGGTCGATTTTCATTTATCTTTTAAACTTAAACCAGCGGTCATTCATTTGACAACAGTTTGACATTTTAGGAAACACTTGTTTGCCTTCTTGCTGTAAGTGAGAGAATAACAGAGCAGCTGGTTAGCGTAGCTTAGCATAAAGACCAAAACAGGAGGAAACTGACAGAATTGGCCTCTCACCAATCAGCATAGTAAACTTTTGGGGTCTCATCATCAGCACCAGGAAGTCAAGACTCACAGCTTGATTTTGTCAGTCAGTGCTAAGAAAACTGTCGATCTCCTTGTCTGACACTCAGCGCAAAAGCAAGCAGGAGTATTTCCAAAAATGCCAAACTGTTCCTTTAAGAATGTCATGTTTTTTTTGGGGTTGGGGGGTAAGAGTCAACGCGATTGCAGCCCAAGCTTTCAAGTTTCTCATCTTGATACCATTAAAGGTAACAGGTAGCATGAGGTTGAGCCACTTTGTGCTGACAAAACTCATTTTGATGCATTACTTGTTAAATTGCTTTGTCCCCTCTGTGAATGTCTATGTACTTTCTCTGCTAAGACCTCGTGTTATCACTTTTTTGACATTTTGACATTTTTTACCTCTTCGGTCCCCCTACTGGTGACAATCATCAAAAAAACAAAAATGAAGATGTTTAATTACTTCTGCTATTTTTCAGCATAAATGCCCCTAAAAAAACCTAAAGGTCATAATAATACAATTTAATGATTTTTGGCCTCATAATTCATAAACAGAATCCTGCCTAAAGAAAAGAACATTTGATTTTCAGGGTTCCACTTGAATACTGTCGCAATTGTTGCACGTTTTCTAAAGTCAGAGTTTTGCGTTCAGTACTGTTGTCCTGCAGGGACACTGATCAGCCAATCAGGCGTTCCCAGGAATTGGACAGTACTTCAGTTTGGTTTATTTTACGGTAAGACTGTAAGAGGAAAAGGAAGAGGGACCACTGTGAAGGAGCAAACAACCACTAAGAAAAAAATTTTTACATTTTAAAATAAAAAGTAAAGTGTTTTTATATTTAGTTTGTGTCTTTAGAAACCTCTTTATCAATAAGATTTCCACCACAAATCATTTGTTAAGCATCTTCAGATTTATGAAATTACCTTGCAAAGTTTTTCAGAATAACTTCCTCCTTTAAATGAAACATGAAAGCAAGAGATTGTGATCGCTGTGACCCTTTTACCCTCTGATCAAAGATACATTAGTTGTTTGTGCTGCTTTTCTTCGGGCTGCCAGTTTAGCATGTTCTTGAATGTCAGATGATGCTTTTGGTTGCTGAGAGCAATGATACAAAGGCAACTTTAAGGCAAAAGAGCATCAGGGTTGTTGCTGTCATTGCCCCAGATGTTGCCAAAGAATATCACAACTCTGAGCCTGTTTCAGCTTCTCTGATTTTGATGTTTAGTTATTTAAATGTGGCTGTTTGGAGCAAGCGGGAAGGCTGCAGTCACACTGCACACGACCATGAAATGAATGTAACTGCATGGACAGGAGCTTGTGTTAAAGGCATGCTCAGGGAGGATTAGCTGAGGATGTTTGTGTACAGCGTGCTTTTACCTCATCGGGATGTACATTTTTGTGTTTGCAGACTGTTTTTTAAGTTCCCTTGTTTCTTTCAGCCGTGGCATCGTTTCTCTGGATATACCTACAACTGATGCAATTCAAGCTAATAAATACAAATCTATTTAACTTTCATTCTCGTTGTTTTCTTGTCAAAATAAGATGAAAGCCAAGACTTTCACAAATCATGTCATGATATTATCTTTAATCCCTATACATATATTTCCCTCTGTAACATTGCACATTGTCATGATCATCATCATCATCATCATCAGTTTTTGGACAGAACAGACAGATGGGGTATTTTGGTCACGAGTAAATTAATAAAAATAATCAATAAATAATAGAAAAATCTTCTTCACACAATCACATATAAAGTTCTACATATTGAATACAACAATGTAACAGGACAGTTAAACCATTGTATCTGTACAAATAGATTTTCACATGTTTTCGTCACATATTTCACAGACTTATGATATACTGCACTTATGGCCAACAGACAGAAAAGCAAAGGGTTGCAGATGTAACCCTGGTTCTCTGAGTCTTTAAAGGTTCCCGAGAGCGCTAAGTTTCTCCTCACACCAACACCTGGGTCAAATTTAAGCAACTTATGCTCTGTTTGGAGAAGCATTTCTGTCTGATTCACTGTAAATGTTTAACCCCCCGTAAACAGGAAATAGTTTTTTTTTCCCAGCTCGGATCCTCAGCTTCAATAAGTTTCTTTTATCGCGCATTCATGATGATGCTGGCGAACGATATTTATGTCATAAAGCCAACACACTGCACACTTTTACTGCAGAGAAAAATGAAATCAGTTGACCTTAACAAACACTCTGGTGAACAGCGAGGTTAGGGCTGGGGTTTTTTTTTTCAGGAAGCACCTTTTGACTGAGTCATCTTTGACAGGACAGAAGCCAAGTTCATGTCCATGATAATGCAGATAAAGTTTAAGCCTCTTACCTTTAAGTGCTGAATCACGTCTCATCTAAAAAAGGTCTCATGTGACTGACTGAATGGAGGGTCAGAGTCATGAAGGTCACAGAGGTCGTTTTTCCCACATGGTGGATGCATGTCAGGGCTTTTGCTGTCTAAAACTGATGCATTGAGGCAAAGAATTTCTGTCATATTAAGACATAAAAACTTAATTATGTACACTATGTCATGGTTTTGAAGTTTTTCTGCCCCCTAGTTGTCAAAAACTGCTCAATACAACTACTGCAGTGTGACATTGAACTGAGCATGTTAACCAGAAGCTCTAAACTATTTCCTCATTCCTTCTAAAGCAGCTGTTTGCTATTTACAGAACTATTGCACAAAAAAGGAGAGCACCAGGAATCTCAGAAAGATTTACACTAAGTTTTTTCCATTACTGAATGATCTGATGATTATTTTCCCATTAATTCCCTTTATCGTGTAGGTCAAAAGCAAAGAAATGGCTTGTTTGTCTGCATTATCGTGCACATGGTCTAACTGAGTCAAAAGCTGCACACAGCAAACAAAGCCCTGGTCATTCGGTACAGTTTCAACACAGATGCACACTCATTCACATGCATCCCAAACCTCTTACACACCCAACCACGTGCACTCCTCACACACTAACACCCACCCAAACAGACAGCCAAATCGGGTGAAGCTCAACACACAAAGAGTCCGTTTTGTTCTTACACCCAGGAGTCGGGGGAGCCGGTGAACTTGTTCGCCCTGTATGAAGGCCTCCGTGTGGTGGAGTAGAAGTCCACGTAGTTGGTGTTGGCTTTGAACCGGAGCGATTGGCTGGCGTAGCCATCAGGGGAGGACGGGGTCAGGTGGACCGGTTCGTCCTCGTAGTGCTCCTCTCCGTAGCCTTGTGGGGACGACAGGTACATTCTGTAGCTGTTGTAGTTCTTCCTGTCAGGTTCGTCGTAAAATGGCTCTGTGTGCTGGAGGAGGTGATGCAAGTTTAGTGTTGGACTCAATAAGCTGTCTTTAATTGCTCAATGTTATTTAATGCAGTCATGAGTAGTCAATGTTCAGTATTTTAATGCGCCAAATGGTTGAATTTTAGATCATTCTTACCTGGGACCTTCTCAAATCCTCTCCTGACTGAGAAGAATATGTCCCAATGAAATAAGGAGTTTTCTTCTCAGACCCTGAAGTGAAAGATTCAACAAAAATGTTTGCTTAAACATAAGTGAAACGAGAAGTTTCCAGCAGTCATAGCTTGGCGCTATCCTAATGACAGCTTTGTGTGGTAGTAACACCAGTGGCCACTTCCACAGTGCAGGCTAATCCATACCAACCTGTGTACTGCTGTTTGTGTAAACTGTTGTCTCCATAAAACGTGTCGAGTTGCATAGATGACTGCGCCCTCTGGTAGTTTTTACTGTGTCTTCTTATCCCGAGCATCGCTGGCGAGGATGTCGCACTTCCACCTAAGGAAAAAAAAGACAAAAACAATCACCATTTTCTTCGGGAAGCCATTTAGATGTTCATCCTCTTCCTCAGTAGGATTTTATAAAATTTGTTGATAAATGGAATCTGTTTTGGACACAAAGTTTGACCTCACTCACCGGATCTCTCACCTGATTGGACGACTGGGGACATCTGCAGTGGGCTGGTGGGCAGGGTCGGCTGTGAAAGGTAGCGGTCTCGCTCCAGAGTGGAGACGGGCGTGACGAAGTGAGTGTAGTTCCAGCCATCCTGCTAACAGAGTTCACATCAATTCAACAGAAATATTCACAGCAGAGTTTAAGATTCATATGTATTGTTAGGAAGTTACAAGTATTTAAATCAGGTTAATTACTGTAAAAAAAAAGCAAGCTGAAAAATACAGAGGTTCAAGTTAAAAAGATGCTGTACTGGTGCTGACCTGTTTGTAGAGGCTCCTCAGCTCTCTGTACTGCCACAGTGTGTTTAACACCTGAGCCGCCGCCTTCACAACCTTCATCGAATACCTGCGACATCAAGACACACACAACAACATGACAACATGTACTAAAAAATATTTTAAAATTGTGGATCTACCCTTTTCGACTAGATTGATTGACTAGAAAGTTGAAGAAATCAACACAAAAACTATTTATAAAAAATGCTAGATGGGTTAATAAAACTTTTCACAGGTGAACCAAAGTGCATGAATTATAAAAACAATACTATTTCCTTTAAAAGTAAAAACTGCAGAGATTTCTACTTGACTGAACCCTGCGGACAGATCTCTACATCTGCCCTTTCCTACCCTTTTCCTCTTCCTTTGCTGATGTCCACCAGCTTCTCGATGCCTCCGCTGTCAGCTAATGCTTTGGCATTCTCCATGTTACGGCTGGTGACCTCGTGCAGCGTGCAGCAGACCGATGCAACCGTGTCATCTGACAGAACCGACGGACTGCTGCCCGGCAGCCGGTTCACCAGGTCACGCATGGCATATTTTCCTGCAGGAGGAGAATATTGACTTTATTAAGACTGAGAGAAGCATTTTAACTCTGTACAGGCACTAAACAGCAAATTAAAGGCAGCCGGTACTGCAGGCTGAGACTGCTGGGATTGGTTTGTGTTGTGCTTTTCTCAGACAGGATGTTCAGCCAGTAGGTGTTTGGCTTCCTGGCTGTCGTACACCTCTCCTCCTCCTCTTTTCATGGTTTAAGTATAAGCTTTTATTAAATATCCAGTTTTTGCAAGTAACCCACTCAGACTTTTATTGAAACCCATGTCTTTAAATTTAGCTGGTAATTTTAGATATTTCCCATAGCCAGGAGGTACTACTTCTCTCCCTAATGTGTCTGCATCTTCAACACAACTCTAACTGCCATTAGGGGGCGTTGTGTTATCATTATTTAGAGGTCTGATTGGAATGAATGGGACTTGTGTCATACTGAGACGTAATGCAAAAACATGTTTGTAACAACTGTTGATGCTCCTGACTGAAGTGTTAAAATAATCCAGTTTGAGTTTCTGGGAATTAAACTGTTAATTGTGTGTGTGTTTGTGTGTGTGTGTGTGTGTGTGTGTGTGTGCGCGTGTGTGCGTGTGTGTGTGTGTGTGTGTGTGTGTGTGTGTGTGT
>JAQMCX010000041.1:1562863-1577961 GCA_029814765.1 Acanthurus leucopareius | reverse complement strand
ATGCTCTATATGTAAAGTGTCTTGAGACAACTTTGTTGTGATTTGACGCTATATAAATAAAATTGAACTGAATTGAACTGAATTAAATAACCATAAAAATAATTTAATTTATGTATGAATGAAAGTCTTGTTGGTCCTGAAACTTATATTAAATTAGTTCTGAGGAGTCACTTTAACAAGTTTTGTCTCATATTTTTTTTGAACAGTAAAAACTGTGAAACTGTCAGAGCTGAAAACATTTTAAAAGTGTTACTGTCTTAGTCAGAGAATCAAACTTCTCTCACCTGTGGAGTGACTCATGTCTGTGACGTCTGTCGTGTTATTTTTACTCAGCCCAGCATGTCCCGTCACCTTACCTCCACCTTGACCCGGTTGTCTCCATAACACAGGTGCTGCAGGTAGGCGGCGGCGTTGGCCTGGACTGAGGGGAAGTGATGCTGTAGCATGTGGATGACCTCTGGCAGCTCGGGGTCACGCCAAGCAAACTCCCTGAGGGGAAACAGAGAGGAAACTTTCAGCTTGGGTCGTTCACTTTCCACTTTCACTGCCAACTTTCAGGTTTATCTACAAAAATGAGTCAATTCTGCAAAACTGTACACTTGGAAAACTTTTGTTATTTCAATCAGCCTCAGCAGTGTTTTGTTTTAAGTATTATTCAGCTAATGTTGGCAACTAAGACAGCCAACATGCTAAGTGGGTGGAACTTCTTTACATCAATCCTGCATATATTCTTAAATCTGCATGAGTGTTCGTATGTGTTTGTGTGTATTTGTGTGTGTGTGTGTGTACCTGGGGTCCTTATGGATGCTCTCGATGGATGGGGTCCGTGTGGCCACCCGGTCCACGAGTCCAGAGTGCCGCTGGGAGAAGACGGGCTCACCAGAGACCCTGTAGGAGTCGACGTACAGAGCTGCAGTGCTCAGCCCGTAGCTGCTTCTTTGGTACGGCAGCGTGCTGCAGTGGCTTGTGGTCCGCGGGAGGGTTCCCATACCTGAGGAGAAGATGAAGACGCTTGAGAAGAAGAGCACGATGTTGAGATAAATAAAATCCATGTTTTGCCTTCTTGGGATTTAAGAAAGCAGCATCAAGATTGAAGGCAGTTTGCAGCTATTTACACATGTAAAATACATCCAAGGTCACATGAAAGAGAAGCTAATATCATCTTACATAAGTGCTTGAACATGCATTAGACCGTTTAAAAGCAGCAGCAGTCTCACAGGCCACAAACCTGTTAAAATCTTGACTAAACGAAACTAAAATGGCTCCTTAGATCTTCCGCTATCAAACTCCGCAGAGCTTTCAGCTTTAAATCATTCTGCAAAGGCCTCAATTAAGAGGCAGCAGAGTACATGAAAGGTTTCAGCCTAATTAAGTTCTGACCTCAGGGAGCGATAATAACAACAGTTCCTGTGGCTGTAAACTGTGATTTCCGCCACAGATTTTAGAGAAATAATCTTCTGAGCAGATGTGAAACCAAGCCCCGGATGCTGGATTGAAAAATGAGGTTGTTTGAGTAATTCTCTGTGATGATGATAAAGCAGCTAAAAGTCACATGAGGGTTTCTGACTTATTTGAAAAGATTAAGGTTACTAATTCTGCTTTTACCACATTCTTACCAGAAAACTTGTACCTATGCACTAAAAAAATAAGAACCAACATGACAACTTCTCTCAGAAAATTATTTCAGCTGAATTTCTGTTTCAATAGTGTCAATTTTATTATTTAAATATGGTCTAATTTCTTAGAATGACCCCCTGAAATATGCAGTTTGCAGATTTAAAAAATTATCAAATTAATTTAATTATTTTCTAAGTTATAAACAATCTAAGAGGTCAAGTCTCACATGAGAACACACAGTTGAACAGACTGTCATGTGAAATGATTACTATTATTCAGTACGTGCTAGGTAACTTATTTAGAGAACATTTGAGAGGCTGCAGTACCTGTGTTAGTCCTGTAGAGGGAGCCCTGGGGGTCGTGGGTGGGGCTGTGGTAGAGGGGGCTGTGGAAGGAACGCTCGTCGAACACAGGCGTCATGTGGCAGTCTGGGGACAGCGCCGCCCTCAGCTCTGGATCTATCTGCCCTGCGTGGCCGGCGTACGAGCTGTGAAGCCCTGATACATGAGAGGAAACAAAAAAATTTAATTATATTAACAACATGAATATTTTGGGGGGAAAATGATCGTAGGAGTATTTAAAACTTCAAAATAAGGTTCCTTTAAACATTCTTTAGAGAGATAATTCATCTTAACAATGGGTTAATAATACTGAACTCAGGAAGATGTTTTTAGATGTTTGCAGCCATCACTCCGGACATTACGTAAATAAATATTCAAATTAAAATAAATAATAACTTGATCATGGTGGAAGTTGGACACTTTGGTCAGAAGACAGAATAAGAATGCAGGAAAACAAACTGCTTTAAAATTACTTATGGCAAAAAAATAGAGTATTGAGAGAAGTTGTTGGAGTATGTTCTGATCTTTAAAATCCATATTCTTACAAGGTAACATTGTCAGTTGGGTCAAATAATTTCACTTTATGATGTTTGTGTAGCCGCATGAATAATCAAATCATATTTCAATGAAGAAAAAGTTGTGTAATATCATCAACAACTGAATAAAGTCTCTTTTTGCCTAACAGGATCTTACATAAATCATATGCACATCTTACTTATTTGGCTCGCATACAAACCATCTGTAAGTGAGGCGATGCAAATGGACATCATGCCACAAACTGCATTTCATAACGCCAACTTGTCCCAACTGTTTTTGTGCTTATAAAACACATAAAGACTGTGGTCACACAGCGTCTGCTGAAGGCACCGTCATCAGTAAGTCAAACAAGCAGAGCAGAGGGTTTTTTTTTTCCATCCTCCAATCTCAGAGCAGATCAGTTTAAAGAGCACTCCAATTATAAAGAGGCTTTAGGGCACGGGGGGTGGGGGGGTGGGGCAGCCTCGGCGGATCAGTCCAACAGCGGAGGCACACAGTTTGTACTCTGAGCTGGTGATGAAGGAGCTGTTTGCTTTTGCAGTTCTGTGTTCCTGATTTACAAAAATCTCTCTTTGAACCAGAAGGAAACCCTGGTATCTCATCGCAAAGAGCGTTTCTCTGGAAAAAAATTATAATGTGCACTTTGCTTTGGCACTTTGCTGTTAAAGCGGGGACCTTGGTGTCTTTCTTAGTGGCTCTTAAGCAGTGAAGGACACAAACAAAAACTGTGACCTTCGGGTTAGAGGGAGCTTAAACTACCCAATGCTTGAATATCTGAGAATCAAACAGACATTTTCAAAGTGCCACAATTTGGTTATTGCGTTTAAATGTTAAAAGCATTTATTTACTACATTTTGCTTTTTTATCATTTTTTTTATCATTATCAAACTCTAAATTTAAACTATTTCAATTTTCAATGCATTTAGCTATATCTTAGCTCTTTATAAATTATATGACTATTTCAACAGTTAATCAGTTACCTCTAACTATTACCTGATTCTTGCAGCGAACTATTTCCTCCATTTATTCACTCATATCACTTTTTGCTAACGACAGTATTTAGATTCCCTGTTGCTTGCGAAAGTTTTGATGCACTCTTTGAAACACAATGACAGAAATGACTCAAAATAGCAAAAAGAAATTCCAAATCAAGTTGTAATTCTTGATTTTTCAATTCATTTAACCTACTCATGTCCACATATTTGTGGCAACTGCAGAAGAACCTTTAAGTACAAGTACCTCTGGTCGAGAATCACTGCACTCCACTGTAACAAGTCTGTCATTTAATCTGGCTTCAAATACCTTATTGACTCCAGGTTCAATCACGGACACTCAGAGTTCGAAACCTCAACTCGCTGGTGACGCTGCATTTTTTTTTTTCCACGATAAAGAGATCATCTCACAGCTTACGCTCCTGTTTTGGCGGCTCACCAGGTTTCACTACCTAAGCTACGAGCGCTGCTGATCAGTAATAGCCTAATCTTGTATCCATCTATTGCTTATCTACCTTATGTAATCTGGGATTATGCTGGATCTGCAGGATAAGTGGGAATAAGGACTTAAGCGACGTATTAGGCCACTTAGTAGCACTGAAGGATAAAAAATCACACAGCTAGAGAACAGGAGGCATTTTATTTAGTTCACTGACTTTGCCTCCCACACACAACCAATCCCTCTACCATCCTCTTTTCACACATGCACAACAAAAGCACAACACAAAAGGTGCATGAATGCATATGCACATCACTGACATCCACACAAACACTCATACTGACGCACATGCAGAAAACACACACAAGCTAAGGACATGGGTCAAATTAAAACACTCACACACGCTGATGGCAGCATTAAAAAAGCCTTCCGGTGCCGTCAGCTGATAATCACATGCTGATACTTCACAGGGCTTTGTGATAGAAACACCCGTATATGGGTCAGTGGGAGCGGCTTAGTAAAGTGACAGAGGGCAGGATGGGGCAATAAATCTGTGTCGCTGCAGCATCAGCAGCACTTCTACGACTGTAAATCATCAAGCACAGCAGCCTGGAGGGGTGAGGAAGCTGTAGATGAGCAGTTAATAAGAAAGGACGAGCTTCAGCAGCTTTGAGAAGGTTTGAAAAGAAATATCGTGTTTTTTGAAAATCACCAAGAATCTAAGACAATGTTTAAAGGATCTGGTTTAAAACTACAGTATTTTACTTTGTTCTGGTTTGAAATTTGCTCCATAGAGTCCTTAAAGACATCTGTAAGGCAGGTCCAATGAACAGCCTGCCAGAAATAATCCCCTCTCAAGTTTCTCAGCCGGTACAAAGTCAAAGGTTGGATTTCCAGGGATGTCAATCAATTTCTCCTCAACATCAGCATCCCTGTAAAATCCTCATTCGCTTCAGGTTTAGCATTGTAACTACCTTGCTAGGATTAGCTGGTCGGAGACTGCGCACTGAAAGTCATGCTGAAGGTTTTAATCGATTTAGTTCTCAGACGCCTTAAAAATATGAGTGAATATCAGACACAGACAGAAATCTTATTTCTAAATGGAACAGTTTGTTTTCCAAAAGACAATGTTAATGTTGAAGGCTTTACTGTCAGTTGTTGTGTATTTTTGTTATCGTATGTTTGGCTTGCATTTTACTGGCTTGTGTGTAATTTATATTTCAACTGTTTTATTGACTGAATATATTTTCGCATTTGGACCCCAGAACAGTGGTTGTTGCCAAGGCAGCTAATAGTGAGCCACATATACAGATATTATAAAAAATAGCAAACATTTGCACAGTTCTGCTTCAAAACAACAATTATCTGTTTTTCTCTGTTCAAATTAAATATCTTTAAGATTTACACGCAGCTCAGAGGGGGGTCAGGTTGGGCTCCGAAACCTGTAAACACATTTTTCTTCACTTTTTCATAATTTATGAACAAAATATCGGATTAATCAAAACACTGACTTGACGGACTGATTAATAATAATAAAAATAATCCTACTTATAAACTCCCCGTTCCTGCTCTGACTGTAACTGTAGTGATAAAGTAGCAGTGGTGATGCTGCAGTGCTGCAGCCCTGCTGGGTCTCTGTCTGTCCCACCAGCTCGTTGGCTGAATTGAATTCAGCTGGAGTCCCAGGTGTCGGTCTCGTTAGATGGAACAAAATGAGCAGAGCTGCAGTAACACAGGACCAGAACTCTGCCCCACTTCCGTATTGTATATATTTATTCCAAAAAAGATTTGGGTTTATTGTAGATTCACACTGAATAAAAGCAAAAAGTGAAAACATAACAGCAATAAATTGCCAGGAAACAGGTGAAAAAGCTTGTTGGACAGTTCGTACAAGAATAAATCATTTGAAACACATGTAGCTTTTGTCTACATATTGAAAAGTACTGATGCGGATCCTGAAGTTAGAGCTTTTCTGAGGTCATGGATAATTTTAATAATCAGTCATTTAATTTAATCTATTTAATTTTTAAATTCAAGAGATACCAGAGTTCATTTAAAAACAGGCAAATACTCACATTAAATGAGCATTAACCCACAAATTTGGGGCAAATTGAATTTAAACCCTGACTGACCTGCTCACAGTTAAACGAGTATATTTCTTTGATAAAAAATGATACAGCAGAAATGCATCACTGTGATCGAAATTGTAATACTCTAAGTACTATGTTTATATTTATTTAACAGCTATCAAAATAAAGCATGTAATAGAGTCTAATAAAGGGTTTGAACTGGCAATTTAGCTGAAATCTGCAATCAGATCACAAAATATGACCAACACCTTTTGTCTCTTAATTATAAGGTCTTTTCTCATAATTATCAGACAGAAAGCCATAATTACAAGATAAAATCTACAATTATTTTCCTTTGGTGAATGCAATATGCTTTTGGAGCACGTCTCTTATCATTTCTCTTAGGTAGAAAGTGATGTAGCCTTCAACATGACTCTCATTAATATTAAATGCAAAAACAGAGCCTCGTCACATTAGTCACAGTGTACAATTTACAGTATAATAATGTACATTTGGGACAAATTCTATGCAGTGCTGCGCTCGAGAATCCATCTTCATTTTGTTTCTGCATGTATTTGCTTTGTCTAATAAAGATCAATGTTTCTGTGAAGGCAGAGGAAGGAATATGAAGACGACTTAGCATCCTGGAGCACATTAACGAAACATTACTCTTTGTGTGCTGCGCTGTAGGTAATTAACTTCCAATTTGCTAAAAATAGAGCATCTGAGTGTGAGCATCGAGTCATGATTCAGTTGAAAATTCGAAAGGAAACCCTCCTCATGCCGTGGAACTGAACTACAACCACCCGCTGCTTTCTTTTGCTCCTTATCGACTGACTCATATTGAGACCGATAGATACTAACATGGTTTGTTCTCCAGGCATCAATTTGCTAAACAGCGCATGAGAAAGAAGTTCCAGTGGAAGAACTCTACACCAGGGAACTGTGATCCACTACATTCTGCTCATTTAGACTGTGGGTTTTAAAAGCTGCATTATGATCTTTGTCTGGGTTTTTTTTTTACTTCAATCTGCTGCAGATCCATCAAACAACAAGATTTGAATTAAGGCTGAGTTCAAAACTTCGTGAAATCCTCCCCACTTCAAAGATTACAACTCCTTATTTTTCGTATTGGCATGCATCAAATAAAATTTTATCAAACCCAGCAGAATTATCTGCCAGTGCTTAAAGATAATTTCAAAAGGAACTCCATGAAATGAGCTCCCTAAGCCTGGATGGAGATAAAATCACCTGCAGTGCTTGCAGTTTTCCTGAAAGTTATTTTGTTCAACATGCAGCTTTATTTGATCGTTCTAACTGCTGCAGAGATACAAGAAAGTCGGCTCTGTGAAAATGTTGTGTGCTACAATATTAAATCAGCATTGCTCAGTCAACTTTCTCCGGACAAAGGAAAGGTTATTAAATCAATAGAGGAAATGTTTTCGAGGCCGTGGAGCGTGGCTTTGTTTATTTACGAGGGGAGGGTCTGCTGAAAACATTCACACTCACACACACACATACACTTGACTACAAAATATAAACCATATTTTACTGCAGCTGCGGTGCACAAAACTCTGCAGTGAAGTGTTTTTACTCGGAGGAAACTTGACGTGAGTTTTTCCGGCCTAGATTTTGACCTGGTTGAGTTTGACCGATCCAGGGCACAAACTGGACCTCTCTAACTTGACGGACTCGAAGGATGGAGGAGTGAGTGGAGGCTGTCAGGAAGACTGAAGCGTTCACTCACTATGCAGTCATTAGCCTTCGATGTCTGTGTGTAATTTAATATCAAAGCCCCATTACAAAGGAAAAGACTGCCAAGGACGCAGGATGGAAGGATCCCAGAGGATCTTTTACACTCTGAAGAATGTGGATATTCATGCAGAGTCTCTCATGGAAGTCTCATGTGATTTTCTGCAAGCCAGTCTCCCTTCAGGGACTTCCACTGCACCCCCACCCCCCTCTGCAGCACTGTGACAAGTAGCTGTCACGTCACTGGCTGTGGCAAACAGCATATTTAACTTGTTTTTTATGCAGTGAGTTTGATGGTTACTGCTTATTTTGACTGTACAAACAAGCGCAAATTACAAACGTAGCATAGAAATATATGAACATTAGCATAAACATCACCTCCTTCTTTATGCAAAGACACAATATTAACAATGTGCAGCAGAAAATGCTCCAGGCGTTGGTGTAGTTTTACATCTTCCAAGGAAACAAACTGCAGTGTGGAAAAATAAACACTCATGCAATCACATCAGTCAGCCTCTAATCTACTTTAGTTAAAACCTATAAAACTGACAAACTCAAGACTGCTTTGCTTCCTATGTTCGATCTACAGCTGCTTTCACCAGACGTGGACTCCTGTTTCAATCATGCAAATGCAGCCATAAAAGCAGAGTGTTGGGTCTTGGGTGCACAGAGGGCGTCACTGAGTGCACCTGCTTTTATGGTTTTGTGCACAACACAAGACAACAACAGCTCAACAGATGAAAACATGGCTTCTCCATCAAAGAATAACCAGGTAAATTTTGGTTAACTGAAGGCTAATGCAACCAGATGTTAGAGAGAGTTGTCAGACTGACCTATGAGGCTGTCTGGGCGGGGCAGTGCGCTCCTCTGGTACAGGCCGTATGGATCAGCTCCGTATGCCAGCGGCTGGCTCTGCCTGGGCAGCGTGGAGCCGTAGTGCTGCGGTACCGCCGTCATCCCCGACCTCAGCGGTGACCCCGTCAAACCTTTCCCCTCCACCAGAGAGAGGGTGGAGCCCAGACGACCTCCACCACCTCCTCCCGCTGGCACACCTCCTCCTCCCCCGCCACCTAAGGCCTGCGTGCCGTCGGTCGGGGAGGTGGGCGAGGGGCAGGAGGGCGGCATGCTGGTGCCGGGGAACACGGCGGCCAGAGGTTTGGGCTCAGAGAGGATGGGCGAGTCGTAGGTGCTGCCTTGGGATGTTCGCAGGGAGATGCGGGAGGGGGAGACAGTACCAGCAGTGCCACAACCAGGTGACTGGCTCCTGGAAGGGAGGGAGGCCATCCTCCGTAACATCCGGCCAGACACCTGTGAAGACGATGGCAGAAGAATGACAGTCAATGTGACATTTCGTATTGTGTGATAATGAGCCATCTGCTTTCATTTATGCTTCATAAAATCCCCTTTGATTTTCACAGGTCATCATGCTTGAGCAAATAGCATTAAATTATGCATGTACACAAATATGCATGTGTATAATATCTAGTTAATGCCTGGAAGCACACTCTTATGACTATGCAGCGCAGCCTCCATAAAAGACGATCAATAAAAGGAAATTTAGAGAATGAAAACAATTTAAACAAATGCAAAACAATTTGAGGAAAAGACACACCCTTACTTAAAGAGGTCTATTATAGATTTGAAATATATTCTCGAAACCTCTATTTTTGCGTGATATGCTGTACTATCCAACCATTATTTCCTACAAAAATAAGCAAAATCAAAACATATTCAAAGCATCTGCACTGACAAAGAGTGTTGCAACCAAAAGCTCAGAGAATAAATTTGATGCAAAAGAGATAAGAATGCATATGATTTGATCTTTTGATTGCTGGTTTTTGCATCCTTTGTATTAATATTTTGTGATAATATGCAGTCATTTTGTAAAGAGGGGTGTCAGCACCTTCTCCCTTTCACCGTTTGCTTCAGGAAAACCTGTCTACAGTAAGTCAGGAGTGAAATGACATTTAATGACATTTTGTTTATTTTTAATTGAGATTCATTGATTCCTGCCATCCATGTGCTCTTTGGGGCCCAAAACAACAAAAATGTCAAGTATAATATCCATAACACTGTTGAAAATTCATCAGTTCAACATCACTGATTTGTTTTTTTTTTCGAATAAATACCTGAAAATGAAAATTAGAGTGTGCACACTGCGCTGCTCCCATTTGCAAATATGCAGGCCAATTACCAGTGATGTGACACTTGGAGGCAGGATGCTTTATCACGTCGGATGAAGGGCATCATTATCCTTTTTATTTGTCCAAGTTACTGAACGCGCATGCCTTTGAATAAATGTCTAAATTTATTATACTGTAGGCTGAGTTCTGCAAGTGGTAAATATATTACACTTCAGGGACAATTTGACTGAATATTTCATGTTTATGATGATGAACATTTACTTTTTCCTCCTTATTACCAAACGTATAATGTCCCTCAGTTACAGACTCAGTGAACTGGATGCCAATCTGTGCTGCTTTAATCCATCAAAGCCTGGAACGCCTTAAAGAAAAACTAAGAGCCGAGGCCTGTAAGCTCATCCAGGCTGCCTGGTTTGGAATAAATGAGGAAAAAAATTCAAATGGGCTCCCTATTATCTGTCATTCCTGCGTCTGCCGTCATGCAAAGAGCATGTGATTATCAGCCACAATGAAAGGAGCTGATGCTGTTTGAGTCTGAACATTTTTACATAAAGACTAGATTTGATTTAAAGGGTTAAGCTGATGTTCATCATTCATGACAGTCATTACTGAGCCCCTGCCGGCTGTCTGCGGAGATGAGTGTATTATCAACAGCAAAAAAACAGACAGATATTCCAGGTGACACCAGTTTGAAAAATAGTCACATGTGGGAGGCAGAAGAATATTTTTCAAGTAAGACAGTAATTTTTCCTAAAGGATCAATCAAGTAGCTGCACTGGAGCTTTCAATCATGTTATGTGATCTTCATCAGCAACTACAAAAAGCTAAGTTGTGATGTAATTATAGATGTTTAAATGAGCAAATTTTTGGCAGAAAACACTGAAGTAATTTTTTAACTTCACTTTAGTTCACTTCTTTTTGATAATTAATCACCTTTACAAACTATTGTTTTGCCATTATAGCTTTATGTTGTAACTAAAAGCTTATCTTTTAGTTGACTATCAGTGTTCAGAAGAGAGTTTTAAAAAGTGGCAAAGCCACCATCTTCTGATCAAGACCATGTTTTCGATCAAAAGCTCCAGAATAGATGCTAAAAGGGCTGGAAGATGTTTTCTCAGTTTTCTGAGCTGCTGTTTCAAAGGTCAAGAATTCACTTTTTACCTTGTGGTTTTTTTCTACATTTTGGTCAAATTTTCAAATGGATCTTTGTGTAAATATATTTATATGCATCTTTTTAGATAGACACATAGACATCTTTTAGCACAAGTGTAAACGTGACTCTGCTCTTCTCAAACAACTTAGTAATTATAATTGAATAATTCAAATTGCTCATTGCATAACCCAGCAGAGATCAGGCCTACCTGCCCAGAGGCTTGACCCTCAGCTCTCGGGCTTCTCGATAATGAGGCTCGGGGCTCTGAACGCACCACATTCTGGTTGCTGTAATAACTAACACTGCTGTCCTGGTAGCCGCTGTCTGAGTACGAGGTCATCTGGGCCGAGTGACCTCCTGAGCCTGAGGACAGAGAGATAAGAGGGTGAGGAAGCACCAAACTGAAGAGAGTAAGGAAAACACTCTGCTGCCATTACAACAGCTCAGTGCCTCATGTGAAATGTGAAGTCTGATGTGTGATCAAACTGATCAGCGCAGCCGGCATCGCATCAGCCACTGTGGTTTAATGATTTGCATATTATCTCACTTGGCTTTCAACTTATTCAGAGGCATTATGCATATAAATACATACGCATGGAAATCTGCATTAGCCTTTATGCTTTTCCTGGAACAATCTGCATAAACTGTACAGCTTCAATAATGCTGGCCTACTTTCTTCTGTAGGTTGAGGGGAGGGAGCATGCTGGGATATTTTTACAATTTAAGTCCACTCCAACTACAAACAAGACCAAAGGCAAACTTATTTCTGAATTTCAAACAGCTGCTCAGAACTAACATGTTTAACAATGTAATTTAATGTAGTTAGAAGAAGAAACAGGCTTTTTTAGATGCACTGTCGGTGTTATGTTGCAAAGTTTTGACAAACTGACACAAAGATTTGAAAATCAGTTGCATCCCTTTATGCAATCTGTTCAAAACTAATAAAAAAACAGTAAGTCTCCTGCATGAATAAAATTCACAGCTGCACTGACTGCATCAACGCTCTGCTCTACCAGCCACCCATGTTTCACGGTTTAACACAAGCTTTGAGGGAACTTGATGGACCCAAGTGTCAACCGCTCCACTGAAGATGCCTAATGTCCAACAGCGACAGGCTGTGGATGTTACTGCAGAGCTCCCAGGTGTGAAAACATGTGAAACCTCTCCGACAAGCCCGTTCAAAATAAAGAGTAAATTTAGAAAGCAAAGAGGTGACAGATTTCATGTTTTGGGTGATTTAAACTGATCTGAGCAGATGGTAAATAGATGGTTCTTACTGTTTATACTCACAATATTTTTACTTTTATTCATGATTTAACATAAATCTGAGCTTCTGCCAGAAAAAGCACAAGCATCTGCCTCCTACTGTAGTGTCTTTTACAGGTGAGATCTGCAGAATCTTTTATGGATGTTTAGATTTCTTTCACTTGGTATCAAACGCTGTGGAAGTGTTTATGTGGGTGGCAACCAGGGCAGCAAATTGACCGACAATATATAACTCTACCTTCTGGATTTAGAAGAATTTTTTGGCACCTGGTGAAAATTCAGGACATGAACTTTAAGGACACGTCTGGTAAAACTTTTTAGTGTACGTCAGTAAAATCCCATCAACTGTCTTGCTTCCCTGAATATTCATAAGAGTGCCAAATAGGGATTAATTCACCACTGGAAATAGTCCAGCAAATGTACTTTTTTCTCCATTTTAAATATTTTCTATTAACCACAGTGTCTTCTTGAAATTAGAACCTAATACAGTTATTTAAAGAAGTAACATCTTCTGTAGGAAACAGCAAGGCTGGAGTTGAAAGCCATCAACCAGGACTGAAAGTGTTGAAAAACCAGATAAAAATATTACAACAGTGCAAGTGAAGACTCAAGTCATGTGTTTAAAAAGCACTGAAGACAGAGTTTTGTAATCAGTTTCTTACTTGGATAAGAGGGTTTTCTTGTCAGTTTTGGTTATTCATAGCAGAGACTTTTGCATTTCTGTTTTTTTTTCTGAGCCTAACTGGCATGAAGTGGGTGCAGCACGGCTGGAGAGAGAGGATGTCATGCACTTTTTTGCTCCAATAAGGATTCAGCAGATGATAGTTGCAGGTTTTGAGTGTGACAGAGATAAAGTTAGGAAAGTCTTATTTGATTTAATCAGGTCAGATTCATGACCCAGGTCTCATTCTAGTCAAAAATCATCCATAACCAAGTCCATAACTTTAAGAAACTAAAAATGTTGCTTTTTCCTCAGATTCTGCCAAAAATTTCTCTTCAAACCATGTGCTGTGTACATTTAACAGACCCTCACTGCCATGTAAAGAAGCGCGGTCTGGTTCAGGCAGGTAGAGCCCTTCCTCCGCCTCCAGGTGACGACCAGGACATCCGGACGCCTCCATGGCTCCGCCCTGCGACTCTCCGCCTGCCAAAGCATCTGCCATGAGGTTAAAAACATACAGCAAATCCTGGGCAGACTGTTATTAAAACATTTATGTGTAAATTTAGATTCCCAAAGGCTGAGAAAGTGACATTTTTACCTACAAAATGGCAACACGAAATACGAAAACAAAGTGCATATGAAAACAATTTAGTGGCATCATCTCTGCAGACAGAATCCTCTTAATCTAAGAAACTGAAAGTAAGGATTCTTTTAAAGCAGTCCTTTTGTTTTATTGGAAAGTTGACAGTGAAAAATGGTCCAGGAAAAGAGTCGAGGGATCTGTGACAGAATAGTAAATGTGTCCATTTTAAAACTAATATACAATGGCGGAAACATTGTTTTGTTTTTGCTTCACTGGCTGCTGCTGTAAACTGGCAATTTTCAGCCATTTGGAGGCTAAAATGACTTTCTACATTTTGGAAAAATGCTTTCTTTAGTTCCAAAACCACCAAGATTGAAAGTGATTTTGTGCTGTAGGACCTTTTGCTTACAATAGGACCACTTGCGGTTTTGAAATCTGAAGCTGCAATCATCCTATTTTTATCCTCTAAAAGAAATAGCTCATTTTAATGAATGTTAAAGGTTAGAAGTATGAAATCGTACCTGCAGATCGCCATGCAAACGACTTCTCAGATGAGCTTCAGCAGAACAGAAGAGGAGGAAATGGAGGAGAGGAGAAAGCAGACGGAGACGTAAATCAAATCAGATGTCCAATCAATCAAGGAAGAGGAAGGAAGAGTTTCTAATGTAATGGAAATAAATATGAGAAATCTTTCGCCTTTAAGACATTTCCTCACTGTCTATGAGAATCTTGTAAATAATGAAGCCCCACTCAATATTGTGTGAATTTCAGTTTGCTTTTTCGATTTGATAAAAATGAAATGAAGTCAGCTGACCCCAGCTGGGGATCCGACATGTGATACAACCTCATGCGCAGCCATGAAATGTTTTATCAGGGCAGAGAAAACACCTGCAGCAAGGAAACAAATCTTTTCTGCTGATAACAACAGTGAGTTTTGTTGGGGCAAGAAATACTGTTAACTGCAAGATTATGGCCGAATCGAAGCCCTCATACTGATTATCAAACATTTATGATGACTGGAGGTACAATCTTTTACCTTAAATCAACATCTTGATGCTTTTTAGGTACATCATATACAAGTTAAATAAAAACATAAATTAAATATATTCCGTTCCTTTTTCACACATAAAATGTGAGCTTAACACCAAATTTTGTCACAGCGTAAGAACAAAAGAGGACCTGAAAGCAAAACACTGACTCAGGGATAGGCTAGTTCAAAATGAGCTTTAATTAAAATTAAAAAAAGCTTAAAAAAACAAAAATCATGAGAGGAAAAAAGGTGAACCACAAAAGTCAAAAATTAAGAAATAACAAATCTAAATAAAACAACAAACTGGTAAACATGAATTCAACAGGTACAAAGGAGACCAAGGAGCAAACACAAGACTGGAAACGGAAACGGAGACAAGACCCAGGAAACAAGACAGAGGAACTGACGAAGGCCCCGTCCACAAGTAGCCGGGTATTTCACAAAACGGAGATATTTTTCTACGGTTTGGCCTGTCATCCACACGAAGCCGGAGATTTACGGCATTAAAAACGAT
>JAQMCX010000041.1:1526265-1562763 GCA_029814765.1 Acanthurus leucopareius | reverse complement strand
TGCGGTTACGTGTGGATGATTTTCTTTCTAAAAACGAGGTGGTGTGTACGCAAGTTTTTTTCTAGACGGAGGGGGAAGGATATTCGGTTTTACAAAAACCCAGCTACGTGTGGACGAGGCCGAAGACAAAGACTGCATACACACTGGGAGTTATGTGACACAGGTGGGCCAATCAACACAGGTGAAACATATCAGGGCAGGTAATCACAAGAGAAGGGAAACTTGACAGGACATGGGGATTGAAAGACACTAGATAAAGGTTAACAAAATAAAACAGGAAGTAACTAAACTCAGAACAACACATCATGACAAAATTCAGTGTTTTTGTGAATCTAAAGGTTTCTTTTTGTGCTTATTCTGATACAAGCAGATTGTGACTGTCGACTATCTGAACATCATTTCTCATGAAGACAAATATCAATATTATGGGGTATGACAGAGTGGTCTGGCGCCATGCTTGATTTACAGCCGACTGTAAAACTATAAAAACCATATCTATATTTTGGGGGCGTTTTAGGACTAAAATTCAATATTTCTTTTTAAAAAAGTTAACTGGAAGTCAAGTCTCACAAAACAGAACAAACAGGCCCTTAAAAAATAAAGTGGCGTCATTTTATCAGCCTAAATTTAGAAACCTTTCCTTTTTCTCAGAGGACAATCATTGTGAATAAGTGCTCAAATGGTACAAATGTTCCATTTCAGTCTGAGATCAGATTTTTATAAACATAAAACACATTCAAACAGCAGAAAATCTTCTGCGCCTGCAGGAAAAATTGTTACTGGAAGTGAAAGTGACGTTGCTAGACATGTCAAGCTTTTAACTGGGGCTGATTTATAACTCTTACTTCAAGTAATTCTGTTGGAAACAATGGGTCCTTGATTTCAAATAGCAGAAAAAATTGCTTTTAATTTCTATCAAACCACCATCAGACTTCACAGGCTGAAATTATAATGTCTGCTTGCATTTTTAATCAGCTGTCACAAGCTATTTAGGCTAACATAGACTCCACAAGTTGGTTAAAAGCGCTGCTCTTCCAGCTGACTTGTTTTAAACAAGAACTCTGTAAAAAGCTCTTGAATAGAACTTGAATACTGTGCATCATTTTAACATGTGGAGAAATGAAAAGCTAGATTTATTACAGTTGCTAAGCTGTGATGAGACAATCTGTGCTGATGAGAAGTTTAGCCAATGATCTATTACTTTGGTGTTAATGAGGACATCTGCAAATCCTTTTTTATATTTGCTGTTTTTTTATATGCTGTTCTCAAATATTCTAAAACTTTTATTGCAAAAATTTGGTGCTAAACATTTCAAAAAATAAGGAAACAGAGAATCCTCTTTGTTGTGTATAAACAATATTTTCCTTTTGGCTGGAAAATAAGATTTGTAATTCAGTGCAGGAAACATTTAAGCCTTTACCTGCTACTGTCTCCTGCTGGCGACTCAGCTCCCAGCATGCACCTCTCCAGCTGGCTCGCCACAATCTGCCGCTCCTCCTCCAGCTCTCGAGTCAGTCGCTCAAACTGAAGCTCCTGGGGAAAGACATTTACGGCAGTGATTACAACCCCACATCCACCGTGACACGGCAATTTAAGCCTCCTTTTTAAGACCTATTTGATGCCAGTTAGAATTAAATGTAAAACCCAATTTGTATTTGGTCTGCATGACTTGAAGGATTTCTCACCGGCTGCGAGCTTGCTGAGTAACCGGGGCTTTAAAAAAAAATCTCTTACAGTGGATTCAGCATTTAAAACACTGAAACCGTGTCCAGGACCTTTTAACAGCCTTCGATTCAGTACAAAGCTTGGAGGATTGAGCAGAGAATGATAAAATGTAGACTTCAAGGTAACAACTAACCATAGAGAGTAGAATCCGATATGACCTGCTTCTCATATTCTGATTATTCCGAGTACATACAGTACTTATGCTTCTCTCCAGAGCCGCCTTAAGTCTTTATAAACAAACTGTAAATCATTCAGGTCGCAGAATAAAGCTGAATAAATGACACAGATGCACAAAGAGAGAACTTTTGACACAAGCTCGGGTCCATAGGGAAACAAGTCAAACTGTAACATTTGCAGTTAAAATCAAATATAACACACATTTCTCCTCCTGTCTGCTATGACAAACCTGATTTTTGCCTGTGAATTTAAGACCACGCATAACTATATTCAAAACCCTTCTAGGCCTTGAGTGAAGATAATTTGACTGAACCCATTGAGTCTTCCAGGCCAGCTTGTTTCCCTCTTTCTGGTCTCATTCTTCAGGCTGTACTACCAACTAAACAAGCCATGAATGAGTTTGTACTGTAGGTTAATGGGAATCAGATGCTATTTGTTGGCTCAGGGTTTTATGATTTAAGTGAATCACTGGTAATTGGGCCAAAAATCTTCTCGTTTCCCATGAAAACCCATCTTGTTCATGACTACTGATAATAATCTTAACTGGCATTAGTGGTTTGTACATTTCCAAATGTGATAAGGCACAGAAACAGTGTGATATCTATTGCAAAATATCCATGAAATAAAGCCATCAGTGTGTACTTTTTTGCAATTTTGTCAACACAAACACCAGAAAACAGTGTGTCCCTTTCATGAAGACAGAAGAACTGGTAGGGATCCAGTGCCTTGCTCAAGGGTATGAAAGAGCAGCACGTTCGCCAACTGTGGCCGAATGGCTGGTAGTTTTGGCTCTCCCTCATTTGAATTCTGTTACATAACGCAGAGGCTTCCCAGCTGCTTCATAAATCTTCTAGGAACCACAGCTGGTGTCATCACGTAGGGCCACTGGAGAATTAGCTGTCTGCAAATAATGTCTAAATATAAAACGGTTCGGCTGGAAAACACACTGTTTGCTAAGAAACCTTGCTGTGAAGTAACTCAGGAGGTGCTCTCTGTTAAAGTGAAAGGTCTGATCAGGTCAATATGTTTGCTGTGACTTTTTAAATTGGGTTTTTCTCAAACTCAAGAGGCTCTTATCGCCTCTACTGAAAAGGAGCGAACTGCAAATGTACGACTTTTCTGTATCATGGCTGAATTTAACGAGAGCCTCATTTAGTTATGCACAATAACAGCATGTCAGTTCGTTACAATAGATAGCCGTTACTTATAAATTAAAGCGTGGTACAAATTTAATTTACCTAATTGGAAAAAAAGTAGCTTACTGGCTGTAACTGAACTTTTATTGTAACTGTATTTCTTAACTGCTCTTTTTTTTCAGTTTAATGCAAATTCTACTGCATGTTGTAAAACAGAAGTCAAAAATGTCAGATTTTGGCCTTAATTTAGTTTCACACAAGAACAAATTGGAGAAAAAGGGACTCATAATAAATAATTGTGATTCTCCTTGGAGAATCTATCTATCTATCTATCTATCTATCTATCTATCTATCTATCTATCTATCTATCTATCTATCTATCTATCTATCTATCGTTCTTCACATCATAATCCTTAAAAAACTACAAAGACACTTAAATCCACACTTGCAGCTTTTCATCTGTCTGCATCTCTTGATAAAAGCTCTTTTGTATTTGGGTCAGCTCTGGTCATGTGATGCACAGAGCCTTGACAGTCTCTTTAGTCAGATGGTCTAAAGTGATTAATGGTCTCATCCTTGTTGGTTATTTGTTTGAGTCTCATCCACTGTAGACTGCAGAGATCTGCATGCTCTCACAGCTGACAGCAAAAACAAACAGGCCTGATTTCAGGAGCAATGAGTCTGCTCCTGAAATTAAAAATAACTCACAAAAATAACTTTTCCATTCAGACATAATCTGACTCCGGGAGAACTGTGTCACACACATATAGACATGCATTATCACTTAAGCTCAGGCTGCATGAAACTTTGATGATCCCCATGAGAAAATTGGGTACACACGCAGCTAATTCTGCAGAGTTAATAAGTGTTGATTTTTCTGCAGCAATTACTCTGAGTTAATTGGGGAGATATTTGTCCGCCTATAGTGCTGGAGTGGCTCTGAGGCGACTGCTCCAAACTATCACAAAATGTTAATTTAATTGTGCAAATGCGTGAAAAGATTTCTATCTTTAGTCCAGACTTACTCAAGCAACACAAAGTTACTCTTTGCTCAAATTTTTTTAGTTGGTTTGACATTTTTCTTGGGATAATTTATCTGGATCATCATTTGTCAGAAATAAGTATTGAGAAATAAATATGCGAATGTATTGAAGTCAATATACATTTAATTGATTTTAGCAGTATGTTGGATGTGGCACATTTCTAAGCTATATTTACACTTGAAGGTAACACTGCTGAGTAGCTCAATTCAAACTAGTTCCTGTTTTTCAATGTGAAAAATGCAGGACCAGTGAAAAACAGATATTTGATTATCTGACTGAGAGAAAAATACAACCTGGTGCACATTTAAGTTGCATTAAACAGAGAAAGAGTCCAAGAGAAATAACACAATGGAAAAGAACAGTGAGACATCACCTAAAAGTATGACAGACAGGACCAGATGCATTATTGACACTCACTATTTTAAAAGACACTTGAGGGTGTTATTCAAACAACATGGTGCTTTAACGTGCTGCATATTGCCACAACGTCACTGCTGACTCTGCCTCTCTCTGCTCCCTCATCTCCTTACATCACTTCAGAGCAGCACAGAGACAGGACAGGAGCACACAGCCCTCCTTGTTTCAGCATAGCCACGATATACAGCACACCTCAAGGGACAAACAGAGCCACAGCGTGCCCCGTGCCCGTCGACTCGTGATGTCTTGAAACGCGCCTGGCCCTGCCAGACCGATGCGAAGCCGTGCCAGGCGATGTCGCGCACCAGCTGGGGGCTACCGGACAATTCTCCACGGTTTATTGTGCGCCATCACAAAGTCTTTTTCTCTCTTATCGAGTGACACCAACCACAGACCTTATTCAGAGTCTTATTCCTTCTTAGCGTGTCTAATCATAGCCCGGCAGTTTGGTTTATCCAGACTGCATCTGTGATATCCATGAAATGTTCGGCCTAGTTCTGCCGCTGCGACATGTTGGTGCTTTTGCTATAACTCGCTGTCTTAAAGGCAAAATCCCTTTTTTTTTAAGTATAAACAGTTTAAAGCCTGTTTTGCTTCTCCAACTCTCACAAAAATCGTCCAAAAATGCTGTTGTGGATGTAATTAGATATATCTGAAAGCTTCAAAATACAACATTAATTGCTATGTCTTTCATTTCTTCACTGAGGCAACATTTTATATTGATGTTCAATAATCAACAGTAAGAAATCATCAGAAGTAAAAGCAGAGATACCAGTAAGTACTCCCACAATAGCCTCAATAAACCAGAATGCTGTGCATCCTGCTTTTGTTTTGCCATCTCTCTTGCTCTCTCCGCCTACACAAGTAACCCATAGATGGATTAAAGCACTTTCAGTCTCTTTATATGTGCAAAACGCCCACCTTTGATGGAAAGCAACAAGTTGTGCTTATTTTCTGAGGGCTGTCAAAAGGCATCCTGGGAGACGGTGGAAGTCACTAAGTAGATGAGGCAGGTGGAGGCAAATTGGGCTCACTAAGAGAGTAAATAACCCCTGGAAATACAAAGAACATCACAGATTGATGAGATCTAAAAGAGTATCCGAAGACAGATTTTCCTCTATTTCCACACTGTAGATCAGGAGCAATCAGCTTCCTGTTCCACCACTATGACTCGGCTGCAGACCGCTGACATGGCACGCAACCTCGTGCCTCTATGATCTGGAGTCAACAAGGCAAGCAGCAACAAGAGGCCATCATAAGCTCTTTCTTTCCAAAAATATGACAGAGCGCATGCATTCAAATCAGGGCAGATGTCAAACAGCAGCAGCTTTATGCCTCGGATACCATCAGGGGCAGGGCAGTGCTGTGCAGTGACATAACTGGATTGACAGAGTCGATTTAACCCTCCGATTCGTACTCTGACCCTGCAGCTCATACGAGGTGAACCTCTTGCAGGAAAATCAGCCTCACAGCTCCGTCAGTCATCCATGTTGAGCCTAGTTGTTCAGTAAATCTGCTTTGACAATGTGTGTGGTGTTTTTGGACCCGATCGTCTGAATCAATCCAGGCATGAAGAGGGCTGACGTGGCCCAGTTGTTGCTGTTTTATTACGCACCCCCCTCTCTATCCTTTACAGGGTTTTGCTGAGCTTGCATTTTCTCTTTCGGCAGCACCGTGTGTCACATTCATCCAGTGGGACGCTGCTTTTACACCTGGGAAATGCCCTGCAAAAACAGCGGCCTGCTACTGTTGGCCACAGGGAACCGACCAGGCACTGGATGAACATCTGATAACAACTTGGCAGACAGGATCCTCTATAATTTAAAAATAATTAATGATGCACTTGCTTTGTTTTCCCTAACAGGATAAAGAGACCTGTGGGAGAATTATTGTGATGTTATTGTTGTTTCTTGACCTGGTTGCCCGAGCCAAATCCACATTGGTGCCACCATTACAAGCTCATGCTCTGCAGCCAAGTATCAAGCAAACCCTCAGTGCTTTATTTTAATCTGCAGTCAAGTTACTAAAGATATGAATTATGTCTCAGTAAAATGAGGATTTAGACGTTTGCAAATGGGGAAGCGGCTGGTTGGATTATTGCACTCAGCATAACAATTCATGACATCCATGAAATGCTACAACAAGCAGGGGAAAAATATTTGTGACACTGATAAAAAGCGTGATAAAAAGCCTTCTCTTTTTGGATTATTTCTTTCTTGGACTCTTGAAGTGTCTGTCCACACACATGTAAAGGAATATTTGGATGCTTTAAATGCTTTTCCTGTCTGTCAGATTGTTGAATAAGTTCAATGTTTGTCCTTTGAATATGAGAGTCTGAACCAGCCAACTGTTTTACAAAAGGTTGTGACTATTTCTTGAGTTGGAGCAAAAACTTCCTGGGTTCTCCACCACTGTAGCATCTTTAAAATCCGAGCATCCATCTCTGTGCTACGCTACGCTAACCAGCTGCTGGCTGTGGCATCGAATAGACAGATATCAGAGTGGTATTGATCTTGTCCTCTAACTTTCTGCTAGAATCAAAGTATATTTCCTAAAATGTCTAACTTTTCCTTTAATGTCAAGTGTTTACTCGTCTGATGCTTTAGTCCAACAAAGAAAAAAAAAGATTATTTCTATTTTATTGCTTTATCAAAGTGGAAATGAACTTCAGATGTAAGTGGATGGAAAAATTATTTGCACTATTCTGGCCAGAACTACAGGACAATATGCTGATGTGCAGCTGGAGGTCAATTTCAATGTCAATCCAAACAAACACAAAACCTCATAACACAGACTTTGGCACAAAAAAGGAAATATTGTGACAGCTTTCTAACTGTTTAGATCCGATATCAGGGACATATTTCAGTCTTGATTCCACAGAATGATGCACAGAGCAGCTACAGATGTCTCATGTTTCACTTTGGCCAATCTTTGCTGCAAGCTGTCATCTCAACATCTAATCAGTCTCTCAGTGTTTGCTCCTGAAGCGCCAAACTGTGCGCTAACACTGCGTAGGTTTTAGGTTTCCAAGTTGCCCCATCTCCAGATCTGGTATTTCCCCGCTCACGTCGATCACTCTCCCACTTTTAATGGGCTAAATGAGAGCAAAGTGGAAAAGCATCAGGCCCTGAACACAACGGCAGGCAATAACTGATGTGCTCCATTTAGCACGTCTAATTTGACATTTCTGTGGAGGAAACTGCAGGCGGTAGATTTGACGCTTCAGCAGCACTGACGTCGGCATTTCTGCATCAAGAAAAGGTAAAGCAACTTGATTATATTTTCTGATCACAGTCTGTTTAATAGCTACATGATATAATGTTGACATCCAAGGTTAAAACTGCAGTCGTGCTGCTTGTTGTTTCTATTTTCTTATCTGTTAATCACCCATCTCTTGCTGTCCTGATATCACCTCTTCCAGCAAGTCATCATAACTACAGAAAAAAACAGGGAACTTGTGTTCCAGAACAACCCACATCATGGTTTTTTCAATTAATATCACATTATTGATAATCTATTGCTAGAGGAAATGATACAATGCATTCCCATGATACTTTGTCTAACCCCCTGCTGGTAATAACAGAGTTCAGATTATGGATTAAGCTTTTGTATATGTTAAGTATGAATTACAGGACAACCTCTTTTGTTACACCTCAAAAGTTCTTGTCATTGAGGCATAAATACAAAACAACAAATACACGCAACACATGCATCTTCCTCACCGCAATAAAATGAAGGAAAAATGATGCAGCAGTCATGGATTCTCATGTGTGAAATGGGTTCATTTCTAGCAGCAAGCAGAGCCTTTGAGGCATTAACTATGATCGAGGAGTGACAAAGCAGCTCCTGCTGCGTTCAATGAAAACCAAAGCAACATCAAGGAAGCCCAACAGCCTTTTCCTTAACTTCACATCAGCTGAGATTTAAGAGGAATCAGAGGCCCACATTTTTTTTCCTGATAGCTCCAAGGAAAACTGCAGATTGAAAGTTAAAGCAGATTCTCTTTTCTTGGACATCATAAGCCTTTAAATAGCAGTGTGCCTAATTCAGTGTCACACACTTAGGGACTAAGTTGAGAACATGGCCCCTGTCCAGGCATAATTAAGAGCAGGAGGACAGGCAGACTCCCATGTTGACGGGGTAGAAAGAAGCATTAAAATAACAGCAGGGAGGAGAGACAGACGGAGAGAAGGAGGCTGTGTTCACATTGCAGCTGCAAGTGTCTTTGTTGTAATTTTTCTCCATTAATGTGTAACACAGATGTGTTGCTTTTTTCACTAAGTGTCAATAGAAAGAAAGTTAGTGGCAGAAAAACAGATGTCAACATCTCTGACTGTCAGTTCAAATCATCATTCTGTGCTCAAAATATCTCAGTAAGATATTAATTCATTTCTACAACATCTAACCAAAGACAACTGTCAAAACTGGTGTCACAATGGCACTGAGCAGCGACGGAATAGGGCAAGAAATGCTTAAGGTGAATATTTGGGGGGATGCTTCACTTTAAGAAGAAGGTGAAGACAAAACTGTGCCTGAAATGTGTGAAAAGCAAACAGAAAAAACAGGCGCAAAACCACACTTTCATTGTAAATCATGTCCCTTTCTTGAAGGTTTTGAACAATTGCAGCCTTCATCTTGGGAAAATACAGAGTTCTCAGTTTTTAAACTTCTGAATCCTGTATTTTTAACTTTCCTTACCTTTTTAAGGCTACAGAATTACAAAGTCCTAGGCCAACGAAATTATTAATGAGGGCTTAAATAGAATTTTGGGTGCAAATTCAGAAGGCTCAGCATGAAGCCTCATTACATTTCAGTCTCATCTGGAGATAATCCTCAGGATTTGCTCAGCAAAATTTGGTGAATCACAGGCTTCATTATCCTGTAAGCAGGGGCGGAGCCACAAGGGTGGTGCTTCCTCCATCAGAGGCAGAAGGTGATCAGTAGTTGGCTTGTTAGCATCATGATGATTTGATGGTTTACTAAATATGCCTACTAGGTGCAGGCCCATGGCCTCTGGATCAAACCCTCATATGAACTGACTTTTAACAGTTATTGCTAAAAGGCCAATCAAATTACAACGGAGACACAAAGTGATCACAGAAAGATGCAAACAACCACCAAGAGTCTCAAAAAATTGACACAGAGAGATGCAAGGACCGCAAAGCAGCAAAGAGTCATGAATGTTGTGAAAGAGATTAAAAAACACAAGAAACAACTATGAAGAGATGCAAAAAGACTTAACAGTGATAATAATAATAATAACCAATTGCTTTAACACAGGGCAGTGAGAGAAATTACATGTTTGTTTCCAGGGGCACATTATCCAACAAACTGTTCATCTCTGTAGGCTACTCAGAGACATAATAGCAGCTTTTTATTAATATTACTTCATATAAGAATTGAACTGCTTGCCTTATTTTGAGGTTTTTACATGCATTATGGTCCCTAGACAGTTTTAGTCCAATGCAAAGGAGGGAACAATGGTTACATAGTGGAAATGGTGTTCATCTACAGAAGATACAAGCTCCAAACACAAACAAGGGAGGGCGTCAGAATGAATGAACACGGACTCAAAGCTAGAAATCAAAAATAAATGAATTGGTAAGTAAACAGGGAAAATAAAGCGCACACAGCATCAAGGGTGTGACTGTAGCATCTTCTGCCTCCTACCTGCTCTTTAACAGAAGCCAGGAGGTTGTTGGTGGTGGTGGTAGTGGTGGTGCTGTTGGCGTTCACTGGGAGGCCATGACCGCTCGCCCCCTCTCTGACCGCCATGGGCCCTTCCCCCTCTGCATCCCCTTCTTCCATCTCCTCCACCTCCCCACGATATTCCAGAGCCGGCTGGCTGCTGAGGCGCCCTCTCTGACCCTGCAGAAGGACTACAAGCTGGTCAGGATGTGGACAAGGAGGAGACAAAGTGAACTGAAAATCACTGTCATACCCCTGAGGCCTCCGAGGATGTCAAAGTGTGAGTTTACAGAGACCATATTGTGTTTTACCTACTATAACAATCCTGTAGGGATTGACCTTAACCTCTGTGCTATTTTGTTTTTTTAACCTCTTTAATATTCCTGTAGGGACTCATGGTGAATCCATAGTGACCCTGTGATATCACTGTAACATTCCTACAATACCCCAATGGGAACTTACAGTGTGATTGTGGCTTTTTATGTCCCTGTATTATAATTTTTTACAGAGATGCACAATAAGGCTCAATAATAAGATTATAGTGCTTGCCCTTCCAGTGTATGTATATATAAATATAAATTTAATCTCCTAAGGTATTATAGGGCTCACCAGCGAGGATTTAACCCTTCACTGACGCACGTTATTGCATATTTCCTCATCTATACAGTTGCAATAGTTTTACCTTAAAGGTTATGCATTTCATTTGCAGGTGTGGATGCACGCTGCACAGACGGCATTTAAGAGCATGTCACGTTCATCATTTTTTTCTCTCTTTGACAAAATAAAGCCTAAGCGATGAGCCGTCCTCATATGCTGCACTCAGCCTGTCTGTCAAACGTGCACATCAATCACTCAACAACCATCTGGCAGCCAAGGACGAGGTCACACCGACTCACCGGACCGGAGACCGGGGAGCGCGGCTGCACTGAAACCTCTGAAGCCTCCCTCCCTCTCTGTTTCCGTGCCTGGTTCACACAAGCCGAGCTGCCCGCCCGCCGCCCGCCCGCCTGCCTGGCAAGTGGCTGCGGCTGTCAGTGCGACTCACCGGCCAGATGTTGCTGTTAGAAGCAGGCCACAGCTGGCTCGATCCGTCCTGTTACGCATCCATCCTCTTCCTGCAGGCGGCCGTGACAGCTACTCCATTCCCCACGCGCCGACGCACAAATAAACAAAACAAATAGCAAACAGTCCCGTGCGCGTCCACACACTCCTCGTGCAATATTGTGTTGTTTTTTTTCTTTTACCCGGTGTGGGGTTTCAGTTCACCCATCTACCCCTGGCGTCCGCGCGGCACCCAACCTCCCACCCACCTACTTGCCCAGCCACTATTACCGCTCAGCGGCGTGACGTCACCATGCGGTTATGGATTATTTTCCGATACCAGAATCGATCAGCCGCTTACGCACCGTTGCATGTGCGGTTGTCGCGGGTGCAGGTCCCGTCTTCAGTGAGATGCAGCGCGGCAGCTCCGTGAAAAACAGCGCTGCTGGAAAGGAAGGATGCAGCCTGCAGCCTGCGTGCATGCGTGTGCATGCGTGAATCTGTGTGTGTCTGTATGTGTGTGCGTGTGTGTGGCTGCGCGCGCACACGTGTGCCTTTCTCCTCCCTTGCTGAAGGCCTGACTGATCCTTGTAGGACTCCCTAAGGGTTTTTTTTTTATTAAAAGTTTATAAGGTTCTTCAGTAAAATTCTAGCAGTCTATTTTTAAGGAAGCACATTTCCGCCAAGTTTGACTTTATCAGGTGATCATTGTAGCATCACAGATTGGGGAAAGGTGTAGGTCAAAGGTCCAGTGTGTAGGATTTAGGGGTATATCCGTAGAAAATGACAAAAATTGGATAGTACAATTAAAGGCATTATCTAAGTAGAATATAACTATCTGAAAGCAAAAATAATTGTGTTCTCATTACCTTAGAAAAATCCATTTTAGCTTCAGAAAAGTCCTTTTGTGTTTTTGGTCAGGGATGCTCAGACTGGTTTGGAGGAGGGGGAGCGGCAGGAAAATCGGTTCTGCAATCTGCAACTTTACCGCTAGATGCCACTAAATCCCACACACTACATTGTCATGTGAGATTGTCATTTGATTTTTAAAGTCACATAATTTATATCTTACTTTTCTTAAGAACTTAAATGTTGTCTGTGCCTTTTTAAATCTGTAAAGCTGTTTAGAACATTTTGTGCTCTAGATTTTTATATATTGGTGGGAGCAGCAGTAGTAGTAGTATCAAAACTATTTTTTTAATCATCATTATAGACTGAAGTGAAAAATTACATCAAATTATTAGATTCACAGCTCATTATTAGATAAGCATCCTCTTAACTCCAACTCCAATTCTAAATTACTTCACAATGATGATATAGTCAAGCATTTAATTTGATAATTCCAAATTATATCAGTGTAAGTTAAAATGTATACTTCTGCTATGCTACATCATAAAGATGATTAAAATTTCGTGTTTAAATAACATTTGAAATACATGGAAATTTAAAGCTGACGGTGTAAAAAAAAGCATGAAAATATTTGAAAGTCCGTGTGTGCGTATCTTTTTGGAAGAAAAACAACAGTACATTAGTACATGCACATGCCCATTTATTTAAATGATAATTGAGAGTCTGTGTGCAGCCATCAAGATAAGCAGAGTCTTACATTGAGCTGCGTCAGGTGGATTTCTCCTTAATACAAACACTTGAAGGATCTTCTGTTTGAAAGCTGCCTCCTTCAGTTTCCTCTGGTACATTTGCATTTAAAAATGAAATAATACCACTTGCAGATCAAAAAGCAAAAGGAAGAGAGGGCATACAAGTAACAAGACTTTGCAAAGTTAAGTCACGAAAGGTTCCTGCTGCCACCAACTCACAGGAGAAGAGGAAGAAACTTGACAAAACACTGTTACTGTACCTGAATGTTTATCAGTTCATAAAAATAAACCCGTTCTTGAAAGCAAATAATAACAAAAGACGATACATTCGCCGCTCTTCATACTGCAAAATAAAATCCAGTGTCACTGAACACCGTAAAGCGTCTAGTTTGGACAACACTTGACACTTTTTATTACCACAGAAAGATAAATTATGCATCACTGCTAAAATATATTGTGTCAAAAATTGTTACAACCCCAAATCACACAGCTGTGCTAAACATGACACATCTCTTGTAAGAGTTTTGTGGTAAATTCTTTTCAGATGAGATTCTGGTCCTGCAGCATCATTTTTGAGACGCAGGTGATGAATGTGTTGGATTTGATGGGACAAACTTGGAGCTTTAATCTGGCTGTTATACCCAAATTAATCTTCCTGATCCTTTTCATTTTAAGAGCATTTTCCTCACCTGACAAATGTCCCTGTAGGATTAGGATTTCACTGTCACCATCAGGATCAAAGTTACAGCTAAAAAATATAACTGCTAAATGACTCAAAGAAATGAACTGTCTTTCAAATGACACAGAAATCCATTACTTTTTTAAAAAAAAATAATCTGACAGTCAAGCTAATTCTTCAACCACACAAGCAGGCAGAGGAGGAGAAGATGCAGCTGTTTCCATTGTCTGCTGCAGTTTGTGGGGAAAGGCCAACTAAGTGAGCTAAGCCCAACTAATAATTTATAAGAGTAGAGCCAAACAGCAAAAATTGAAAGATTTGGCTTCTAAACTGACCAGTCTTTGACAGTAAATGACAGATTTATTTCAAGACACATGCCTTTATTCAAATGAATTTTTTTGAGAATATCTTACTTTAGATAGGCATGCTTTGGTTAAACAGTATGTGTCTCATCCACTTGACCACTGACGCTGCAAAACTTTCAGCTGCAGTAACCATTTCTCTCCTCTGAACAGAATAAACCCAGATGGATAAACACACGTCATGAGATGAAGGGCTTGGTGTGACCAGGCAGTGCACTAACACTAAGTTCTCCTACTGATGTCTACAAAGTCAAAACACTGCATGAGCAGGGAAAAACTGCTTGGTTGGCATGTTCAGAACTCACTTTTTTAAAAACTCATCTGCCTTAATCTTCACAGGGAATTACACTGGACTTGACTTTCAGCTTGTCAGCCTGCTGAAGGTGGCGGTTTCCCTTCAATTCCCCAGCATTATCTGTTGTTGCATGAGTTTTGTGTCATAAGGCAGGGTGAGAATGCAAAAACACAACACTGAAGGCCCTAAACATGCACAATAAACCTAATTTACTTCTATTATAGGCAAGCTTCTGAAATATTTGAACTGGCATCAAACAATTTGCATTTTAATTGATTTACAGAGGGGCATCGTAATTAATAAAGAGTGATGAGAAACTTGCAGCATGAGCCATTATTCAAAATCTTCTGGAAACTAGTAAACACCACTTTTGTAACTGGCCACTTAATTTTAATCTGATTATTGTCCCCCATATAAACGCAGCTTGCATATTAAAATGATGAATGTTTCAAACTCAATTACAACAGAATCATGGAGGGAGTAGAAGAGAAGAGCAACCTTTTGCAGAGCAGCAACCTTTAAATCATTTTTGGCCCATTTTTGAAGCAACAAACGGTGTCTGCTGTGGCCATCAGTATGCACTTTGGCGTGTGGTCACAGCTGCAGGGGTGCTGTCTCAACAAATGATCGTATCCACCCCCACAGCTGAAAACACACAAGCCTCTAACATCCCTTCAGAGAGCAGGAGCTCTTGATCAAAACATATAATAATTCACATCACTGGAACCACATGTAATTAGCACAAACACTTTTAAAATACACTAACTCGATCTTCATACAACCAGGGAGGGAAACTAACACCAACCTCCAGCCAAACCCAACCGGCCAGATGAATTTAAGCTTTGGCTGAAGGACGGCCCCTGCTCTCAGAAAATAGTTGGGATCTTTCACCCAACCAGCCTCTGCAGAGGCAGAGTGTTGGTTTCCTAACCTGCACACAACCTGTCTTTCAAATCGAGAAATACAGATACAAATAAAAAATTTTAAAAAAAATTACAGTGAGCACCAACACCTCTACTCAAAACAATAAGAGTGAATTCTTTTTAAAAATTAAAGCAAATAAATAGAAAGGATGGTACCTTTGCATAAACATGAGTACAAAACAGTCAGTGGATGTACAATAAATGTGAGTGGATCTGTGAGGGGCGTGTTCGTGGATTTGTGAAACCATGAACCAGTGTTAGGATGACCCTTTTTTCCAGAGAACCTGTACCCTACTCCAGGTCGTCCACGTCCTCCAGGGCGATGGTGCTGGTTTGTTCAGAGGTCACACCTGGAAAACAAGGCAAGTGTCAACATCGGCAACAAACCAAATCCTCAAAACTCCGCTGAAATTTCTTTAAGTAATCCAAACAGGCCTGCAAACTAAGACCTAAGCTGAAACACTTTGACAAAAAGACAATTTTAATTATGACTTGATCTTGCAAAAATGTCAGATTTTTATTTTTAAAAAAAGTCAAATCTTTGGTGAGTCTTGTTCCTCTTTTTTTCCACTCATAAACCTAAAAGAAGTCCATACTTGAGGCATCGTCATCATTAGGAGACTTTTTCTTGTCCTCCACATAGCCATGACTCAGCAGCTTGGACATGCTGACCGGAGGAGCCTTCTTATCATAAGACCTGCAGAGGTGACGGGGGAAAGCACAATTGTTGTGACTCTGCTGGCACTAAGCAAACAAATCTGAAACTCATGCATTTCTCTAAGTACAGAGAATTCATCTTACACTGATTCACATTGCAGGCCTCAAATATTTGCACTTTGATTTACAGCTTCATTTAATGATTTAATAATCCTTGAGGTCAACTTTAAAGAGAAAATGTCAAAATTTTAATGGCCCAGCTTCTTAAATATGAATAGAGTAAATGAAATAACTCTGAGTTTTTACACACTAAACAATGACTTGATTAAAGTACACAACAATAAGTTGAATCAATGATGACAATAATTGTTTTCATTATAAAGTTGATTTGCTGCCGTTAAGTTTCATTTGTTGGGCAAACAGCATAGGAATTAAAAGCACATTGAAAGAATCAAAACATATACTAGTTAAAAACAGAGCGGGTGGGACTGACTCACGTTCTCTTGTATTTGTTGGTCATTGACAGACCTTCAATCTGACTTGCAACACCATCAGGAGACACCTGTGGGATCAAAGAGTGGTCACTTTTGAAGCCCTTAATGACGGTAACTACCTGAATGTAGCAGCTGCATTATTAAAACAGAAACACATGGAATGCTCAAGTATGACTGTGCTGACAAATTGCTGGCAAATAACAAAGCAGAGGATGAAATGATAGAACAAAACTTTATGTGAAATTAGACATGCAATGAAAAAATTACTGAAAAAACTGACGTGAACACAAACCAGCTTGTACCGACTTGTTCAATCAATCAAATTGTATTTATATAGCTCAAAATCACAACCAAAGTTGTGTCAAGACAGATTAACATATAGAGTAGGTCTAGACCACACTCTAAATTCAGTTTGTGAAGACCCAACAATTGAGAGCAATTCCCACATGAGCAAGCACTTGGCGACAGTGGCAAGGAAAAACGGGCAGAAACCTCAGTACAGATCCAGGATCAGAGGTGGGTGGCCATCTGAGAGGACCAGTTGACTTGTTGACTTACACATTCTACAAATTAAATCAATGTTAGCTTCACAGGCTCCTTGTATAATTGTACCAACAACATCTTTTGTTGTTTTGAATTTTCAGTGTGTTAATTTCTCTATGAATATGACTCAATGTAAAGACTAGCCTAAAAACAGGGTTCTTGCTCTTTTAGCAGAGAGGAATTCTGTTTGAAATGTCTTAAAACCGAAATAAATGAATATATATATATATATATATATATATATATATATATATTTATTTATTTTATTTTTTTTAAATAAAAATATTTTTTTGGTAAAACCCTCTTTTAAGATACACTTGCTTATTACAGTATTTAACTATATTGTCATGACACTCCTTTATGGTCAGGCCTCCTCTGCAATCTAACCGACTACCAAGAAACATTTCTAATGTTTTCAGAAACTTTGATATAAAATATAAATAAAAATAAGACGATTATATGAAAAGGCTGTTGATTGAACTCTGTGGTCTTTGCCTGGACTTACCTGAAATGTTTAGCATTATTGATTTAATGCTACCACTCATTAAAAGGGGCGGTAAAAAATTAAAGTTAAAAAGTAAAACCAATCTGCAAATGCAATGATGCATGTTGTTACAAAAATGAAATGTGATGGTAAAAATGAACAAAAACAAAACCAAAAAAAAGAACAAAAAAGGATGAAAAACACTGACATGGGATCAATGGTGAGGGTGACCAGCTTGGTTCATTCACCTTATTTTTATCAGGGGAAAATCTATCAGTCTCTCTTTCCCAAGGCGAACCGTTATCAGTGCCAAACGGTGCGGCCAGAGGCTGCATGCGAGCCTTCATCTGGCTGTCGGGAGATGTTGCTTTGCTTCCACTGAAAGCACAAAACCACGGTGACATGGGATGTGGAATTACTGCCAGCACTTATCATATTCTGGGAAACTCTGGCTGTGGCCTGTTTGCTCACCTACAGTGTTCTCTGTCCCTTGTCTGCTTTGTAAATGTTGTGACCAGGTTTTCTGCTATACCGATTACTTTTTTGTGTGTTGACCTTCCTTTAAAAAGCTTCATATTCATTCACCAGTATAACCTTTTCCATACTGATGCTACAAAACAAGACTTCTCACTATTCATTAACTGTTAAAGAGGCCCCAGTTTGAAAAATGTGTGGTGAGTGTGTGGTCAAAGACATTAGTCGAGTTCAAGGTGTTGTATCGCATGTTAACCATCATCTCATCATGCTGTCATGCATCTTCACCATGTTGGATTTCTTATTTGTATTTCAACAACATTCTTACCTCTGCGACTCATCACCTCCAAACCAGTTAAAAGTTGGATTGTACGACTTCTTCGGTTTGTCATCATCATCAACATCATGACTCAACAGCCCTGCAGGGGGGGAGACACAATGTTCAAAACACTGCCAGGAATTCTGAGGCATTGTACTACTCATCTTTGAGAGCACAATCTGATAATTAATTCCTGGTCTACTTAGCTTAGGGACATAACAATTATCCTGCTACAAAATAAGTTTTACAATCTGTCTTTTCGGAAGCGTATGTCAGAATTCACAACAGGTCTTTTCTTATGCTGCCCACTCTTTTACAGCAGTGTTATCATAGTGGAACAAGTGTGCTTAACAATAATTATTCAGCACAGCAGCAAGTTAAAGCAAGGTAGCTGAGGATTTTTTTTTTCCACTTTCAGGAACTAATTATCACATCTTTTTCCTCCCCCTCAGCTCTTTAACAATGATAAACAGTGGGGGGCAGCAGAGTAAAATCAATAAGAGAAAGTGAGAATTTTTGTGAAAAAATTACTTTCTAAGAGACCAGACTCTGTGCTGAACATCCCAAGAGACAAAATGCATACAAGGTAACAATCATGTTCAAAAAGTTGTTAACTAATACTGAATGCTTTCTTAAATTGACCATTTCTCTTATGGAGTTTGACAGTGGTTTCTCAGATAGAGGCAATCACTGTTCCTGTTTGCACACTGCAATTTGCTTTTGTTAACAAAATGAAAAATGAGTCTTGTGCAACAATGTGGGAATAAATACAATTTTTTTGCTAACAATTACAGCAACAACCAATACAATAAAGCATAATAACTAATATAAACAGATATTTCTTATCAAGTCAGCCAGCTTTGCAGAGGATTTATCCATCCTAAAAAACATTACATATTCATGTGGAGTTCGACCTAAAACTTTGACTTGTTCTTATCTCTTAACTGAAGTCAACAGTGATGCAGTTTCAGTAAACAAAAATGGCTATAATTTCTCCCTTAAATGCATAAAAATCAAATTTGGGACAGGATTCCCTCTTTCATGTTGTGACCCAGTGGGCGACTTGTTTGGGATTTGCATTTCAAAGAGTTGAGCCACAAGTGCCGACATCAAACAGTTCAGCAGGGATGTTTTTTACTTTCAAAATGTGATGACTTCTGCTGTTTCAGTTTATTCTACAGCTAATATAAACTCTTGCCTCTGAGAGCAGGGGGAGAGTGATTAGATTTGCTGATCTAAATGTATGGAGGCAGACATGTTTGTTGTAGCAAAGCAGCAAACTATTTGATTTTTAAGCACAACTGTTACCAAAATTTAAAACACTCCATTCATTATGACTGTGCTGTTAGCAGTTCAGTTAATTCTGTTCCAAAACTATTTGAGCACCTGAAGGCTGATACCACAACACATCTTAAGTTGAAGGAAACCTTTACCTTTGTGTCCCCCTCCCTTCGCCAGTTTGACATATTCTGAGTCCGTCTCAAATATTCCAACTCGCCGTCCACTGATCCTCTCCACTGGAGTGCTTTCATCAGCACTCTGGGACAGACCTGGGATCTGGGAGGTTGGCCCAGTCACACCAGTATTAACAACCCCGGGCTTTATGCCTGTAATGATATAAAAATAACTTCCGGTTGCTTGGCTATTTGGCTCTTATTATAAGCAAATGCCTCTTTCACACTGGCAGACTCAAAGCCTGCTGTCTCTTAAAGTCATAATGCACTTCAGTTTATAATGTCTGACTTGATGCATTTAGATTAGGCCCTCTGAGTGCATTACAAGCAAATTTGCCGGATAAGTCTAGAATGTGGTCTAGAAATTCACACAAAAATTTTATCCCACCTCCAGGCTTGGTCCTTCGATGATTGGGTACAGCAGCACTCATTTCAGCTGAAGTCAGCACAATCTACTGATCAAAAGTACATAACATGAATTTGAGGCCACCTCGTGTAAGCCTGCAAGCCAACATGACATTTAAGACTCAATGCATAAACTGGTTGTTACTTCTTTTTGAGCTATAACACATCTAAAACTTAAACCACCACTTGTTCCAGAGAAAATATCCAACTTCATAGACGTCTTGCGTCTTTTTACTCACCCATCTTCCGCCACAATGGACAGAGGCGGCAGTTGACACACACAGCCATTTGATTAGATTTTGATTTTTATATTTACATTTACAATGATTTGCTTAGCAGACAGCATCTGCTTGCCAAAAAGTATTTGTATTAATGAAACAAAAAATTACTGAATTTAACGAGCAGTGGGCCGTTAACCAACCACAAGACGACGAGAATGATCAATTTGTCCAATGCAGTATGGCCTTGTGTCTCTTTAAACATAACGGCCTGTCTGGGCTTATTTATAATCAAAATGGCATCGATAGGGTAATTTCTCAAAGAAAATTGAGGGGAAAATGTACTACTGCTGTGAAATATTTTTTATTGGTTAACATTTATTTATACAAGACATATGACCAGATAAAGTAATTAAAAACCGGTGCAGACGTTTGAGAAAGTGAGCTCACTTTGCAAAGGATGCAAGGCTACATGCCAACTAGCATAAAATTGTAGCGTGGCTATACAAATAATGTAATGTATAGGTGTTAGAGCACCCAATACTGAGAAACATACAAAGACATACTTTGTAAAGGGCGCTTTACTTAGCCTTGTAGCTAACAAAGCCTTGCTAATTTGTTTAGCCGCCTAGCTAGTGGCCGTGCTGGCTCTTCAGCGCTCACCCCAATTTACACTGCAATCGAGCTGGATTTTAGCGAAGTAGCTAAGGATAGCAATTACAGAAAATTAAAAAGTCAACTTACATTGTACGTTATTTTCTCTTTTTGTAATTATCAAGAAGCAAATTGAAATTAAATTCCGTTAGCTTTCTTTAATTCAGCAGGCAGGACCGTACGCGGAGCAAACACTTCCTGTTGCACCTGCTGCCGACTTCCGGTACACTTCACAAAGATCGTGTATATACAACACAGCCTGATGATGACTCACACTGAAAGTAAATATTAAAATCCACATATTTAGATATATAATTTACAGTCTTTATTCTTTCTTTCAATCTTTATTTGTACATGATAAGCTTTTAATTCTTTGTTCCTTGTTTGCTTGGCAGGAAACGTGTTTGTTTTAATTAATTATTGCTTTATACATCCATCATAGGCAATAAGAGCAACTTAAAGGTTTTCTGATGATGAATACCCAATTTGACTGGTTTTAGTATTTTCCAATATAAATATGTATATTTGTCAATAACCATAATTAATTTCTGCAGTTTAGTGAAATGGAAAAGGGCAGAGACTAGCTTATAATTCACAACCTTAAGCCAAAAGCTACAACTTAGAGGTTCCTTGTTTGACAGAGGAACTGTTTATTTTTGCATTCCTCTTATTTTAACAGCAGAACTTTTAACATGTCATTTCAGTGTGCAGTTCATACTGTTACCGACACACTTCCTTGCTAGTCATGTTCTGCAAAAAAAGGTTTAAATGCACATTTTAGGGATATAAGATCAAACTTAATTGACTCACCTCAAATGTGGGAAAAATGTTGAGTTTTCATTGCATGTTACATCATTAACAGCCAAAGAACAAATATCAAATCCAAAAAATCTTTATTAGGCTCAATAGATGCAGATTTTATTAAACAGAATTTATATAATTAGAATAAACAGCATTAGTATTATTATATTAACTCTGTTAAAAACAATAGCTATCACAACTTCAACAAATAAACATGCTTAAAAATATCTATGGAAAGTGATTTTTTGGATTTAACACAGTTTCATTGAAACAAGAGATTTTGAGGATATGTGACATGAAAGCATAAAACTTACAGACAAAAGTTTTGCTTTCCAAGCAAGAATGTTTCTTAAAAAGAAACAACTCTTTTTAAAAAACAAGGCTTCAACTCTTTTTAACACAGTATCATCAGCGTGCATTGCACTTCAGCAGTATGAGCAGGTTAATGTGTGAGAAACCAGTAAATGATCCATATAATTCAACAAAGGTCAGGTTAGGTGAACATTGCTCTTTTCTGATCATTCAGAAGTCTTTGCCACAGTCGGGGCAGATGATGTCCTCTTTGCATGTCAGGAAACCTCGGCCAACCAGAGACACAGAGCACCTTTTGCAGTTGAAGCAGTCGTTGTGCCACTGGCGATGCTCAAATGAGATATACTTACTGCCGCCAAGACCTGAGACAGAAGCAACAATGAGGAACAGTAAGTGACCTTTAAAGAGAACAAAATGAGCTCATTCACAACAATCTTGTGATCTCTGTAATTTCATTATCCTGTAACTGATGGTGATTGGAGACACAGGATGCAGAGAGAAGCATATGATCCTGGAGAGATTCAGTCTGTGTAAAAGGTATAATTTTTAGTCCTTGGAGTTAAGAGCTTCCCCAAATACACTGAAATGCTCATGTTCTGTGTTCTTACTTTGTCTTAGTTATATTTAAAATAAATGTGGAATTCTGACACATCTTATAACATGTTTTGTTTGCTTTTGTTTCTTATAAATGTCCTAATACCCAAGTGCACAGCATCTGATCTTAAAGATTTTAAATTCTAAGTTTCTCAGCTAAATCTCGCTTGAAGTTAACTGCTGTTTTTAAAGGGAAACGCTTACCTATTTTACAAGCTAAGTTCACAATTTAAGTCGTGTTTGGTACCACTCAGCCTGTGAAAACAGTTGCATAACTGTATCTGTAGCCCTGGAGAAGCTTTAGCAAGTCTAAAAAAATAACCCTGATATAAACAGTTGTTTCACATATGAGTGAACATTTAGAATAACAGAAAAACTGGCAATGTGCTCTGCTTACTGATTATGTTTTGTAAGATTTTTCTCTGAAGTGCCTTCACTTTACTTCTTGGAATGACATACGATTTATAAGGAGACAATGCAAAAACAGCTCTAACGATGAAGGGTATTTCATTTCTCAGGAACAGCAACTAACAGGGATTGTGTAACAGTTTACAGAGAAAAATTAGGCTGAAATGTGACTGAATCAGAGATGTGGGTGGTAATTCACCAGACGAGACTGAACACCTGTCTAATTTAGAAGTCTGATACTGTAGATCCAAAACTCTTGATTAAATGTCAGGAAACCTGACATTACTACAGCATAATGGAGATAAAATGAGAATTAGAAGGATGTTGAGATCACTGGCAGCAAGCTAAATTTAGTTATTTGATGGTTTTGCATGAACATTGTGGGTATAAAATTTTCCATATTTGTCAAACACATTCCATGAAAAGTGAGAATAACTTTGCAACTTTGTGCATTTTTACTTCTGCATGGCTAATCTTGATTAAAAATACAATAAAATAAAATAAAAAATCACTGGTACAAACTTTTAAAGACGGCATTCCTGACATAAGTGCAGGTTTTTCTTTACCGCTGATCGGGGTGGTGCAGTAGGCACATTTCTTGGCAAACAGGTTGCAGAAGCAGTTGAGGCAGTAGGTGAGGTCATCCCGAGAGGTGAAGCGCTGGCCGGCTAGCTGCTCCTTGCACCCGGTGCAAAGGAAGCACTCCTTGTGCCAGGGCTGGTCACGGTAGTTCACTCCCCCAGTGGTGATGGGCTGAGAGAAACACAGTCATATGATATTAATGTTTTTCCAAAAGTTCTTGATCATTAAAATTTACAGTGAGTCCTCAACCAAAATCAGGGCTTCTTAAGTTATATGTGCAAGCAGGTTATTATGGACTAAGATTCTGCAGTTCTTTTGGATATCAAGGCTGCATGTATTGATGTGTATTACATGTAATATTGCTCATTTCTACACTAAAAGAGAAAATATAAAAAAATCAGTTTGTTTAGTTTGGATTGATGTTTAAGTGCTGCACAGAGCATCTCTGGAGATGCAGAGCTCCTGCATGTGACTGTAAAGCTTCATGCTGATTAATTTCTCTGACTTTCTTGCTGTTTGTTGCTGGCCAGAAAACTGCAGTCTCACTGACCAGCTTTTAGCACAAAAAGACGCCTCCGATTCCTGCCTGCTAGACCATCTGTTTCCTACCCATAACTGTTATGTAACACACAGACAAGGCCTATTTCTTCTGTGTCTTCTCATTACTGCACCACCAGCAGTGTTCCAGGCACAGAACTTACCTTAAATTCTAGTCAAACTCCCTCATGTTCATGCAAGACATCCACTATGACTTTAATGTCACTGTGAAGGGATAAAAACCTGGAGTTTTGGGTTGTATGGTTCGCTCCAAACAAGCATCGTAACACTTCAATAACATGTTGAGCTTTAAATTAAAAGCTACAAAGGGGACATCTGAGTGACAAATCATGGTTAACTTAAATGGCTCACAACAGGATATTTGTCTTGTTTTCATCTGGAGAATCAAGGAATTGCTCATTACTGATGTCTCAACAAACTCACAAGCATGAGGCAAGGCCAAACTCTGAAGCATTTGCAGAGAATTACTGATTTCTGATCTACTTCGATGCAAAAAAATACAGACTGATAAGGGCTGGAGACAATCATAGAGCAAAAAAAGCATCAGATCTCCTTGTTGGCGTTGAGATGATGTAAATCACAGTGAGTTGTCTTACCTTCTTGCAGCTGACACACTGCTGAGCAAACACCTTCTCATAGCAGGGCAGGCAGTAGTTGTTGGTGTCTTTCTGCACGAAGCTCCTGGTGCCGATGGGCTCCTGGCAACGGTTGCAGGTGAAGCAATTCTCATGCCAACTGTTGCCCTTATGCTCCATCTTTTTAGAGCCTGGTGGTTGAAGGAGGGAGAGAGAGAGAGAGAGAGAGAGAGACAGAAGAACAATGTGACAGTGAGATAAGGAGAAGGAAGAGAAAAACAGGAGTTCACACGCTAACAAATGTAATTTTTCAATTCAACTTGCATGTCAGCTCTCTGTCCATCTCCAACTTACTAAAGCTATTACGGCCTCCAAGTAACAACATGCAGCTTATCATCCAAACATTTACATTTTGTCTTCAACTTTGAAGTTTTGCTGGGAGGAGAAAAATACATTCGATCAAGCGTTTTCATGCTTGTATCGTTAATTATATAAATAACTGGTCCTGGCATTCTGATTCACCTCAATTATTTAAAGTTAATTGCAATTTTGGTATTTTGTGGTCTCGCTTACAATCTGGTATAAAAAAAGCAACCCTTGATTTTTGGTAGAATCCATAGATTTTAGAACAAACACGTGCATATTTGGACTCTTTTAATTATCTAGTTTAATAACCAGATTTAGATTTAGAACTTTAAAAACAATGAAAATTGGAACAGAAATAGCCCCCTCACCTGGCATGATGGTCTTCAGGCATGAGTGGCACTTGGCAGAGTACTCATTGCTGTAGCACTCGATGCACAACAGCATGTCATCCTTTGCGGCAAAAGGCCGATCCACCAGAGATCGGCTACACTTGACGCAGAGGAAGCATTCGCCGTGCCAGTGGCGGTCGTTGTATGATAGGTCCTGCAAAGTCAACAAGGGAAAGAATATTTGGTTTGGCAAGAAATGAGTGGATGATTTTTGAGAAACTGCATAAGGAATATGGAAAATTTGGTGTGAAAAGTCAAAAAGATTAACTTTCACTGACTGAATATAGACTAAAAAAATTACCTTGCTGGTGCAGGCAATGAGCACTTTACACTCTTCACAGTTAAAGGAGAAAAGTGACTCATAACACTTAATGCAGTAGGGGTTTTCATCCTTCAGGATGTACTTTTGCCCGTACAAAGTCTCCTCACACTTTGTGCAGTCGTAGCGCTCGGCCATTTTGACTGTGTTGTCAGTGTGGAGAGATAAAACATAAACGCATTAAGAACAAGTTCAATAAATACGATTTGAAACACAAAATATTCATTATATTAAAAAAAAAAATCATAATTTGATACATGGTTCAGGCAGCACTCTGCAACTTTGATCTGAAAAATGCTGAATACATAAATAAAGTTTGTCATTATCATGCATAAGATCAGTCATAATCCAGACTTTGACAGTTGGAATTAAATTTCTGTAATTGTTGAGTTGATTTGTCACTACAAAAGCACTTCAGTAGCACTTCAGGATCAGAAGGTCGAGTAAATAACATAATGCCCTCATGATGACTATGTACTGTACCAGGTACAGACTGCAGCCCCTTTGAACTTAATGAAAACTCAATTACGTACAACAGACAATAAATTAAGACATGGAATGTCCTCCAAATAGGCACACATTGTAGTGTGAAATACCTTCCACTTAATTAATGGAAAAGATGTGACTTTTAAATTTGGTTTAAATGCTTCAAAATAAGCTAAATGTAAGTCCAAAGAGGTCTAAATGAGCTCAGTTTACTTTATATTTCCCCCAATAAAATGAATGGTGTCTCGGAGAATCTGTCTGGGAGAAGAGTGGATGAATGAAAAAGCCGCCTCTATACAACCTCCAAACTGTCAAAATCCCTTAATAAAACACATCTACCGCCTTTAATACCTCAATATAATTCCTCTGTACTTATCTCATTGCCATTTTATACCTATTTAAGGCTTATAAATCTATTTTCAGTCAATCTCTTCAACTAAAGTTTACTAAAACTAAGCAATGTCATTTAAAGAATCTTTTGAGCGTAAACCATATTAAGCTGCTAACTTAAAAACTAGTGAAAACACAAAGAAAAAGGTAGTTCCTCATCCATCTTCCCTCTTTTTCAAAGACTCTCTCAAGCAACTCAAATAATTCTCTAAACCTCTTCAGAAACTGGGATTATGTCCAGCTAATCATGAGGAATTTAGGATACAAAACCGTCATAAACCATTAAATGACGCTAAAACTGGCAGTTATTTGACACATCACAGACATGGAAGACTTGAAGCAGAAATAAAATCACCAAGAATCTCTGTAACTGTTGTAAACGACTGCAGAATATAAGCAAAAATATAGATACTAAAAGTAAAGGGATTTAAGAAGTCCTACCTCTCAGTGCAATCTGAGGAGTCTGTCTGCAAGGACCAGAGGGGTCTACTGAGCCCTGCAGTCCATCTGCCTTTTAAAAATTTAGAGCAAAATGTGACCCGGACTGGGGGCATGAAGGTGGAGGCGGTGGTGTGACCAGAGTGGGCAGGTCATATTATTTTTAGACTGCTATAAATTCAAGACCATATGCTGACAATCCTATCAAATCCCAATGTGACATGTGTGGATTCTTGACTTTTGAACATGGACCCACTCACACAGGACACAACTCATAAAGACGAATACAAGGTTCGCATAGAAAACACACACACACACACACACACACACGAAAAAACATGCTCACAAGTTATTTCATCACCACACAAAAATTTTGTTTTCTAAATATCTCACTGAGGTAACAAGCTTTTGCATCACATTCTCACTCCTAACTTATCACATTCTGAAACTTAGATGCCCTTAATGTCACTTTTACTGCCCTGCTTGCCCCCTTAGCCATTACCCCATCAGTGTTCAACCAGCAAAGCCCTCTCAACCTTTCAAACACGTATTAAACATCATGAAAAGCTGTTTGGCTCGGTTGAGGGAATAGACTGATGACTTTTGCTCTCAACTCTAGTCTTTCTATGTTTTCAGATGGAGCTGGTGCTATGAGCATCTCATGTGTTTACATTTGAGTAGGGTGAAAGACGAGTCCATTGCACACAAATGCTAACATGGTACTCTGTGCTTGAAAAAGTGACACCCAGGGTTCTTCTAGTATTTTAAGGTGTTGACTTAACTCATTATTCTATGGTATCAACAAACTGTCAAGGCTGAATCAATGAGAATATTTTGTCATAAACTGATATGAATTCTATTATTATTAATATTATTAATACTCTAATTGGTTGTACAACTGTACTTTGAAACTGGATGTAATTCAGCACAAAAGTATCTCGTCAGCCCTGTAATGTGTGTGGCAAAGCTGACATGCCCTCTTCTTTTCATTTCATTTTGTTACGCTGCAAGCCGGATTAAAGACATAAGTTAGTATAGTGAGGGTCTGCTCTTTGAGGGGAATAACTCAGGGGGAGGGGATCTTTAAATGGTCTAGTAGGCTGATTGGTGAGTCACAGTTTAACCCAGCGTCCCTGTACACCTGTTACAGCAGCCTGAACCAGCTTGATTTTAAACATCACGAATGTAAACAGTGAACTTGAGCTTCTTCTTCGTGGATGGAGGTGTAGAGCCACAGGTGAAGACACAGGTGTTTTACCTTGCTTTTATTCCTGTAGTTATCAGTCTTTTGATTGTTTCTTTAGTCCTGATTATTAGAACTTTGATTACTTTAATAATGTTTGTCTATTAACAGTAATGTTTGTAAGATTTATGTCATATTGATGTTTGTCTACTGCATGCAAAATCTACCAACAGCTACAAGTAAAGCAGCCTGGCGTGACCTTATTTTAAGTTTAAGCTTTAAGATTCGTAAATTTAATAGTTCAAGTCAAACCCTAAAGTCACTGGCTTTTCATTAAAGACAAAATAAAGACTCACAGTCAGCTTGGCACATGGTGCCAGCCATGTTTATCCAATTTGGCCAGAGTAAGAGTAAAAGAACTGCACTGTATGGTGCATATGCTGGAGTAACATTATCTCACTGAAAATGCCATTTTAGTGCCAATGCTCTGTACAGCAAATGTCTCAACAAATTAAATACTGCATGTGACATTTTAACGTAAAGCATATTCCGTGTTCCAGTGGGTAAGTAATGCAAAAAAGAGGTTTAATGAATGCCATGGTTTAATGAATGCGTGTTTGACTTTTCTTTACAAAGTTAGTTGCTGCCGTCAGACTGTCCACACCATGTTTTTGATAAGATACAATTCACTATAAAGCTGCAGTGTTCCTGCTTGTGCTCAAGATTTCAAATGCGTGCATTTCTATTTACCCAGAGCTGTCACAAATGATCTGAAATTTCAACATTAGACTTAACATTTATAGCAACCACATTATAACACCATAAAATATATTTGATATAACAATGTTTACAAGTATTTCTACTATTTTGGGCAATTTCAATTTACTCTAACTGAAATTATGGTGTTCACCAACAGATGTTAGTTATTTAAAGTGGGTCATAGTCTTTACTTGAGTAAAAGAAGTGACATTGAAATGTAAAAACACTCTGTTACAAATAAAAGTGCATTAAAAATGAAAAATGGTATTTTTAGTGTAACTTCACACCAGGCTGAAAAGCAGTGTCATACAGCTATAACCACACACAAAAGTGATGTTGTAGGGTCCTGAAAAGAAATCTGGAGTGCTTACCTTGTAGTATTTTGGTCTCTGGAAATTCAATTTTATAACATTCACACGTAAAGTGCAATATGAACTGAAATGATAAGCATTTTGGGACAGCCTGTACGTTATTATCTGTCTCTGATTCATCACATTTCTTACCTTGGCTGACACATAGTTGTGTGTACAATATGACCAAAGCTTAAGAAGCAGAGTGGATGGTGTGGCCTGGGACACCACTGTAGCGTATTAGCTCTAGCGTGAAAACAGCACAAACACTAAAATGAAATATGTTCTCATGCTGTACACTTAGCTCTGTTACTTAACTTTCAACAGTAAATCGTTGACAAGAGTAAAATCAGGGGATTTTTCTCAAAAGTAAAACCAATTCTCAGTCTTGATTTGATAAAATTTAATTTGATGATCATGCATATGGAAGTCAGTTGACCCAGTTTGTCCAGTTTTTGGCAGTAGGTTCTTCATTTCACCCCAATGTCACCTCAGTATTCATATGGTAAATTATGGTCATTATCTTTTTAAGTAAAGATGCTCTTTAGAAAAAGAGAGATCATCTGCTAACAATTAAGTAGGTTAGATAATAAATCTTATGATGGAGATTGTGCCAGTATAAGTCAGATTTTGACCTGCTGACTGGCAAAGGGGCCTAAAGTTCATTCACAGCAGTGTCAAGAACTGTTTTTCTTTTAATGGTTCATAGAAATGTCATGTAACAGCTTAACAGCAGCCACTTGTTTAACCTGGGCCTTGAATAATTCAGCTGAAATAGTCTGTCAATGTGCAACTTCAATAAGTGTCAAAAAAATTGTCAATAAAACAGAAAATACTTACAAATAAGTCACCAGTTGAATAATTTAATTTTACTCTTCATCACTTTGATCCAAATATAACACTTCAAAAATAAAGCAACAGTGTGTGGGATTTTATTTTTTTCTTTTTAGCATTTCATAACTTTTCACACCAACAAACAATGTGTAAATTTATGGGGATAATCTAGTTGTACAATAGCAATAATGGGAGAGGAGATCATGCAGTGGAGGGGCACCAGTCAGTCCGTCAGCCCTTTGAAAAGGAAATTACAAAAAGTATTGTAATAATAAAGTAACCCTGAGTAAAGTAGCTTTCAACTGAAGGGTGAAGGACTTTACAAGGGGCTTCAAGATAATTGAGGGCTTTTAAGATCATTAACAGAGTAAAAAAAGCAGAAGAAAACTTTGCTACATTATTTATTACCTTTTTACCATTTTATATCCATTTCTATGTATATATTTACATGGTATAAGTGCATTGTTTGTATCATTGTAAACCGTCACAAGCCAAGAAGATGAGAACAGCAGCTTGAAGCCAAGTATTCCTGTTAATTTTTTTCCAGCACCTGCATGCTGCTCTAAATGAAGAGAAATAGTTTAAAATTTCTTATTTGGGTCAGAACTCCCTCACAAAAGCACATCTTGTACAAATTTAATGATTATGTTCTTGTAAACATCTGGGCATTACGCTGTTCTCATTCTCCTTAGCTATTTTTTCAGGAAAAGAAATTCACCTCATGAAAGTGGATTTAACATTCAGTACTATAAAAAGGAAATGTCAGGAGATAAGCAGTTAATGCAATAAACTAGTGGAATGTAGTTTTTTGAAAGTGCTTTTGTTCCTGTTGTTTTTGTGACTTTTGGCCGTTTCTTGATTACCTTATTTGGTTATCACAGTAAACAGGCTAAAAGAAACTGAAATAACTCATCATCTAAACATGACAGTGGTTTATACCTCTAACTGTTGCTTAAGTGTCTATTTTATTTAATAGACTTTAACTGGAGGAAAAGGTCTTGCTTTGGCTTTTTCAAACATGTGTCTATAATGGCTACAGCATAACTGATGTGTACTCTCATGTCAAATATGATTAGTTCTATGCAGGTGAGTGCTTTTTTGGTCACTGATGATTATTCACTTTCCTATACTGGCCACAGCAAGCAATACTATAAAAAACTAAATACATGACTAATGTATATTGTATGGTTTAGTCAGCTTTAAATAGTTAAGTTATGACTGCTGTTACTACTAACAGTTCAATGTAACATTTATTAAAAAAATACTCTAAAAAAATAGCAAAAATATCATAACATGTGGTAAAACCCTCGTTACTGCTTATTGTAACCTTATCATAACTATATCTTTGCCTTAAGAGAATGCAGACCAGAATGCAACCCCTAAATATTGAGCATCCTTTTATTCTTGTAAATGTGTTTTTAAATAGACAAACTTCCGTCACGTTACTCATTCGGTTTTATTTTGAAAGTCTTTAGCGGAAAACTTAGCTTGTTACAGTCGTCGTGCTTGGACATTTTACACACGGAACGTTGTAAACAAACGATGTTTGAACCTATTATACAGTCTATGGTTTGAAGACAAAGCAAAGAAAAGGAGCGCGGTAAACTTCCTGATGGAAACAGTAAACCTGTAAGTAAAACAGAGAAATATCTCGTGTAAAGAACATGGAGGAAGAAGAGCGGATACAGCAAGGGGGAAACCCGGACTGGATGTGCCGTTTGCCCGAAGAGCTGCGTGATGTGCCGTTGTGGAACCTGGCTATACCTGGTAAAAGCAAGGAATATTGTTTTCTTGGTGGCATTATTTATGTAATAATGTTAAATAATCTATAATCTGCTTACAGGGAGCCATGACAGCATGTCTTTCTGTCTGGATGTCTCCTCTCCTGTCCTGAGGTCGGAGCCCTGCCTCCTCAGAGTGACTGACTGGCTGTTTCCCTGCTGGACTCGACCCTGTATCTCCCGCTGGGCCACCACACAGGTAAAGAGCACAGACACTATAAGACGTGTCGCCCACAAAGGTGTCTGTAAAGCCCATGTAAGCTGCCTGCAGCTGCATTTACGTGTCAGCAGCATTAAAATATATATTTCATCACTGTTGCTCTCTGTCCAGAACTAAACAGATATTCGTGTTGGTGTAATATTGTACAGGATTGAATCCTGGTCTTGCTGGTCTTTTACAATCAAGTTTTTTTTTTTTTTTTTGGTCTTGTGACTGTCAGTTTATATCTTGTCCAAATGGTTCAAAGGTTTTCCTCATTGATTACTTTGACATTTTTTTCAGTTAATGATTTTTTTTGGTTGTAAAAAAGTAAAACAAATCTTTATCAGCTTGTTTTGTACAATTAATGTCAAATGCATGCACATTACTTTTGAGAAATACACTGGCCTCGGGACTGGAGTAACTTGCATTGTATGACTTTAATTTTTTCTTTATTTTTTTATATTTTCATATTTACTCTCTTCTTTCCCTGTGTGAGTGCAGCAGTCAGTCCTCAGTGATCAGTGTGATCTTGGCATTCGTTTCTTGGACCTGAGAATTGCAAAGAAGCCAACAGGAAGTAACAAGTTGTTCTTCGCCCATGGAATCTACACACTGATGACTGTCAAGGTGCACACACATACATCAACCCCTCCTCACATACACGCAGGCTAGAGTTTAAACAGGATTTGTATTGATGCTTAACACACAAGCAAGAAATAGAAAAAGACCTAAATGACTTGGTCTCAGGTGTAATAGACAGCAAGTGGAGCTAATAGAGGGCTGAGTGACAGCTCAAATGTGATTCTGGTTGTGTGTGTGTGTGTGTGTGTGTGGTTGCATGTACAGGAGGCTCTGGATGAACTGGCTACCTGGTTGGACGGTCATCCAAAAGAGATCGTGATCATTTCCTGCTCACATTTTGAATCTCTGACAGCTGAAGATCACGTCCACCTTGTGGAGTTCATCATCAGGCTGTTCAGAACCAAACTCTGCCCCTCACAGGTAACTTGGCTGGTACAGAGAATCAGACAGGGGGGATTTTTTTCATTAATTAATCTCTTAGTTGATGGACAAGTTTATTAACAATTATTAATAATGAATTCACTAAGGTAACATGTAAAACATTTGTCAGATCCAACTTTTCAAATGAAAATATTTGCTGCTATTCTCTGATTAATAATTGTAAATTGAATATATTTAACTTTCTAACTGAAATGTGGGAGATGACATATGCATGTTTTCATGTGTTTATGTGTTTATATGCAGGACATTCCTACTCTTCGCTCCTGTTGGTCCAAAGGTCAGCAGGTCATTGTCTCCTACGAGAACCAGGAGATGGTGCTACAGCACCCTGAGCTGTGGCCTGATATCCCCTACTGGTAAATACACAAGAAAGATGTTGAAAATCTCTTATTCTAACAGACCTAATAAAAAGATATATCTATTTCTCATCATGTTTGTGCTGTTATGCATCGAAATGAAGTGAAAGCCCACAATTACCACATTTTACTAAATTAGAGTCTATGAGACTTTGTACACAGACGTCTTAGCTGTGACTTCTGCTGTCAAGCAAATAAAAGCTACTTTAAAATTAAACTGATGGAGTCTGTCTCCAGGTATGCTGATAGCCCGGATCCTGAGAAGGTGATCGCTTACCTGGAGGACCAGAAGCGCAAAGGAAGACCAGGTAGTGTTGTGTGAGGAATATTTAAGTTTATTACCAAAGTAAAAGTTTCAGTATTTAAATACATGTCAAAGTGCTGCATTCACACTTTACTGAAGAAAACGTGAAAGTATGAGCAACAAAATTGACTTAAAATATCAAAGATAAATCAGTAATTACACAGTGGCTCCTTAAAACAACTGCATCATTTACAGTACTGATTTAAAGACGTCTTATTTTACAGCTTCTGTTGAATTTATGAACCTCAGGCAACATGCTCTCCTTCATTCCATTCAACTGTTGGTTTTCCAGATGGCTTTTACGTGACTGGTCTGAATTTGACAGAAGATGCTCCTTATATCTGCCTCCATCCGCTCCAGAACATGAGGAAGATGACAATGCAGGCTCTCTCACTGCTGCTTCATTGGGCGAGTGAGCAGCGACCTGGATGTGAGATGGGCGGAGTCAACATCCTCTGCTGCGACTTTGTTGGCATCAGTCAGTTCTGCTCGCTTGTTATTGGCCTAAACTACAAACTGCAGTGTGGAGACAGCACATACGCTGCCTCTCCTGTCTGCAGGATGCCAGGAGCATCTTCCTCAGATTTTCATTAGCTGATGCCATAATAACCAGACTGTTGACAAAACGGAAAACAAATGAAGAAATCAAAAGAAGTCTTTTTTTTTTTTTTTAGAAAAGATTGCCAAATAATAACTGTTAGTTTGCTCTCAAATATCAGGTAAATAAATTAAGTGAGCAGGCAAGAAGGCTAACAGAGACACCTCTAGTATGTGATTATACATCTGATCAGTGCCATTAAAATGAAGGATGCTTTTTTTAATAGAACTGTAAAAAAAAAACTAAAGCAATACAGGTGAGAAACTATACAGTAGGACATATGTATGTGATCGTCATCTGTGCATCTGACTTGCTGTTAACAAGGCATGTCATTTCTCTAGTCACACATTAGCCCACATGCTGCTACTGCAATGCACCACAACAACGTGACAATGTTTTTATAGAAAGGAAAGAAAGGAAAAGCAGAATGAATTACATCTGATGTTTTAACAAGAGAGTGCAGATAATCAAGCATTTGTCTTGAACAGAGTTTCACGAAGTTTACAAAGGTGCCTGTAACTCACAACCAGCAAAACTCTGACTGTTTTTTAAGGAGTCTGTGGAATATTTGAGGTGGCCTCAAATTACTCAAGTTTTACTTTGGAGGAAAGAAATATAATCTTCATAAAGACAACAAAAACACATGAAAAACACCAGCTGTAATACTGAACATATTCAGTTTTTCCTGTCGCATTGGAACTTTGTACTCACTTCCTTGTCTGTTTACCCATTTTGGAAAATATTTTGATACATTTTATGAATAAACGCTTTAATGTTTTTGGTGTTTAATTTTTGGACTGTTTCTGCAGCAGCTCGTGTTCAATGATAATAGTAATCACGTGGTACCTACAGTGGGGAAAATTGGTTCACAGACTGCAGCCAATAATAAGCAACACAAAGATAACAATCAAAAATGGCATACAATAAATAACACCAAATCATCTAAGAAAGCAGAACTGTCCCTCTCAAAACCATTTTGATTATGTGAACAAGAGCTCTGTTATCCAGTAAGTATAAGGATACTGTAGGTTTTATATTGATGGTTGTTACATTAATGAACTTTTTAAAACTACAGTGAATATTTCATTATAATTGAAGCCATTCAAAGAGCACAGAAAAATGACAGACAATGCTGAGTTGAGCACGTCGTCAAGTGTGTAAAGTAACCGTGGATGCATTAAGCAGAGAAGTAACCAACCCATCTTTTTCCGCTTTTTCACTTCTTTATTTTCATTACCCTGGAGAGTTTCTGTACAGTTTTTCTTTCGCCACTCAAACGAGAAGTTAATGTTTTTTAGAGTACAAATGTTGCATTAATAAAGGGAAAGAAGATTTATATCTTCCGGCATGATATTTGCTGATCTGAATGTTTTCAGGGTTCGTTGTGTGGACTCTCGGTCCATCAAACGGAAGCTTCACTCCTGTGAACTGCAGGTCGTTGCTAATGGAGCCCAACTCTCTTCGAATATTTAAGAAAATAAACTCTTCGGTAAATTTTACGGCCGATTTAAGGCTTCAAAGGGGCGAAACAAGTAGCTTAACTGGAAAAAAACCCATAAACAGATATACAAATGAACACCCACACAAAACACCCCTAACTTGACCCAGGTGTTTTATCAGCATCGTTAGCATTAACTTCTTCTTCTTTTGCGTTTAACGACAGTTTGCGTTCTTAAACTTGTATTGCTGCCCCCCTCTGGACTGAAGCGTCTACTACTATCGCTTTTTCTTCGTTCTGCTTGTTTTGCCTGTTCTGCTGTTTCTTCTGCTCCTTAAAAAACAAGTTTCTTCCCACAGACAGTTGAGTATCTGTGCTGCTTCTGCTTTTTATTCTACTTCTGTTAATTTGGCGGATTTAATGTGCCTATCGCCACCTACTGTATCGGGTTGGGTATAGATTCACGGCATGAAATCATTGACAATTAGTTGAAAGCATAAACAACTTAAACCTCAAGCACTTTGTAAGTAACAGTGACTAATACCATTTCAGAGATGGCAACAGATGTACCTGCATTTTAGATATATATATATATATATATATATATATATATATATATATATATATATATATAAAAACACATATATATCTAGATATAAAGGATAA
>JAQMCX010000041.1:1485802-1518130 GCA_029814765.1 Acanthurus leucopareius | reverse complement strand
ATGTATATATTTTGTCTCTATTATTTATGTTTAGTTTTTTTGCACATGGCTGCTGTTCATTCTGTGAGTGACACCACCTGCCGAAACCAAATTCCTTGTATGTTGTACTCGGCCAATAAAGCTGATTCTGATTCTGATTCTGATTAAGGTCATCTCTGCAGTGTGCAATGCTGCATAAAAATGTATCTTTTAATTTTCTAAAACAATATTAAAATGTGGAATATCTTACTTTAGGTGCATATCCAGGAGTACCTGTGTCTCCTTTATCTCCTTTTGGTCCCATGGGCCCCTAAATAGAAACAGGTAAAACAATCTCTTCCTTCCATTGTCTCTCAAGGTTTGTACTTTTCCAGACTGAATTGTGTGATAATGAGGGTGATACATACAGGGAATCCTGGTCGACCTGGAATACCATTCCCGCCCTAAATAAGAGAAAATACAACACATGAAGAAAAGGAACAAAAACTCTGTACAAGTGATTTTAGCTTAAGTGAGGTTTATGGCGAGGGCAGTTCAGGGACCACTCACCTGTGACCCTTCGTTCCAAAACACGTCATTATACTACAGCGAGATAAAGTTAGGTCAGTTAGTGTGGAGGGGAACAAACAACTAGGCAGGCAGTGACCGTTAGTGAAAAAGAGCAACTCGAGCACAAACTCAAACAAGTGATTTAGTGATGAAATGGCAGGCTGTTATGTGAGGGTTAAATTAATTCTACACATTCAGTCTGTCTATGTCAACAACTTGACCTCAGACTCACATCGCTTGTCTGGTAGGTGACCTGTCCTGGAGGTCCGGGAGGCCCTGGAGGTCCTGGTGGCCCGCCATCTCGTCCTGGCAGACCCTGCAACACAAATGGACATAAATCATCTATTGAAAAAGAGCAAAGAGCACATATTGATATTTTAAATACTGACACATGTTGAGAATATAGAATTGAGTTTTAAATGTTCAATTTAACCAGAAAGTCTCAAGATGTTGTCTTATTTTTTTTTACAAAATATACTCTCAGTCTCTGCTTATATTTTGCATCAGATGCAAATAAATCAAATATATATCTATGTTATTTACATCTTCATTATATACACCAGAAAAGCTACTTGATAGACCATGAGATTAGATTGTTTTGTCAACTGCAGTTTCTAAGGTTGAAATTTAACTTAAGTACTAACTTAAGGAACATATAAAAAGGACAATATGCTGAAAATATTCATATTTGTTGTTTAAGAAAAAGCCAGATATTCTGAAGTACATTTCATTCCTTTCATTACAGCATGAAAACTGAAAATCTATCCTCATGTGGCAAAGAATGATGTTCCATATATTTTGCACCAAACTCACCATCACTCCTCTCTCTCCTTTTTCTCCCCTGTCTCCCTAAAAAATGAACAGCAGGTGTTAGTAGTATATGAAAACAAGTTATTTCAGAAGAGGATTATTTTTTATTATCTACACATCATATGGTAAACAGAAGCAAACAAGCAACAAATCCACAAATTCATTCAGCTTCCTACCGACTGTCCGGGGAACCCGTCAAGACCCGGCATCCCAGGAGGTCCTCTTGGTCCCTCTGCTCCTTTGTCTCCATGAATGCCTGGCAAACCTGGCTTACCCTTAAAAACAAAACCAATACTCATATTTAAGACAACTCAGGAACTAGCAACTACAGCTGTAACCCTAAAAAGAGCGAAATACAAGAGAACAATATTTCCCTCTGAAATGTAGCAGAGTAAAAGAACATAGAGGAAAGAGAAGAAAAAGACAAACAACACAAATGTGACAAACTCTGTACTCACAGGTAGACCTGCAATACCAGGTGGACCCTGGAAGACAGAACACAGGGAAAACATGAGTCTACTGTTAAGAAAAGGTCAGAGGGCTCATGTATGATTGACAGGATGACAGGATACCTGCGGTCCAGGTGGGCCATTGACTCCTGGCAAGCCATTGGTCACTTCATATCCCTCCCGGTTACCCTGTAAGGAGAGAGAAGGAGAGGGTTTGAAACAGAAATAGTCTTCCCTCAGAGACATATGTATCACTTATTCATTAGTTATTCTGATAAACTAGAATTTCACCTGATATATGTGTTAATTGAATCTGATTCAGACTGTTTAAGGTGTATAAAAAGTGAATTTATGTTCGTAGAAAGTTTGAATGGTAATTCAGTGAATTCGGATGATGGTTAAGGTCTATAGTACCCAATATATCTACAACCTTAACATTTGGTCTTACATAGCTTTTATCATTTTTGTTTCAAACCTGAGAGTTGACCAAAAGCTGCATTTTCAGGAGACTCTACAAATTTATTTTGTGGTTTGAATCAAATATCAATGCCCCCAGCTGTCCACACTAACTCATTTAAATGAATCCACTATGCCTGCACAGTTAGTTTAACTTCTACTTACAAAACCAAAACGGTGCGGTGGTCCTGGTGGTCCTGGTGGCCCAGGAGGTCCTGCAGGTCCAACTGGTCCCATGGGACCTGGCAGTCCTGCCAACCCAGTTTGCCCTGATGTACCTGGCCTTCCTGGGTCACCCTGAGAACCCTGAGGTGAGAAGGTAAATAAATCAGGGTGTTTTACACCTCTTTGCTAACTTACCGAACGAGGACAGCCAGGCATTCCTGTTAATGCAACCACTGCAGAATAAGAGAGGAAAATTGGGTGATGCCAAAAAAAGATGACATGCACGAAACATTTGGAGAGCTAGAAAATGAGAGGTTAAAGTAATACAGTACGTAAGTATAGCAGTGAAGGAGAAGATTTAATAACAGTATTGAGGGAAAGTATTTCTCCTCATACCTTTGTAGGATTAAGGATACAAAGCTTAAAGTACGAGGTTTAGGAAATCAGAAGCTAAAATTAACCAATAAATGAAAATGGAAACTTGTAAAAACTTGGGAGAAGGGAAAGAAATCACCAAAGCAGAGACCCCCCAGTACCTGCAACCCAGTAGACTCTGTAGAGGATGGAGTAAAGTAAGAGAACAGGCCGGTGAAAAAGCTGGAGTCTTGTGAGTCTTGCTAGAGGAAGGTAACAAAAATGAAGGAGAGAATCTATCCAGATGTACCCACAATGAATTTGCCTTTTTATTTCAGTTCAAGAAAAAACCTTGATTCATAACATTCAAATCCCTAAAGGAAAGTCACTGATTTAAATTTTCGGGGGTAAAAAATCTGATTTACTCACCTTTTCTCCAGACGGTCCTGGAAGACCAAGTTCACCACTGTCCCCCTGGAGGTGAAGGACGTTTAAGAAAACATTAAATGGAAATTACATGCTTCATTCAGCAAAACTTAATGAAATATCTCAACCATCATTTCTGGGATGGTCATGAAAGTTACTACAGACAGTCATGGCTGCCAGAGGTTAAATCAGTTATATTTTTTAAGGTTATGTTTTGTTTTTTTTTTAAATTACCCAAACAAAACCAAAACACATATTGCATATGAGATGTTGAGCTGTTTTTTCAACAGACAAGATCTCACCTTCATTCCTACGAGTCCTGGTCGACCCGGTGCACCAGGAGGACCAGGAGGGCCCTGAAGCAGCACACAAGAGGCACACAAAAAAATCAGTGTTTATTAGCTTAATCAAATCCTGCAAACAAGAAGCAAGTTATAAAATTTGAGAGGCTGGGATTAACTTTTTTTTGGCCATTTCAATTAAAAAAATGACTGGAAACAATCAGGTATGAAAACTGTTGCCAATTCTCTGGATTACAAAACTAATTAGTTCCGCTCTACGTCACCATAAAAACTGTGTCACAGTCAAACGGCAGAGATTCTCACCGGTAGACCAGGGGCTCCATCCTGACCAGGTGGTCCAGGAGGTCCGAAAGCAACTGGACCATTGGGTCCCAGTGCCACTGATGTCCCTGGAAGGCCAGGAGGGCCTGGTGGACCTGGGGGGCCCGGGAGACCACGCAGACCCTAAAAACACATCACAAAGTGATTATGGACTGTAAAAACTCAAGTTCAAATCCATGTTAAATTAAAAACTGATTAACTTACCCGAATTTTGTCCAAGTCTGGGAATCCTGAGCCCTCCATGTCAATAAAGGTCTATCAAAGCATAAATTAATAAAATACATTGACGGGTGAGTCTTAAAAAAACAAATATAGAAAGAAAACACTGTTTTATGTTCGGACGTACTGGGCGGTCACTACTGCCAGGTCCAGGAGGTCCTGGTGGACCAGGTGGGCCTCTGGGTCCTGGTTGACCTTCTCCACGCTCACCCTGGAAATATTGAGAGGTCCAACATGATCACACAATATCAACAATTCTAGTTAAAAAAAATCAACATAATTCATCCATCCATCCATGCTTTTCCATTCTTCTACAACCTTTTGGCCTTTTGAACCTGAAGTTCCTGGAGTTCCTGGGAAACCTCGTGGCCCAGCTGGACCCTGAAAGCACAAAATTACACTTGTAGTTCCTTACTTATCAAGAAATCTTTATTTATAGAAACCTCTGAGTCTTTTTAATAAAAACAGAGATGCTTACGGCTTTTCCATCTTCTCCAGGGTCCCCCTAAAAGATAAAAAACAATTTGTCACTAACTTTAATCTATAAAAAACATATAAAATTTGTTAAATGAAGGTTTTTCTAACACTTTTTGTACTTACAGGCTCTCCATCAGCTCCTTTTGTTCCTGCAGGTCCTGCTGCACCTGGTGGTCCTGGTGGTCCAGGAGGTCCAGACATCTGCTGCACAACAGAGCCATCTCCAAGTCGAACCACCTCAGCTGCAGGTCCAGGGGGACCAGGGCGCCCTGGAGGCCCCTGAGCCCCCTGCTCTCCTTTATTGCCAGAGTATCCAAAGCCAGAACTGCCCTGGAGAGGAAGAAGGAAAGAGATATTCATTTCCTTTCCTCACACTTGTTCCTTCGCATTTCAAACTAGAAGAAAAATCTCTCTTCAGTTGGAACACTGTAGGTAACGTACCTTTGCACCTTTTTCTCCCTGAAAAGAGGAAAAAGGACAAATATTGAGTATTTCATGCAGGTGATGACACGATGAGTCCACAGATGATCAAAAATGATCTTCTACCTTCTGTCCTTTTCCCTGAGAGGAGAAACCAGAACCAGAGCCAGAGCCAGAGCCTGACTCTCCCTTTGGCCCTGCAGGGCCTATGTCCCCCTTTGGACCTCTCTCTCCTCTGTCACCTTTCTCACCTTTTGCACCAATGGGACCTGCAAGATGAAATGTGTTATTTTTACTTCCTGGGACACCTCTTTAATAAAGCTGAGCTGCAATACATCATGCATAGAATGTTCATCAGCACCATTTTCAAAAGCATGTTAAAAAAAAAGAGTGACAACACACTTGAAGCATTTCTAAAAATATATGTTGATTAGATTGCATTGTGTTTGATGAGAAAATGCATGAAATGTATGAATTAAAACACATGCTACCATGTAAGGCTTAAGAAGTGAAAAGTTACAAATAAAAGATTAAAAATTATAGTACATGATTATTATAATTGCCATGCTTGAAATTGTGTATCATCACATGAGCTTTTTAATGGTGACCAGTTACCACAAAAAGTTACCACAAAAATATATTTTTTTAGAAACTACAGAGATATAACCGTAAAATTACACAATCTCATAATCTGTATAATATGAAACATGCAATAACCTGGATGATTTTTGCAAAATCTCAGTACAGTTTACAACCGTGAACATTAAAACAAAAAAAGTGATAAATTGAATTTAAATGGGTTTCATGAAACAAACTGATAATAAGAGAGAAAGAAATGGCACATTTGTCTCAATTAATGTGGATCCAACCTGATAGTTTAATTTTTTTTTCTCTCAGTGCTTTTGCACCCCCTAATGGACATATTTATGCCATTGTAAGCATTTAAGCAATTTGTCCAGCAGAGGGCACTGCTGTATAATTTATAATTCTCTCTTGCAGCTGAATTCTCCCTATTGCTACTAGAGATGCAATTTGATTGACTTTTTGATTATTAACTACTTATTAAATTCTCATATCTATATTTTAAAGTGTGGGTTTTCTGACGTTATTAAAAATAAATTGATTAACTGACCAACTTACTGGTCTAACAAGCCTCCATGCTTGGTTGCCACTCAAAAAAACCCTGTTTATTCCTGCTCTTGTAAACCATCACCCATCACTGACCAGACCTGAACAAAGTAACAATCTTGCGATTTGAATTTTATTTTCTATTTCATTCAGTTCATATTTCATGGATCTGTTAATGGATCTGGCATGCATTGCAGATTCATGCGTTCAGGGAGGTCTAAATGTGGAGTCTGTGGATGTACTTGGTAAAAAATAAGAAAAATAATGTATATAATAATGGTTTTTTTTAATAATTTAACCATTGCTTGGGGACAGAGATACAGAAATAAACATTCATCTACCCTCGATGCCACTGAGAAATTGTTGGAAGGGTTTTGTTGGAGCTCTGTTTAAATCTGCATCCCCTATTGGTGTTGTGAACTAGTGTGATTGTTAGTGAGATAATTTTATCAAAAGCAATTTTTAATTCATTTTTTTAAAAATTATTAGCACAATATCAAGTGAAATAATATGGATCTTCAAATTAGACTTCGATACAGAACATCAAAACAAGCAGGAAACATGTTGTGGTCCATAAATTGTCAGATGATTGTGGTGTTTAACAGAACAGACTCTAGTCAAATCAAATGATCACACAGTTAGCATGAAGCTCCAAAACAGACCAAAAAGTTTACCTTTGGCTGCCTGCACTGAAGTCTCTTGAAGAACAATTCATATTGAATCATTTAGATCAACCATAGATTACAAAATACCAACAAGACCTCAACCAACCTCCACCATCATGCTTACAGCCCAACATCATGTTAAGCTAAAGCAGCCAGGGACACAAATGCTCATTCTATACTGTGATAGGATGGCCGAATGTTGATTAGGACTTCATCCTAATCTTAATCTGCATCTCTGCAAAGCACTAAGCGATCCATTTGCCCCCAGTGACCCACCTCTTGGGCCTGATGATCCAGACCGGCTGTGGTCCACGGATGGTGGCCGTAACCTGACATCTGAAGTCAACACAGATGCAACACAGACACAACTTTACAGGCATCATGGCGTCTGCATGGCTCAGCTTGCAGAGAGGGAAATGTGTTGGCCTGCTAATGTGTGTGTGAATCTTTGAAAGCACAAACTTGTCCTTGATCAGAGCAAGGCAAAGTTAGATTTTTCAATATCCCAAACTGCTTTGATAAAAAAGCTAAAGGGAAATTTTCTTCTTCAAGAAACAGCAGAAAAAACAAAAAAAAGAGATCTGCTTATTTAACTAACCACATGGGGGAGCCAAAGAGCCTCAAATCACACTAAGGCTGAAACCCTGCAGCAAAACTCCTCACACTCTCAGGTCCAGACAAGTGCCTTCATGTACATATTTCTTGATAAAATCACAGTGATTCAACAAGACGTTTCCTTGGCAGTGGCTGCTGTGTGATTAAAAAAAACTTCCATTGCACTTTTATTCCGTAGTGTGTCTATTGTGGCGAGTGTCTTGGCAGCAACACTCTAAAGATTTGCAGTTATGAGTGATTTCCCTAAGCTGTTACCTGTTTCTCTTGATCCTTGTGAGGTTATCACAGGGGGTTGAGGTACCGGCCGGAAGGAGGCTGGTGTAGTCTGGACATAAAAGAGAGTTCAATAGTTTAAAACATGTGCCATCATCATCCACTGCCACTGCCGCTGCTGGTATAAATACCTCAAGTTTAATGCTGCAACACGCTCACCCCAATATGTATTCATGAATACTTTCATATCAGCTAACACCAAGGATTCCTATTGAGTAGATTTTTCTTTGAATGACAGTAATGAAAATACAAACTGACCTTCACTGTGTGTCCAGTCTGTCTCCTGTCACCTTCCCCGCTGCCGAAGTCCCCAGAGGCCTTTGACACGGACAGAGAAGGACATTACACAGATGCATTCAACACTTTGACTGAAATATTACAAAACAAACACTGACAGCGTCAGAGTCGTCCTCGTCATCACACAAACGCTCGGCGGCCCGAGGGTTCCCCACCACTTTCAGCTCGGCAATTTCACCCTGAAAACACACAAACAAACACACAAACAGTGAATGCATTTTATTTCAGAATGATGACAAGACTCACTGTTTGCAATGAGACATGATGTAAGTTTCCTCTGAAATCTCAAAAGAATAAAAATATCAGAGAAATGACTCATGCAGAGCAGAATATTCTGTCAGCTGTTTTAGGCCCTATTCTCCACATGATTGTCTTAATTCCTCCACCAGGGGGTGTAGTTTGCCTCACTACATTTTTTTTTGTAATATTGCCCATCAGTTAGTGCCCTTGAAAAAGTTTTTTTTTTGGATGATATTGGCCAAGATGCAGCTAAATATGAAACAGAATTTCAATGATTGGATAAATTTGTAGTTTGTCTTTTATTATTATAATTTGTGAATTTCTTCTCCATGTTTAAAAGCCATCTGACCGTCACATGGTCAGTGACTGGGGTGCAAGCGAAAGATCAGGTCAAAGGTTTAGAGGGGTCAAATAATAGATTTACAAGGATGAGGAGGGTTAACTCTGCTCTTCCTGTTGCCTTTGTGCCAAACCTGCCATGAGGTGAAAAGGGAGACATTAACACTCACACACCTGCTGTTTTAGCACACAGTGTATTATTGTGACTCTTTCAGGTCTCGTGGGTGACATCTGGAGGAGGATTCAGTGCTGTTTTTCATTCATTTCAATGAGCAAACATCTCTTCAGCACTTTAGCATTTCCTCTGCTGGAATTTATGCCCAGAAAATGGATTTCTCTTCCAAAAGAGTGTAAAATAAAAGAATTACATAATCTGCGGGAAAAAAGTGCTTTGTTCAGCTGATGCATGACAAGTTAAACACTTTCACTCATTAAAGTTTTAAAGACAGTGCTTCATTTGTACAACTATCAACACCAATTTAAATGATTTGTCTTCATTTTTTTCATTCATTGTGGATTTTGTGATTTTTATGCCAAATGAGCTATTACCGACTCATATGTGGGTAACTCAATGAATCCTCTTGATTGTGGTCCACTTAAAGGTTTAAAATAATTTCTGTATCTTCATTTTATATTCAAAATTTACCTGGAACTTGTCAGTGTCGGCTCCTCCCGCCTGACCGACAAAGATCCCGGCCCCAGCGTCGAGCTCCATGGGATCAGGAGAACGCTCAAACTTCACAACCTGTGGCTCAGAGTCGCAGCCCTGGTAGAAAGTCACCTGCTCCTCAAAGACAGACAGCGAGAAGCGACTCCAGGTGTCAACCAGGCTCGGTATGTCAAAGCTTGCCGCCTCATACGATGCCTCAGAGTCCGGCTCGGTGTAGAAGAACTGCACCTTCTGACGGCCAGACCGCACCGCACTGAGCTTGACACCAACCAACATGAGCTTCTGGGCCCCATCGGTGATGGAGAAGAGGACGGAGGCAGCAGAAGTGGAGGGCTTGATGTGGAAGACGAGGGAGAAGTGGCGGTAAAAAGGGTTGGGGACGTGGGCCAGAGCCGGCTGGCCTGATGCTGCAGCGGGGGTGAAGACGTAGGCGGGCTCCCCCCTTGGCCCATAGACTCTGGTGATCTCATCGGGTGGAGGGTCTCCGATAAGCTGAAGCAAGGACACGCCGCTCTCCGCTGCAGGGAAGGGACAGACAGGACATTAAGATTTAGACCCAAAAAGTTCATAAAATTTAAAAAAATTAAATAAGTTCTGCCTTCAAGTGCAACTGTTAACACATACAAGAAGTGATTGATGAGTTTGTGGCCTCAGGTAGAAGGAGATAAGTCATACAGCTCAACTGCACATGCATGTGAGAGGAGCTGCATAACTCATCTCCTTCTACCTTAGGACATGAACTTATCAATCACCCTTCAGCAGTGTGCATGAATTAAAACTGTAGAAAAAATATGACCTAGAAAAGCCAGAGTTGTTGCTTGTTTGTTGACTTTTCTGTAGGTTCTAGAGTTTTCAGATCAAAAGCACCAGACTACTTTAAACTTAGAACATATATTGCTGCAATTTTCCTCTGAAAGACAGGACTAAAAAGTGTATAGAAAGTTAAGCTTATGAATCAGGAGTAGGAGTTTACAAGATGTACTTGAAGGAAAACACGAGTTTAGAATACAGAGTCAGTCTGAAGCACAGAAATGATCAGCAAATCACAAGTTCTTTGGAAACCAAAACTTAGAAACTTAATTTTTAAGTGATTTAAACTGTACTATACATCTTAAGTAGCCTATTCTGATTTAAGATCTTTTTTAACAGGTTTGAAGATGACATAGAGAACATAACAACACAGTTTAAAACTTTACCTATGGGAGGTTCAGAAACTGCTTTAAATTAGTCACCGACTCAACTGATCCATGACAAGTGCCTCTGAAACAACAAACCCTAAACCACACTGACCCTCCAGGTCAAACCTCCAGTCACTAATGACTGAACAGTGACCTTTAAAAGAGTTAGCATGCTGTTGGATCATTGAGCAGTGTTGGAAGCCTGTTCCCTCCTCACCTTTCCAAGAACTGGAGGAAACTGCATGTATAATTTGCGCAACCTTTCAAACACAAAAATTTGTTACTTATTTTCACCCAAACAACGACTGGCCAAATGAAAAACTGGGCAGATTCTGAACTTTACTCGTTACAATCTCTGTTCCTTTATTCACAACATTCTTTACATACAGGTGCAGCACCATGAATACCTTAAAGAAAAGAATATGTCTTCTATTATTTTTCCTAACATTAATTCCTCTCAATGATGGCAAGATTTTCATGCTGTCCTTCACTGTGGTCACATGAAAAAGTCGGAAACACAAACTCCAGCCTTGGTTACAGATTCAGATCAGCCAAATACAATTTATAACAACAACAAACTAGAAAATAATTTTAGCATTTCTGAGGTCAACTTAATGGAAAAACTGCTGATACTTCAGTTCCCATAGATTCAAACAGTCCAAAGGGAAATAAGAAGCAGGCTTGAGACCAACAACGATATCTCATAAATTGGCACCAAGAGAAGTTTTGGCCCGGAAGACACTTCCTCCCAATGATCTCCTGAGAACGGCCTGTCATCCCAAATTCAATCTGTGCATTAATGGCAAAAATGTCACAGAGGTCAGCAGTGTTGGGGCTTTCCAGAAGTTTCAGTCAACAGAAAGTGTAACTCTGTAGACACTAGATTAAGCTTAGCTAGAAGATGCCTGCAGAAACAACATCCTGTGCTTTTAACTGAGTCAGGTAAACTTGGCACATCCTCCACCTGCTCAGAAGAAAGCCTCATGTTTTGTCTTATGTAACCTCTGTAAATGCACATATCCAACTGCACAGAAAGTATTTCCTAAACACATGTTCTCACACACACAAACACTTCTACACACTATCCCTACTGCATGAATGGTGGTTATGTTGTCCCCACCTGCCCAGCAGCTACAGCTGAGCCTGTATCCAGCAGGCTTTCATCCAATTGGAGCTCTAGCAGGACGTGCCGGGTGGTCAACTTCCCACTGAGGGCACCTGCTATTGGTTAATCTCACCGCAACACAGCTGCTGCAGCTGTTGCACAAATCAGGTGGTCAAGTTATGTTTGCAGAATTCAACTTTTGAAACGACATTTAGGAGATTTCCTTGCCTGCACCAGCATGAGAATTTGTTTACAGAGCATCATTTTCTCAAGCCAGTTGAGCTTCACTTCACAAAGTCACATTAACATCTGGAAGCTGTCCAGTCTAACCACAGCTCGCCCACTGAACACTGAACAGACCTTTCAACCAGTAACAGAAAAGGCTCCCATGAACAAGGACAATGTTTGCCAACTACCCTTTCATACTAGTAACATTGTGGGCGTGAGACCTTTTTATATAACACTTATACAAACTTTCTAACTTCTTTGTAAGAGTTTTAACCTGAGTCTCAAGTGCTGAATCTATTTATGTTTTTCCTGTGAGCCCAAATTAAAACAAAGCTGATTAGCAGAAGAGGAAGTAGAACAAACACAACTTTTTCAGGGATTTTTTTGAGTAAATTTCAGGATAATTTCACCTATTTAGAACACTAACAGTATATAAACAAAATGACCACAGTTAGTTAGACTGCAGGTTTATTAATTGACCCTCAAAGACCTGAGGTTGCTTGTGGCTAAAAAAATATTGTGTTCTTGAAAGTTTAATTACTTTTGAACAGCTAATGCAACCCATATGCCTCAAAAAGATATGCAAACAAGAGTTTCTCTGCATTTCAGTGGTATCACATCTCTTGTTTGTTCTAATTTTGCATACAGTTTGTGAGGGTCATGGAAATATTGCATTATTGATATTAATATTTGCTTTTGTGAAGCTGGTTTTGCACTGTTTGCTTTTTTTGTTCATAATATACTAGAACAAAAATGGTCACATTTTCTTTAATATCCTCAATTATTATTTATCAAACTTTTCTTTGTATCAAATAATCCGTTGTATTCTGCCATCAAGGAAAATAGTTGTAATTTTTACTCAGAGAGGACAGAAACTGGCATGACACCCAAATGTGAGAATTTCTGAAACTATCATTGTATTAACACTGACATCTCCTCCCTTTCTTCATGCTGACAGGACCTTTTGTGTGGGAGAACAACGTACAGCAATGTTTCACAGCCCTGAAGGCATCAGCAAATAAAACATAACCTCTTGTATTCTGTTACAGAGGATCACCGAAGTGCCATGTTCAGATTCTCCAACATTTAAGCACAGAGTAATTTAATGCCTGTTTTACTGTGTGAAGGAAAATAGGAGAGAAGAGAGAGGAAGACAGATGGATGGACAGAAGCAGAGGAAGGAAATGCGTGTCAGATTGTCCATGGGAAAGTGGACCATGAGGGACTCTAATAGGATGAAGCGCACAGACAGAGTCTGTCCCAAAAGCCTGCATGGACACGACATGCCAGTTAAAACAGGCTGAAAAGTCATTGTGTGACTAATGGACTCCTCCAGAGGTCTGGGAGTGTAACGTACCTCCCAAAGGGTAGGAAGACTGGAGGCTAGGAAACATGAAGAGAAGAGGCTAAAATAAACAAAAGGCCCTATTTTACATCCCCTGACGTCTCTTCTTATTATCTGCTATCAAATATTACTAGTCACAGCATGATGCATCAGTCTGACCTGTTGGTTTCTGCAGCCAAACGGTTTAATTTTTAATTCAATCATTCTTGGGAGGAATGCATCAATCCAAAGCTTAAAATATTTGCCTGCATGCCTGATATTCCATGCATTATTTAAATTACTAACAAATGTTACATACATTACATTACACTAACACATTATCTAACGCTGTCGTCAAAGATTACTTTTACATTTTTCAACTTTGTGGAAGGTGGTTGGGGGAAAAAGTGGGACTTTGACACCACAAACTGAGATTCAAATCTAGTTTTAAAGTTGAATTTAAAAGTTTGAAGTTCAATGTAAACAAAGCAAACACATTTTTCTGTTTCTTTTTCTGCCCAGATGCTGTGCGACTAAATAGACCTACAACCAACCAGAGCTACCAAACATGTAAAATGCTGATCTCCAGATGATTATCATTTTGATGAAAATATTGAACCAGGTGTCAAAATGTTTCTTACAAAACATTTTCAAAACTGGTGCCAATTTCTTGTACATAGAAATAATTTCTGCACCACAGCATTGCATGTAAAAACTTGCACGTCTAAACAGCCCAATGTCCTGGAAACTGAAATGGAAACACATCAAGTGATGACAAAAGTATTTAACGCAAGCTAATCAGCAAGCTATATAATGCAAAAGCAGAATCAGTGTCGGAATCTTCAAATCTAAAACTTGATGACATTTTCGCAGAAGTATCCTGCGAAAGGAAAAAATTCCATCCAGGCAGCAAAATAAAGATAAAAGCAATGTAGAAAATGATGGTATTTCTCTTGCTGGATGACTCTTTCTGTGGTTTCAAACCTCACTACATACTGCACTGCCAAACTGACATATTTTCTTTAAATTAGAAGTTCCACATTTGTACAAGCAAGTATTCATTTTAAAACAGTGGGAAAATACTGCAGTGGTGATTTTCACTGCTCATATAGGAGACACTAAAATATTCAAGTGGCTTAGGAAGTAATTTTTCATCGCTGTTGCTGAACTACTGATTTTTGGGATCTTTTTTGGGCAGAAAAGCCTTTAATTTACTAAACAAGACTTAATTTCACTTTTAATTGCAACCTGAGACATCTGTATGTGCAAAATCAAAACCCACTCATTCCCTGCCTTTTATTATAAAAACACCTGACTCCTATTCTGGGTGAGTAACCTTGGTACGTTCAGTTTGTCACATGCAAAACGTTATGGAACATTACAGCATTATCAAAGTATGCTTCAACCAGGGTTTACTTTACCTCAGTCTGCTGAAAGCTGCAGCCCTTATTTGGAAAAGTGAGCACTGCAATAACAAACTGATTCAATTGTCTAATAATGAGGAATTTAAGACATTTGTAAAGTTCAGACAGTCCACTGTTAAGATAAAACATTCTTAGCCTTTAAGTCATGAGTTTCTGACCCCAAGTAACCCCCCACTGCCAATTAAACCAGTGGATTCAACCATTAGCATCCTCAGCTGCAGTTCTGTCCTCTTGAGACCATAACCAAGTGGACTTCACACATCCTGAAAAGCCGAGTAGCATCAGTTGACACTTCAGATGGAGGCAAACAGCTGTGACATCCACAGCCTCTCTCTCTGCAGACCCTAATCCATGTTTAAATAAGCCGAGAGCTGAGAGCAAATTAAAGTTGACTGATGGGGGATCAGTTAGCAGATGATATCAGCTGGGTTTTGGTTCCCGTCTTGCTTTTCTTAGAGCTTCATGAATTTAAAGGAGTCGTGTTTCATGAGATTTTATGTTGTAACAACGTGGAGAAATGAGATTTTCAACAGGGAATGCATGCATCTTTTACTTCCATCTTTTAAAATGCCCCTCCTGCAATTTAGCACAGTATTGTCCTTTCATGTAGTCGGGGGAGCCCACAAGAGACAGATTAACGGTCAAAAGGAGAGCAGAAGAGGCTGAGACGTAGCCTGCTGATATTTAATCTCTAGCATCAATCAGGCTCCATAAACACTGGATGCAACACTTTTCATAAAGCAGCTCAGTAGTGTCTCTGTAACCGAGACAGTTGAGCATCATGGGAAATTTGTTTATTTGCTTTTTTTGCAGAGCGCTAGATAAGAAGACTGATACCACTGTTATGACTGTGGATCAAATATGAAGCTACAGCCTGCAGCTAGTTAACTTTTATGAGTGAAATTGGTGAATTTCTCTTCTGAGCTCTGTTTTTGTTTTCTCTCATCCTGTTTTTGAGCTTTCCTGCAGTTGCTATGGCTGTGAGAGCCACAAACAGCTCACCACTAACTGATAAAAAGCTAATTTCAGGTTTACGGGAAGGAGTCAGATTAATGATATATAATTGTGGAGTGGCCAGACATGCAGCTTAAAACGATTAAACTGTTTCTGAATGATGCTGTGAACTGCCTGTGAACCACTTTTCCTTTAAGACTGTGTAATTTCCTGCTCACATAAAAGTCTCACTCTCTCTCTGTCCCTGCTCATCTTCTAATAGTCGTTCAAACACATGATTACCACCCATCAAGTGTGACTGGTTTGAAAGGGTGGGCGATTTTCTGTGCCCTCTGACCTCTGGCAGAGACTTCGAGCCGCCCCGTCTCATCCTAGTCACAAGGCTCTCTTGTTACTTACCACGACATCACTGCCCTTTCTCCTAAACCGAGCACACAATTACCACACTCTTTCTTCGGAGCGGACTATTTTCCCACCCACAGTTGCTATCATAAATGTCATCCACGACCGATCCTCGCCAGCACAGATGGCCCAATTGTTTCCCTCACTGTGACTCTGGAAGCTTAAACACCACTTGCCTCTAAATCCACACAAATTCCACACCAGCTGATCAGAAATTGTAAAATGATGACAAGTAGATAACCCAGGACAGAAATGCGTGATCTGCATGCAGGGGTAGGATGTGCAGGAGCGATACAGTGATTATTGCTCCACCAGACTTATGCTGCATGTATGAAACCACCAGTTCTTTTCTCCAACCAAGAGGACGTCATTCCATTTAAAACTTGAAACAATAATTATTATAAGCATTACAAAGAACTAATATATCTTCCCTGAATCCTAGGTAAAGCACAATGTAAAAGGCTAGAATAAAGGACATGTTTTTTGTTGTCCACATTTGCTGAAAAATAATTAGCTCACAAGACCCAAAACTTCTCATGTCTCACTCTTTTTTTTCCTTCCTGTGTGGGTGAATAAATGCAGGTGTTTGGAAATTTACACACTGTAAAAACAGTCTAACGACAAGAACACTGATCTTTCATATCCTGTATGCATGAGCAGCAGCATAATGTAAAAAGTGCCCATTGAGGAGTCTCCTGTAGGGTAAAACAGGGTCTCATTCAACACATTTATCTGTGTTTCAACATTTTACAGATTTATCTAGTATGGTTTATGTCTGAGTTTAAAGGTTATCTCAACATGAATGCTACTTGTGGCATATGGAAAATAACAAGCTATCTTCCACTTAAACCTGAAATATTTACATTAAATATTCCTGTGGGAAAACGTGATAAAAATGGTTCTATGTAGCAAAGTTCATGCTTTTAACCCCTGAGAAGAGCCTATACAGCAACACTTCTCCCCTCTCGAAGACTCCATTCTGCACAATTTATGAAGCCATTCAAAGGCCTGATGTAGGCCTCTGGAGCAACCCCTTTGTAAGGGTTATACTCACAGAAAGGCTCAGAACTGTGTGTATTATTTGTATTTTCAATGCCTTTCTTAAGAGAAATGGACTTTCTTTCATGAAGAAAGTTATATTAAGTAGTTTTATGTGTTTAATGAGACCAGGATGGACCTAAATATACATAATCATAAAATAAGTGGAATTTTTTTATTCTGCAGTGGTATTTTTTCTCTTTTTATCTTGGGCTTAATGGTAATCTAAAATAACTTCTGGTCAAACAAAACATAGGTCAAAGTTGTAGCCAAGAAAAGTCTTCAAAGAACGTGTAACGTTACTCTTGCTGACCATTGCTGATTTGTCACACAAAAACGGTGGTTTTGCAAATGCAGTTCTGCACTGTGCAAGTGAGAAGACAATCACATGTAGGCGGCATGCAATCTGAGTCAGTGCATGAACTCAGGTGTTGGGTCATGCTTTCATGCTACACAAGCGTCTCTGGACGCGTGCAGTGGACATATAGTGACATCACAACAGCAGGAACAACTACCTCAAGGATCATACCGCTGCTTTTGCATGTTTTAACTTGCATTAATTGCAGATCGTTTGTACTTTACATTATTGGCAACCATCTTCCACCTTCCAGGCTTTAATTAGTGAAATGTATCCGCTGATGTCGGTAGTTTTGAAGATTCAACTTGCAGAGACTTGAGCTATTTATGAGTTAGAGCATTCTTCAAAGTAAACACCATGTCTACTTTTATTTTTGTCTTTTAATTTATTGTTGTGTGCTGTTCAAATCAATCCGCACCTACTAACGCAACAAAAATGTAACTCTGACAACAATAAAAGCAGACATGTCACTGTGATGGATGACTTATGGGAGGGTCAGAGCACGTTTGCAGGTGTTGGGGAGTCAACTTTCGAGGGTGAATAGAGAGCTGCATGACATCTGATAAATTACCAGAGGGATGTCACTGCTGCAGGATAGAGACCGGCTACACTAGCTGCAACTAACATCACACATTAAAATACATTCAATACTACAAAAAAACTGCAACATGGTTTGAAAAAAGGTCAGCTATAATGTAAAGTACTTGCAATTGCATCAGCTTTAAAAATGGCAAAAACATGCAAATTTAATCATTTAAAGGGCGGATATCCAAAACAGCAACAATGTGCTCAAACATGTGTTATCAAAAAAAACAAGCACCGCAAAAACACACAAAGACTAACGCTTATATATCAACAAAAAGTGACGTGACATCGGATTCAAAATGTATCACCAATCAGGATACATTCTAACCCGCTGGGGTTACCTTTCCAGTTACTAACTGACACGCACACAGGCCGCCCGGGCTCCTGCACACTTTCAGGCAGGAGGTGACACTCCACGGGGAGACGGCCATTGTCCAGAGACGCCCAGCAGCTGTCCTGCAGCACCTGACAGAAGCTGCGACAGGGCGGATGCACAGGCGCTGTGGGGGAAGGGCACCTGGGTGCCAGCAGGAGGCAGAGGAACCACTCTGCACTGTGGTGACATCCTGCCCCCTTAAGCCACGCCCACTCTTGTAGGACTGACCCCACCTCCTCCACAGACGTATGGTTAAAAAAATTGGGGAGTGTAAAAAATTTTTGCTTTTTGCCAGAACAAATGGACCAATCAGCAGGCACGGGGAGACAAGGTGAGTCAGAGCCATAGATGCGACTCTCAGGGGGGGTGAACGTGGAATCCAAAACACCATCAACAGTTTTATTGACTTTTGAAACATCACCAATAATCCTGGTTAAATTGCCAGGTAGGACTCTATCGCCTTTAAAGACCATCACTGATTCAACATCTGACCCAAGGTCAGCTCTTAACCCTGATCCTGACCCCGACCCATCTCCTATCCTAAGCCCGGACCCCTCCTCCACCCTCTCCCCTCTGAACCTGTTTGCATTACCCGTCATGTTGGGGTTAGCGCTCTCCGCCTTCTCTGTCAGGCCTTCGTTAGTAGTCCAGGCCGTCGGGGTCACATTCCACGCCTCGACAAACTTACGAATTTCTGTCGCCACACTGATGATTCCTTCCCCAATCCCAGATAAGTCATCATCCTCCTCATCTTTCTTCTTAGTGGCATTGGCTGGTGTGGTGGCACCTGATGTTGCTGTTGCATTGGTGTCACCTGACGTTGCTGTTACAGTGGTGCCATTTGATGTTGCTGTTGTATTGATGGCATCTGTCTTTCCTATTGGCGTGGTGGAACTTGTGGTCCCTGTCTTTGCTGGGGTCTCTGTGGCTGGCTCTTGTTTTAACGACCAAAACCAGGCCTCCAAGTTCCCAGCACAGAAAACCAGCAGAAGCAACCACGTCTGGATCCTCAGCATGCTGCTGGCTCCTGCTAAAGTCCTCCAAGTGTCTCAGCCTGCAGCAGCACTCCACACAGTGCTCTCGCTGTTGCCCCAAGCGCCACCTGTTAGCCAGCCGGTCAACAGTTAAATCCAAGCTGTTCAAGGGCCACTAAGCATCCACTGAATGAAAGCAGAGACATAAAAACTCTGCTCACTCAGAGACCCTCCCTCTCCCAGTGCATGGCTTCTGCAACCTCCCTCATGAATAAGCACTTACATGGACAGAGGGAGACCCAAGAGGGGGAGGCAGACTTGCTGTGCTAATGATGGAAGTCATTGGTTGCCAAAAGTTGCCCCAACACACACTAAAACTCCTCCCCAGTGTTAGTCGATAAGTGAGTCCCCTAAGACATTTTCTTCAGCATGGAGAAAAAGCATACAAGCATTTGTGTTACCACAAGACACACCCGTCCTGCACAGAAATACCCTGAGCAAAATAGAGTTTTTAAATATATATAGGCCATAATAAATAGGTTTAGTTCACAGAGTTCCAGTTCCAAGTTTTTATGCGTATCGAAATGGGCAGGAATCTGAGGTTCAGAGGAGCAAAATGCTGAGTAGCAGCCTGCTCAGTCATCAGTCATTTCAGACGCAGGAAGAAGTTAACTGCAGGTTTTTAGAAAGGAGCAGTGCTGCACAGGCACATAAACCGTGTCTTATTTTGGTAATAACTTGGCTCTTTCTGCAGGATGTTGCATCTTCACCACACCACCCAGAGGAAAGGACATCATATTAAGTCATAGGCTCATCGCAAACATGCACTTGACTATGTGTTTGCAAGTAATTTTAACACCAGAGCAGTGCAATGCAGTGAAATATTCAATTCTATTGTTTATACTGTGTCTGTATTTAAGTGCTTTTTAATGTGATGTTTGACTATGCAATATAAAAAACCTAAATGACAAGAAAAAAAGGAACAGTTCAGCATATATGCTTTCTTGCAGAGAGTTACTACCTCAAAACGTGAATTGATCATTTACACTCCTGTAAAGGTAAATTAAACAAGGTGCAATAAGTTTTTTGCACATATTTCTCAGCTTTTCAAAGATCACTGATCAGTTTATAAAGTTTGCAAAGTTTATATTTTTTTCTTGGATTGTTGAACAAAGGAGAAAGCAAACTCTCAGAAAATGCAATAATTATCAGACCATCAGTTTCCCAGAGTTTTTTTTTCATTTAGAACAATAAGACTTACAGTCCTCTTCCTTCAAATCATGCTGCATGTTGTTCAGCAGCAATTTCACAGCTTCTCCGAATTTCTGAAGGGACTAACATGCAAGAAATTGGGCTTTTTTAAAATAATCCTTTCATTTTGGAGTAAAACACTAAATGATGCTTTAAGAAACACTTCCTACAATTAAGCCATTAAAGTAGATTAAGCAAAGAGCTGAAATAGGAAAGCTGGAGTTCCCTACCTGGGAGTCCAGACCACATAAGAGGTCACCTATTGTGTTGCCCAATGACAATAGTCTCTTTGCAAATTTGCTGTGAAATCCTGTATAGCTTTACATCTTCATGCAACTTAAATTCACTTGAGAGGACAATTTCACATAACTTTGTATTGGGTGGTGACATGCAAAAAAAAAAAAAAAAGGTTGAACAAGACTAGAATAAAGACCGCATCAGCTGACAGGTGAGACACTGTGAGAATATCAGACTGATGTTGACCCTGACCTGCAGCGAAAAACGACTACAAATGTAGTGTTAAGTTACACAATACAGACATGTCTATTAGTGCAGAAACAAGTGATTTCAAATGCAATGACAGTCCTACAGGCTCAATTTTCTGGCACTTTGTGATGATAAATAGCTGCAGCAGTGTGAGGGATGACTGATAGACAGCAGCTGAGAAAGTGAGGCAGCCGGGAAGGGCGTATCTGATTGGATCGATGTCTTAAGCCCCACTCCCGGGGGACCAACTCCATTGCCTCATCGGAGAAAATCCTCGGAAAGTGTACCACTTCCAGGTTCTCACAGATGGGTGATAAGAGGAGGGAGGAATCCCCCCACCTACGTACCCCTTGTCTCTCAGGCTGCCTCCTCCTCCACACGGCCCTGTATGCCCCCATCACCCAGCTACCCGCCTCATCTGCCAAGCAAGGACATCCAGCTGTTACACATTCCAGCCCTCAGACCTCCCACACCCACGCTGCATGACATTTGGAGGTTTGGACACTGCCACATCTTGATAATTTCCCCAATTATACACCAGTGTTACTGCTGTCAGCTTATGCGCTACATGTGTGAAAATAAAAGCTATTCTTCAGTTTGAGACAAAAATTTGAAATATTGGAAAGTGAGTGAAAGCAAGCAGTCACAGAGGAAGTGTTCTTTCTCTGAGGTCTTTAAAGACAAAATGATGCCAGTCAGTGCAGTAGCTTTTCTTCAGAGTCTATTAAGACAATGCAGAAGTGAATTATGACTCGTAAAATGTTAGACTTACTACATTCTTGCAGCCAGGAAAGGTACTGTAACATACAAGCAAAGCATGAAATGAAAACTGTACAGCAGGAAGTTCAGAAACCCCACAAACAAATAATAAAACAAAAGCTTATGTGCCAAAGTCTTGCAGTAATTACCAAAGGCAATTACAGAGACTGTTTTTTGGGGGAAGAAATAGACTTCCTGTTTATTTTGTTTTTGTTTTTTGTTTTTTGCCTTTGCAGATGTGCCATGAGATCTCTCTCTTTTGCAACAGCAAAAGGATAAAAAAGCATGTCAAGCATCAGAAATGGGTAGCTTATGAAAATTAATTTAAAAAATGTTGATATTTTGACTTTAAAAAGCATAATTCTGCAAACTTAACATCGATTCTGACGGAAAAACAATTTTGAGTACAAAAGCTTAGGTCACGCATTAAGACGAAACTCACAGATCATCCCAGGTGGTGTGCTCATGATCAACACACTCATCAATACATCACCATTATAGCCCTGCAGACTCTCCAACATACATGTTAACTCCCCTCTGTGTTTCCTCCACTTTTCATCACTATCAGCCGACAGCTGCTCTCACACACAGGGCCACGAGTGGGGTAAGTAAACACACCAGAGCATTATGCCTCAGTGAGTTAGGTGAATGTCAGCTCGTGAAGGCACCGGGTGCTTTCCATGTGGAACTTTATGCACACCTACCCATATGACTACACATGCATGCAGAAAGTCAGTACATTCCAGTGCTACAGCTGCACATTAAAGCTCCAGAGGGGATGAAATGTCTACTTAAAGAAAGTATTTCCTCCTTAAACAGTCAAACACCATGAGTTTGTGACATTTTCAGTATTTTTTCTCTTTCTAATAACCTGCCTCGTATAGAGTGAGTGAACCTCAGCAACCGAAGAAAACGTGCACAGGCTGAATATGCTGATTTAAATTTTAGTGGACGGCCTTCAGTCTGTTTTCTACTACTTTTTGAAAATTGTTATTTTCTTAAAAATCTCTACTTTGAGCCCAGCTAGCTGTGCCCCTCTGCTTCAAGTTTTTATGCTAAGCTATGCTAACCAGCTTCTTGCTTTAGCTTTATATTTGGTGTACAGTCATGAGGTTGGTATAAAATGTTTAACTATTTCTATTCAGGCTGCAACTCATCATTATTCTCCCTTATGTTAAATCTGCAGGTAAAGGTCTCAATTAATTGATTTAATTTTTTTTAAATGTTCATCACAACATCTAGACAAAATAAGATTTGGGCCTCATGAAAACAACCAACTCCACTATTGACTCTAAGGAAATAAAAATGGTATGAAAGTGCCAGAAAACATGAGCTCACAGTCTCTCACCAACTGCTACCTTACTGCTGTGGTCAACATCAGGTTGTGTGTGTTTTAAGGTTAAAGAACACACATGTGAGCGTGTGAACAGTGGGGTATCCCTCTGGGAAACAAGCAGGCCGAGACAGAAACATGATACACTAATTAAACACAGAGACAGTGAAGTTGCTGGGCCTGAGAAACCCCAGCAGGAACACACACACACACACACACACACACACACACACACACACACACACACAAACTTCCTCCCATTATCATTGATCTCTACATCATCAGATAAGTATTGAGGATAAGAGGATGAAAAACCAAGTAGGTTGAATCAGGCAAAGGATGTGAAAAAAGTTCATATCCGGCTCTTAAAGCATGTTAACTTTTAAAGTTGGTGGTCTGTGCAGTTAATATCTTTGTTTGCAGCAGTTGTAAAGATGAAAATGCAACCAGTCACAGCTTGATTATATCATGGTGACAGGTACGAACTCTTTAGCTCCTCTTCCTTCTCCTCTTTCTCCTCACTGTGTCAGACGGTCAGGCAGACACAGAATTCCAAATATGGAAGTTAGAATCTGTTTTAAAAGGCTTTGTAAAGCTGAAAGAAGGGGGGGTGTAAAAACTAATTACACACACACACACACACACACACGTACTCTAGACTAGAGGATCTTGTTGCCATGGCGATTATTGAGGTTTGGGAGATTAGGACCCTCTGCTGCAGCATGGCTGCAACTTGAACAGCACTCCCTCCCAATCGTTTTAAAATACATGTATCTGCTTTTCCTGCTAAAATCAAACAAGAAAAAACTAATGTGAGCAGACAGCTAACTTACCATTAGCAGTTGAAACAGGGGGAGACAGCATGAGGCTGAGCACATAAAGCCATCTCCATAAATGGTTTCTCAGTTTGGTGTAGAGGAACTTATCTTTCCTCCATAACTCCATCAAAAATGTTTATAAACTGGACTGCCTTGGTGTGTAACCGTGTCCACATACTTTTGTTCATTTGGTATATCCATTAATGTACTAACACATTAGAAAAAATGCCATTTCAAAGGAGAAGACAGGATTACAAGGGGATTTTTATTGTGCTACCAATATTTTGAAAAATCTGCCTATTTAAACATGTTAAAACGTACTTGTTAATATTTCTCACACTTATAAGTTGTGTTGTGTGAAAACAAGTCCCCATATCTCAGTGAAGTGGTACTAGTTGACTCACTGCATCTTATATTGAGAGCAACAAAATATTGTGGCAAGAAATTTGCTTGGTAAGATTTTGAGTTTTTGTAATGCAGTACTGCATTTGACCAGCAGATGGCAGCAGTACACTGGTTGCAGGAATCAGACTTACTGCAGTTCTAATGTTCATGACTGTTTTCAATGAAAAATTAATGTTAAATTATAAATCAATATTTGCCGTAGCCTATGTTTGATTCCAAAGTAATATTACACACAGAGTTCAGTAAACAAACTGTGTTAAACTGAAAAAGAACTATTGGGAAAGTTTTTTTGTATCATAGTCTGCACACAAAGCCAGCTTCATAAATGGCGGTACTCATTATAAAGTAAAAAACAACAAATAACTTTTAGCATTTTCTTTTACAAAGAGCACTTTCTGAGCATTGCAAACTATGGTTAACCATGGTTTCTTGCAGCTAAAGGAACAAAAAAATTGTGGATGCTCGGAGACATATAAAATACCTGACAAAAATAAGGTTTAAAATCAGCTTAAACTAACCTTTCCCTTTTTCAGTATTGATGGGTATGTTCTTTGAAAAGCCTGAGACTAAAGACTAAAAGACTAGAAACTTTCATTCAATTCTTAATGCACAAGTGAGGCACTGTCATACATAAACAAATCACCACATTGAAAATGATACATAAAAAAGAACAGGAAATTGAAATCCTGTAAACCAGAAAAATATTCTTTTAACTTCTTGGGTAATTCTGTTTTGCTCTAAAAATCACTTTTCAAATGGCGCTTTTTTCAACTCAAACTTTCAGTCTTTTCTTATAAAACTGACATAACAAGTTTTCAATGAAGCATGGAATTAGCAATAAATAGAGAGGAAATGCTGCCACCTGCTGTCTGAACTCTGCAGCACTACAGATATAAACGAGTCTCTGTGCACCAAATCTTTACTAAAATCTGTGCAAATATGCTTCAAATCTCACAGTATAACAGACCTAGGAATCTGCCCATCATGGCAGATAATCACTGGCACTGGTCACTGATTTCTATCTCTGCCTGCTGTGCTTTCCAGTTATCAAATTACTCGAATTCTTCAAAGCGAAGAAGCAAAAGAAAAGAAACCCCGTGGGGCAGCCATGGCAGAAGCTCGGCAGAAGCCAACATCCATGACACTCCACCCTCGCCCCTTCCTCCCCCATTCCTTACACCCTGCGGTATGTCGAAGTGGGTTTTTGGCACAGACAAAAGCAGGGCATCTGCAGACAAGAGGCTGTGAGACGGTTCAGTTATTGGCCCTCAATGCACAATTCATTAAGCAACACGGGAGCTTGAGGACAAGACAGTTGACTCCTTGTGTGGAGATTCCTTAATGTTGAATGAGGACATTTGTTGTCAAAACCAGGCGGTAAAGAATAATTGGGTGTGTGGTTGGGAGTTGTGGCTTCTTTTTTGAATGTGAGCAAGCCTCCTCTAACGAACTGATGAATAGCAGAAAATTGAAGGTAATTAAGGAGCTTTTTTAAGTGATCAAAGGCCATTTGAGTCCTGCCTGGACAGAAATTTTACTGAATCTTCCATCTTTTCAATCTCACCTGTCAGAGGTACATTTTTGCTGCATGACCCTGAAGAGACGTGACATCTAAGTCAAGTGCAAAGGCCTCGTAACTTGAGGCCTCACTTTAAATTCCTGCAGCACAGATATTGTACTCGAGGGCAAGCACTGTTCATAACCCTGCTAATGCTCACAGTGAGTCATAAAATGGCAAACCACAAACTGTCTCACCCAGAAGCAAAGACACTCATACACAGCAGCTACTGTGCTGTCCCACACACAAGTCAGACACTGAACTTTTCTCCACAACATGACGTCAAGGCTGAAAGTAAAGCTGCGACAGACACTCACACTTATAATGCTTTTATGTTGGTTCGAAATAAACACTACTATCCTTCATCACCTGAGCTGTTTGATAACTTCCAAAAAGACTAAAGGAAGAACAACTTCTTCTCCTTCGCAGAGAAACTGCAAGAAAAGCAGCTAGGCTAGAATTAGCTGACAATCACTGTATCCATACACTAAAAAGAACACATGAACGACCTGGATATTACACTGAAACCCTGGAAATTGTAGGTGGGAATGATGTAACACCTGAGTTGACCGCATTCAAGCACAACAAGCCAGGTTTGTTATTGTTTGCAACGCTAGTAGATAATAACAAATTATTTAACATATTTATATTTTGAGCATTAAAAAACACTGTAGCATCATGCCCATAGATAGAAGCTAGTACTATGTGATTTAGTGAGACACAGCTAAAACAAAAGTGCTGATAAACAGTTGATTAGTAACATGGGATCATAGGACTGTTGTAAATCTCTGTCTGACTCATTCAGAAATGGTCAAAGACAAGGCAATGTCCTAAGGTATTATTTATAAATTCCTAATTTCTCTGAGTTTTACATTGTTAAAAACATTGGAATTAGTACATAACTGAAAAGGTGTACAAATACAAAAAGATATGGTTATTTTTATATGGAAATGCTACCACTTATACATTTATGTTGTCAGATATATATATATAAAAAAATAAAACGACAGTATTTCCCTCTGGACTGTTGTGGAGTTTATGTGCAAAGTAGGATTAAAATAGAAACACTACACTAATACCTTCTACCTCTGATGATAAAACTTGTCCTGGGCATAAAGTAAAAAACAAAAACATGAACCAACCAGTATCACTCTTATCATTTCCCTCTTTTCCCCCATGTGACCTGAATAGCAACCATAAACCAACTCCATGCCCAAGTGGAATTCAGTCATTAATGTCTGCACAGTAAATCAGCACGTCAGTGGAACTCTGACCAACAACAGAGGGAGGAGCAGCCTGTGAGCTTCTTCTTTGTTGGTGTCACTTCTAGGCTGATTAACAGCAGTGGGAATCATTTAAGAGGTTCCCCTCCGGATGAAATGGACACAGAGCTGGTTTGGCTTGCGTGGAGAAACCATGGAAATGATTAAAAGAGCTTCCTCTTCATGTCAACAACAAGACTGATGCAGCTGCTTAGATGGAAAAGATGACAATGGATGACTAATGGGAGTCGTCTCTCTTCTTCATCTCACGAATGACTGAAGAAGTGTCATTTCAAAACTCTTGATGGTTGATATGATTATTAGCCTCATAAATCCAGTTCTTGTCATGCTATACTTTCTATTTTTCAAACTAACTGACCTCAGGCAGTGACACCTATAATAATATAGAGGAGAGTGAAAGTTAGAAGAAAACACAACTGATCTAATCATCCGATTTTCTCAGGATCAGAAAAGACCTTTTTCTTAAGCACACAATTTGTAGATGGCACATAATTCTGTACCAGAATTTCTGCATCTGCATATTTTTCAGAAATAAAACTAAATCTAATCTAAATTGCTTCAGGCTGGATTTAAATGATAAAAAACAACTTTTATTTTCCTAAAAATTTCTTCAGGAAAGGATTTGCTTTTAGGCTCAGGAAAGCAGTGGTTGGTTAGGATTTAGGAAACAACAACCCTAGAGGCTTACTTTATGTTTCAGGGATCAGAGCTGATGCTTTTATCCACATAAGTGAGAAGGCAAATTAAATATCTCACCTGAGGGCACGTCGGCTCTTTGTTGTGACAGTCAAACCTGTGTTTTCTTTGGTTAGAACAGGCACAAATACAAACTCCAACCAGAAGCTAGAGCCCACTTCCTACATTTAAAAATGGAGCTAAAATTAACCCTTATCTTACATTCAATTTTATGGGCAACCACTGCTGATTAGATCTTAAAGAGCCAAGCAGGTGTGAGAAGTAAACCGCAGCCACTGCTATCACCATTTTCACCACCTCAAAGCCACCAAGCTGTGCAGCTGAGAAAACAAAGCATTCCCCAGTAACAAGAGCACTGGAGACGGCAGATCAGATAGGCCTGCACAGAAAGATGGAAGATGGAAAGCAAAACATCCTCTCAACTGTCAGCATGAGATCATAGCTTCAGCTCTACACTTCCGCTGTCAGCAGGTAGAAAACACCCGCAGCTGCCTCTCTGGGATGTTAAAGTCCTCTATAGAGAAGGCATTGTTATTTACATACTGTTGTAAAGGCCTTTGATGTCTCATTTGTTACTGTCTACACGTCTAATCAGGCGGAGGGAGGCTTGGCTGCTGAATTTGAGACTCACACAGGATAAAAGCTGTAATTACGGATAAAAATGGGAGTTAACAACAGCAAAGAAATGTCCTGGAGGCTAGAATAAAGAGGAGTGCCACGAGCTTGTTTAAAGAAGCTTGTTAAGAGCTTGGCTGCTGTTTATTCAACCTGAACATACAGAACATAATCTACGCTGTTAACACATCCTGGTTCTTTCAGAAATGACCAAGTTTGGGGAACAAAGTGCCGACATGCTGCAGGGTTCACTTAGCAAAGTAGCAACTCGTAGATTGAGTAAAACAGCTGACACTGTTTTGATCAAGTGTTAGTTTTTTTTCATGTTACTGTTCAGTTTTTTCTACTATGCTCTCTGCTGCAAACACAAAAATAGCTATATTTTACAATCATAAAAACTAGACAGCCCAGCTACATACATGTAAAGTTTGGCAACCACATTTTGCACAGCTGTGATGCTATCATGAAAAAATCTCAACACAGATATATAAGCACCTAGACAAGTACTCAAAATGCTTCCTGCTACCATAGGTGTCTCCAGGAAAACATTTTGCCATGAACACAAATGCACACACACACATACACACATACCCCAACACACACACACACAAGGCCTGAAATGCTGGATCAGGTGTTGATGAGTTTAGAGCTTATGCACTGATCTGCTCATGGAAATTTTTGGTGAAAACAGGAAAGAAAACATTAAAAATAGGCTCAAGCTTTATTCTTCATTGCTTGACAAAGTCTGATATGTTGTGTTTAGAATACTGACAATAAATCAAACGCAACAACCAAAATAACTGAACCTAGCTTAAGTAGTTTTACAGCTCTCTGAAATAAAACAACACAAAATAGTAGGTCTCTTTGCAACATAACAGTCATGTGACAGATAATATTTAGTAGTAAATAGACAAAAATGAGGTCATAATGGTGTCCAGTGTTCAGGCCCCATTCATTTGATCCACGCATCACACTCTAGACTTGCAATTTGAAACCTTTAATCTCAGACAATGACGCACGAGAGGGGACAATATTCCATTCCATTCCATTCCATAGGCCATCTCGTAAACCTGAATCACCACATTTCAATAAGAAAAACAATCTAAGGCGTCTTTTTGGGCTGAGTATCACTGCTGATTTCCAAAAGCTATTTGGCTTTGATTCAGTACCAATTATTTATATCTTAATCGTATCTTAATTTTTCTTGGATATGAAAGAGATTCTAAGAGAACTTCATCTGTAAATTGTACAAGGAACCCTCCATTCTGGTGCAACAATAAAAATATTAATGCCACTGGGCTAGACATGAAACCTAAACAGTAAGTCTTTATCAAGGTTTAAGTCAAGCATGCAAGTTTACACTTAAACTGAAAACAAACCACTAAGGGTGTTTCCAACAATTAAATTCCAAGACAACACAGTGACTTAAAGTAACAATAATCTGCCATGTTTGCGTGTAGATAAACATTTGCCTTCATCCAGCGGATGTAATGAATGGGTACTTTAAAGTTGATCCAGTTAGTGAAAATTGTGGAGGTTGATGTTATCAACAGGCTTTCATGGGAGAAATTCTCTTTGTACAGGACATTTAGTGTGTCATTCAAACATTAAGGCGATAATATCACCACATCTTTCAATTCATTAATTTGTCCAAAATCCAAAGATGATAAATTTACAATAATATAAAAGAGAAAAGCAGCAGATTCGTACCTTCAAGAATCTAAAACTATTGTTTTTGTTTTGTTTTGTTTTTTTTTTTGTTTTTTTTTGCAATGACAAAATATTTGGTTAATAAAGGACAAATTTTCAGCTGATCCACTAAGTGTTTTTCTGTGAGAAGAAAACAAATCCCTAATCACATGACTTCATGTAGGAGATGGCAAATAAAGTGTGATAGCAACATTTTAATTCAATGATAAACCAGAACCTATAACTGGATGTGCACCCACAACACAAAGTCATATACACAAGGGAAATTTCCACACTGTAGCTGACTTTAATGTTCATGTTGCATTTAATAGCTAGAGGCATCAATAGTTGAAAAGGTTAGCAAAAAAAATTCCGTGATAAATACAGCAAAGATATTTCTGATGGCAGAAAGGCTGCTTGTGCTCAGACAGGCTGAACAAGCATCCAGGAAACAAACTATAAAAACATGAGAGATAATCATTCTGACATTTTCCTGCTGATGTATTTATCCATTGAGATCCCCTGTGTTATGTTCCCTTTACATCCTGAATGCACACCACACACTTATGTCAACAGCTACTAATTATCACACAGTATGAGCATAAATTAGCCCCATTTGTTGTCTTATTAACAAAATATTGCATTATATGTCAAGGGAACGGGGCTGTTTGGCCACCCAGGGGGAAACGACTGCTGCTTGTGTTTCAGCATACTTTAGGTTTAACACTTTACATGTCATGCAAGCACAGTGATTCTGAGTTAAGTGTGTAATGTGTGTGTAAATATAAAGAAAAAAGGACAAGAAGAATTAAATTCTGATGATTTGCTTCAAAGAAATGTCCCCCCTCAGATCCTCTCATACTGATGGATCAATGTCCTTATTTGACGCACTTTCCCACAACCTTATTCATCCACTTCTACTTCAGTTGTTTATTTGCTAAATATGAAAAGTTAAAAGGGCAATTTAAAATAGAGCAAAACTTCTCATATGAGTGTAGAATAAAACAAGCAAAAATTTAAGTATTGATGTCATTTTAATAAGACAAATATGATAATATTGTGTACTTAAAACAGCATCACTGGAATCATTTCTTTTTCTTTTTGTTGCTTTTTGAGAGTACAAGGCAGAAATGCACATTCACACTGCTTGTTACTCCCCATAAAAGACAAAAATCTAGATATCTTTTTTTTTAACTTATGTGTACTTTTGTACAGTCACGGTGACAGATAAGATTAATTAATTTCATATTTTTTTCAATTCTTTTTTAAATATTGTCAAAAAATATGAAATCATGTAAGTTCCAGGTTAGATACAGTGTTTATTAGCATAGATTCAGATCGGCTCTTTGCAGGATTTAATACTGAAAATTAAATAAAGCATCTATAAAAGATTTTCCAGATGTGGGTTCTGATCTACTTCTCAAAAAGGATTGTTTCTTTATATGCACGCAACCGTATTCTGGGCCTCTGATTACATACAGAGGCTGTAAACACTGATCTGTGGACAGATTTTCAATGTAGAACTAATAAACACCAGAGCAAAATGACAAGTTTTGAGAGAAAGTTTTGTACCTCTATTCTGAGAGATTGACAGTAATATTTGTAGATATGTTTATGATGGACTGCAGGAAAAGTTTCTCCTTCTACACTGCTAATATGTCTGAAAATATGTTACACTATTTTTTTTTTTTTTTTTTTTGGTTATTCAGTCATTTAAAAAAATGCACAAAACACTAAAAATTGCAGAAATTGTTTTAACTTGACAAGCCTATTTTTAAAAGCATTTTTTCAGGCTGATTTTTTATCATCCACTTACACAATGCACAAGCCTGAATTCTTGTATGAAGTTTGTCGGAGTGTTTCTGCATGTACTGTGTCTGTACATGAATTTGTGGGCATGCCTAAATGTCAGCATAATCTTTGTGTGTTTTGTGTAGAGTGTGTGTGTGTGTATGCGTGAGTGTGTGTGTGTCTGCAGTCAGCAGAGGAGGGAAATCACAGCCAGGAAAATTAGGCGATGAAGATGAAGTGTGTCTGCTTTCCTGGGAGGGACTGACGAGCCCTAAAGAAGGGAAAATCTGAACAAACCACCCCTTACAACACAAACATAGTACTACACACACTCAACATAATCTAGTGTACTGCACGACAACACACTGTAAAGCACTCATACAAGTAACTTCTCTGCCTGGTGTCTGCATGGAAGTTTCACTCTTACAACTTATTCAAATCTTAACGTTAACCCCTGCTTTTCTCTTCCCACTTGACACCATGAATTGTGTAGCTTAAGATGCATAGTAGGCGGGCATTAATAAGCTTTGCTTCTGCCTGAGCC
>JAQMCX010000041.1:1459823-1485702 GCA_029814765.1 Acanthurus leucopareius | reverse complement strand
GATTTGCTAAGACAAACAGGTAACATATCTCAAGCCATCATACACCACATGTAAAGCATAATGTACACAATGTACTCTCTAACACAAACCCCCAAGCAAAGGCATTTAGACAATCACTTAACTACTTTCTGATCAACAGTCTTGTTAATTCTATCTAACAGGTGCAAAGTCCAGAAAGGTATGCAAACTAATGTATGGTACCTTCATTTCCAGAAGGTTGCAAGAATCTCTACTAATGCAATGACAGAATTAGCTGATCATGCTAATGATATGAATCACAGGTCTTTAAAAAAAAACAAAAAAACAAAAAAAAAAAACCACACACACTTAATTGTAAGTGATTAATCGGTCTCTTCAGAGCAGCAAGTGGTCTTCCCTCCTCACTGTAAACTCTCCTTGTTTCAAGGGTGCTCTCTCTTAATCTTGTCACATGCCTTTTGAAATCTCAGATCATTTTCTCTTTCGTACATTTGAGACTATTTTTAACACTTCCCTTACAACCAGGCTTTTTGCTCCAATTATAAATATTGCTAGCAATAATAATAAAAATGATATCTGCTGTGTTTTTAGTTTATCTATCCACCCCTGCTGTAGCTTTACCAGTATTTCTCTCTGACTGATGAAGAAGGAAGAAGGAGGCTAAAGAAAGAAAAGATTAGAGGCTGCTCTCATTAATCATCACAACTGGTGTTCCGCTCATGATCTGTACTGTTGCTCAAGTTAAAAAACGTCTTTAAGTTGTCAGCATCCATATTTTAACAGGGAAACCAATGGCTGTGTTCAGAATCAGAACCAGCCAGACAGCTTAAGTTTAAGACAGTCTTCACTAAAACAAATGAAAGAATATTCTCTTAACAGCAGCTGCTTTGCACATAATCCATATAGTCTTTTGCTCTTTATCTGGGAGGCCGTTTTAAAAAGCTTCTTTATTCAATCCCTTTTCAGTTGCTACTGTTAGGACACTCAAGTTTCTGTTCAGCATTTCCCATAAACATTTATTGCACACAGAAAGTAATTGAACCAGTCATGAAATCAAAGAGTCTGGAAGTACGAGAGCCATCCATGTGAGTCTTTTTTGACTGTGGGTGAAGTTTTTCTCTTTATGCTGCCATTGACATATAAAGACTGAAACCCCTGCAAATGTACTTAAAGTTAAAACCAGTTACAAATGATGTTCTCAAATGAAAAATGCTTATTTTTAGGACAGAACTGTTAATTTTGCCCGCACTGGTACATACTTATAACAACTGATATACCTTATTTCTTAGAATTACAACAACTTATATACCTAATATAATATATGGCAGTATCATAGACAAGAAATGCAGTTTTATAAAAGTATCCCTTTGGTATATACATAGTTTTCCCTGTTCATTGTATGCAAAGGTTCATAAAATAAATCTTCACAAATCATTCAACTCACAATAGCTTGCATGCAAAGGGGTCCTTGAATTGTTGAATCTGGATAGAGTTAGTCTACCTTTTTTAAAGATTTTAACATTTTTTACTCTGAAAATTTGGTGCAATTACCAATGCTTTATGAATCTCACATGGGCAAAATTTAAATATAAAACGATAACTACTGTAAGAATTTTCAGTTACAAAATTGGGTGTACATGTTAAATTTTCAATGAACATTCCCCAAAACACAGACTTTCTACCACCAATAGCTTGAAATATAAGAATAAGAACCAAGCACTGCTACACCAATAAATCTTAATAATTTTTATTGTCTTTGTTCTCATGATTTTACAAATATGATACTTCTGCAATTCAACTTTAAACTGTGCAACACAATGGCATTATGTACTGTTAAACTTGACATCCCAAGGAATGTCTGACTTCAGGGAGCCGTGAATCCTGCAGACCAAAGGGACTTTTTATGTTTTTTTTTAATGTCATCCTGAAAGTTATGAGAAGTGTCAGGCTTTGCAGTTAGTCTTGAGTGTTTGTTATCGTTATTCACCTCCAGCGTTTTTGGGTCCTTTGTTTGCAGGATTCACTAGCAGCTTACATGTTTTTTGTTTTTTTTTCACCACTGACTTCATGACAGCTACTGTTGGGGGAAGGAAGCTGGGTCCCTCCCTTTCCCTCCCCTCCCTCACGGGTCAAAGAACGACTCCTTGTATATAGGCTTAAATAAAGTTTTACACTCTCTTTGGATGAGGCTGGTGGTACCTGGTCAGAGCTGCAGGGCTGCTTGTCTTTTTAGAATGGGTGAACTCGCCACAAAGGTTTTTGGGACACCAGTACAGATAAGAACAATGGCATGCAAGACTCACATACAGACCCACTTGTTATTATTTATTTTTTTTAATAGAAAATAAAGATTCTGACAAAGATACAAGCACTGAGCCCTCGCAAACACCCAACAACTAAGCGTATTGGAAACTTTACGGAGGACAAACAACGCCTAAACTGATGGCGTTAAGTATTGGGGCTTGCGACGGTTTAAACCATTTCAACACAACAGCTGGTTTCTTTTCATATTTGACTAGTCCTGTTTTGAGGACATAATACATCTCACATTTATATTATTTCTTCTTCTACACCTTTTTTACTACAAATATATGTGCTTTTGATTTAAAACAATTTGGGGGAAAAAAAGAAGAAAATAAAGATTTATAGTTCCACCCCAGTCTGGCCAATTTATTGCAAATGAAGTGATAACCTCTAAACAGCAACACACACTTCAATATGGCACAAGCATCTTAGAAATGACCTCAATGCATTGTTGTTGTCATTGTTGGTGTATATCAAAAACCAAACCACACCATATCTAAAAATATTAAGACATTAATCATCAGTAGAGCAGAAAAGAAAACTTTTTTCCTCATCAAAACATGCAGTCTGCCACTCTGCAAGCAAAACTCGATCTGTACCCCTTGGTAAAACGCCAAAAATAAAAGTGTCTTGGTCTCTAATGTACATGAACACTGCAAATTATTAGCTTGCCAGTCGAGCTAATACACCTCTATTATTCATGACAGAAGCTGCAGAGTAAGTCTTCAAAATCCAGGTCATTGTGCAGTTGAGGATCCCACTTTCCTCTCTTATTTGAGGGCTGGATGACGATTCCTTCTTCCCTCTGAAAAATGCACACTGGCCAGCAAAGTGAAGCAATGTAGTGACTAAACTTGCATCTTTCAAGTTTCATGGTACAAAATGAAAAAATAAGAGGAAAAAAAATAGAAAAAAGAGGAAAAAGGAAATAGAACTCAAAAACATTTTGTTTGCTTTCAGACGTCTTTTTCTATTGTTAAGCTTGGTGTGTGTCACCTGAAGACATTTGATGTGCTTATCTACGATAATGTTGGCTTTGGCACACTACCTGTCGAGGTACATACTCCGTTTTTGTTTTTTCTCCACTGACGATCTTGTTCTTGCATTATACTCGACACAAAGAAAGGAGTATTTTTCTTTAAAATGTCTCTGGAGGATCGTGGAGAAATTCTACATATGAAAGCTCTCTCCTCCAGCCCCTTCTCAGAGGCTGCCACATGGAAATCCTGACTAAATCCCTCTCGGCAGCCCCATCTACTCACTCACCATTTATCCCACCTCAATCCAAATAAATATTGTTTACAATAAGGGTGAATCGGTAAAACAAAATGAAAAATGAACCAAAATGAATGTAGTGGCCTCATAATGTAACACAAAAACCTCAAAATACAATAAATCCATCACCATCCAGTCCTCCTCAGTCAAAAAAAGAATCAAAGAAATAAATACTACAGGGAAGAATATATCTAGAGTAGTGGTTGTTTTACAATGGTGCCTAGGTCGAGAGAGTGACTGGCATCAGTTTGTCATGTTGAAACTTCTTTAAAAACTGCTTCCTCCTTCCCACCCAAATATCTCTTTTCTCTCTTTGCCCGGAGGTGATCATGCTCTGTCTGATCAAAGTCTTTGACCTTTAACCCTTGGCTCCCCTCCCTCCCCTTCCCCACCCCATCAAATGCTCCTCCTGCTCCTCTACCTCATCCGCACGGAGGGCGGACTGTTCAGTCGGCATAGTGCATGATGGACTCTACGTAGTTGCCAGGGAAGAGGCCTGTGGTCCCATTCATCACGCCCTCGTACCAGCCGTCATCGTTCTTCTTGATCACATATATGATGGCACCCTCCTGGAAGGAAAGCTCATCCTCTTTGTCCCGAGCATAGTCGTAGATAGCGACAACTGCATATAAATTGAGGAGAAAATTGCATTAGTTTAAAAAAAGAAAAAAAAAACCCCAAAAACCTAAACACATTCAGAACTTTCAATTTTAAAAGCTGGAGAAGATCTTAAAGTTTCCAAACATACCAAATATATCAGGTTGAATTGACATATGTATTTACAGTATTTTTACAGGAGACTGTGAGTTTTAGACAATTATCTGTGGTTGCCAAGGCCTTTCTGGAGTTCTCTCCTGGTAATATGTTTGTGTGCAACAACAATGTGTCATATTCTTTTTTCCAAAACTAGTTCAGAAAAAAAGTGCGTGCGAGTAAAGGATAGTGATAGTGACATAGTTACCGAAGTGTGTTCAATATGAGAAAAACTAAAAGTTGAATTCTTAAATCAATCTTTCTTAGGACTTCTCAATGTTCATTTCAGTATTTTAGGTTGAAACTTCCCTTTATAAACCTGCATTTGGCTAGCAGTAAAGGCTAACCTTTCTCCAGGTAGTTTCGTGGAGCCCATGGCGGGTCCTCCTCAGCATAGGGGTCGCTGTACTCCACAACTGCAGATTCCTCTTCGTCCTCTTCGTCCTCATAGTCCTCTGGCGGAGGAGGAGGTGGTGTAGGTTCCTCAAACACTGGCTCCTCCGCGGGTGGAGGTGGAGGCGGCACGTCTGAAACTAGAAATAGTTTTCAGGCAGGCAGGCAGGGTGAAAAAAGAACCAATTAGAGCTAAGGAAGAGGCACAAAAATGACTGCACAACTCAAGGACACAGACTGGTTCTCTCAGGCACTGAAGAAAGGAACAGAAACAGGCCATGCTAGATGCAGTTAAACATTTGGAAACCAAAGGAAGTCTTAAACAAAGCACTTCACTGATACTCAGCTGTAAGAACAGTGCAACCAAACACAGAATGATGTGACATGACAGTAACAAAGTGAGAACAAACTGATTGAACATGCATTTAATGAAGAAAATTATAGTAGGAACTAATATTTATGAATCTCCAGAGAACAGAATGAAAAAAATGACAATGCTCCTGAACAAAGACACAAACATTTATCATTATAATTACCATTTTTACATGCACCTTTACTGTTTTTACTAGTAGTCAACCAACAACATTTGCTGCAGAAGGGATACAAAGTCAGGTCCTACTTAGTCACATCTGTTTTCACATGTGGTTTCCGAAAAAACAATCTCACATATGAAATACTACTGTGGGGAAAATGGCTTATAGTGTAACTGGTACAAATTTTAGCTCCATTTACACTTTAAGAAACAAACTGACTTTATACTTTGTGCCATAAATTAATCCACAAACTGTGGAGTGAGTGGTGATAGTTTGTGGATTAATTTGTGCTGACACTTTGCTAAAAGATGTGTCTTGCATTATTAAGAATTTGATTTGATGACAATGGAAACAAATAATTACTGCCAGTCTCAAGTTCTAAGATTATGTTCTCCTCTACTGTTAAATGCCTTCATCTTAACCACCGCCAGCAAAATAGCAATTTTTCCTACAATATTTTGTCTTAGCAGATTCTTATGTGTCCATGTCAATATTAAATTTCCCTGTTTGCAAAGGGAATACTTGTACTAATGGGAAACCTGAATGCTGTAACAGCAGAACCCTGACCTAGCTGATGTTGGAGGTTGATCATTTGTTTACTTCTGTAAAAAACATTAAAAAATAAAAAATTCACCAGAAGGAAATGGACTGTGGGAGAGAGGACTTGAAATCAATGGAGCTCATGCAGGGGAAGTGAGGGGCTGAAAGCCACTTACTAGTCTCCTGAACTCGGGCCACAAAGCCCATCAGAGGCAGCTGAGGGGTGATCTGCATGGAGGGGGGAGGGGGTGCGATTGGGCCGGCTATAACCAAACAGTTTCATTACACAGAGATGGAGGAGGACAGACATACCAACAGCAAGAGACATGAAAAATGAGGTTAGAATATAAAAGAAAAGCACAGAAGAGTTTTAGAACAGAAATGGTATGTTATTTTCTGTTTTATAAGTTTTATTTTGAACAAAACAATGGATTTGTTTTCGTCTTAAATTACTTTACACTGCAGTGCTTAATTTGCCACACAAATAAGTGGTCAACACATTCAACAGACAAGTGCCACTTATTTACTTCTCTAAATACTGTTGAAGAAATTAAATAAAGGATAAAGATCATAGAACTGCGAAAAGACATTTAACAGAGAATAAAAGATTGCAAAAAGCAGTGAAAACAGTTGGTGAAGAGTTGATAGCTGGTGACAGTCAAGTTGATGAGATGAGACAAGCCACAAAAGCACACAAGATATTTTTTTAATAGATGCAGATCCCCTTCATTTCCTTACATTCCCATTTAAATTCCCACTTCAAACAAAAAAAAAAATTGAACACTTATACACAGAAAATACACACACACACACATACACAAAAAACACACTAAAATGTGCTTAGGTTAAAAGTTTTCATTTAGGAGACTTGATACCAGGAGCTTCATAGACACAGAAAAAAGAACTATAACTATTAAAAAAATTTGACTGATACTCTTGTAAGCGGTACCTTGGTTCTGGGTGAAGTGTGGTCCACCGTTGAGCTGGCTTTGGGTGTGTGGGGCTATGTTAGGCTGACCGGTGACAGATGAGGGTCTGCGGTATGGCAGCGAGCCTCCCACCTGCTGGTTTTGGGGCTGCTGCACCGGGCGGTTCATACTGTAGAACTGAGGAGCACCTGAGAGAAAAGAAACAACGAGAGTCAGCAAAAAGTCATTTAATAAGAATGGGAAGAAGGGAGAGAAGTTTTAATTTTATCCCTTTGGTGTCCTGAGCAGTAAGCATTATTTTTGTTGAGGAGAAACTGATTTCTGTTTTAACTTAATTTAACTTAACTTAACTTCACTTAACTTAAAAATTTGAACAATAAACGAGACATACAAGGTAAAGAGAATATTCTAAACATTTCCATAGTTTAACAACGGTATCATCTGGATGGCAGTGGTAGTTATTTACTGTGAACCGCAACACTGGACATTAACTGAAAATATATCCAGCCACTTAACAACAACAACAAAAATAATACACATGAATGAGAATTCACTGTGCAAGCATTTCACCACTCAGCTCATGCATAATACTTTAGAACAACATCACAATACAGGCAGCTGATATTTGGGGCTGGGGGGGTGGGGCGGCCTTCAGCAGCAGTGGAAAATGAAAAATTTGAGGCAGGTGGCAGAAAAGCTGCACACTATGCACGTTATGTCAGACTCTCCACTTTAATAATAAAGACAGTTTTGAGTATAATACATATAATAACAATATAATTTGAATATATTAAATATTTTTAAGTAAAGAACTCTTGAAAGACCTTTCTAGTTAAAGCTTTTTTATTAGCACTTAATTGTTTAAGAATAAAACTGCAGAAGGTGACAAAAGGTCTGCTTTGAGACCACAAACAAGATACACCACAGTCCACTTTCAAGTAAACCACATTCCTCCCTTCTCAAATAGTATAGGCCCAGTCCATGGGTGGACTGACAGCTCTTACACCAGTCTTTACCAACTGAACCACACTGGCAGAGGCAACAGGGCTTATTCAAACTAAACTTAACAGGTTAGGTGAAAAAATATTCTTAAATATATCTATTAGTTTTACATAAATACACTATAAAGTCCAGGTAAAATTTAAGGTATCCAAGTATCCCAAAAAAGGGGAATACTTGATTTGATTTCAGTTTTTACATGATTTTTTTCAAACATATTACCAAGTGGGACATGACCCCATTCTCGATTTAGCTTCACTTGAGTGTGGCTTCTTTCCTGGACAAACTTTATGATTTCTGAGCAATAAATAGGCAGAGTAAGAAGTCAGACAACATGGTAACATGCCAGTGGATGAATACATCTGGTTTTGCAAGCAGGAGAATACATGTCAGGGAGGCAGGATGGAGAATGTTCAGAGTCTTGGGCGAGCTTCTCCCACCGGGTTACACTCACCTTGTGCAGGGTTGATGTAAGGAGCGGGACCTGTGCCAGGGGCTGCAGAGGCAGGCAGCTGGGGAGGGGGTGGGGGTACAGGCGGGATCTCTACAGGGAGGTTTGGGGCCTGTGGGGGGTTGTCTAGTGTGGAGGTAGGGAGCCCAGGGGTGGTGGCAGTGTTAAGGGAAGGTTTAGCTGGGTTGGATGGGGCAGGGGCTGAAGTTGGGGTTGGAGGCAGAGTGATTGAAGAGGTAAAAAAAGATGAGGAGGAAGAGAAGAGATAGGTGAGGGAAGTCAAGACAATATAGTGAGAAGGAAGCAAAGGACTCCAGTAGATCCAGGGTTCCTACACATACTTGTTTTACTCAGAATCCACTAACTTAATACGTAAAGCATATAGGAATCCTGGATACTATTTAAAGATTAGTCAAGTTAGTTAGTTACAAGCACAGATAGATTTCTCAAAGTTATCTGCCCAGACCATTAGCAGGAACAAGGTGTTACCTGGGAAGGCTGTGGGTGGGGCTGGAGTCGGCACGGCGATTGGCACGCCCACGCTTCCGCTGCCACTGTTCTCTCGGCTGCTGCTGCGACTGCTACTGGGGTGACTACCTCCGCTGCTCCCACTGCTGGTGATGAGTAGGCCAGCAAACACATCAGACCACAAACACTCAAACACACTCAGTCACACTGTCATACACTCAGATCAGATTGTGCTGACCTTATTCTTTTATACACTCAAAATAAGAAAAACATTAAAAAGGTAAAATTATTGATGTTTTCACAATACCTTTACCTAAAAAATTCAATGAAATAATCATATATAGCCCTTGACCAGAAAGTTCCAGGAACTATGCAGCCACAGGAACAAAAGAGCATTGCCTTTTGAGGTTCATTGCATTTATGAACCATTAAGATTGTGCAAACAGTCTGATAATGTCATCATGTCGTAATAATGTTCTGTGTATTTGCAGTGTATTTACTGTGGTGCAATTCTTATACTTTAATGAATGTAGAGAATGGGTGGAAAGGAGACATACAGAGGTGAATAAGGAGACAGAAACACTCCAAATTAGATGATCTGCTGGGTTTTGATTGTTATTGACTTCTGCTTTAGCGAAAGTTTTGAAGTAATAAGTTTTGTTTAAAACTACATCTTTCCCTCATTCAAATATGCTTTCAGTTCATTGGCAACATAAATATGCACCTATTGTCAATAAAAAAACAACATGTAAAGTCCACTGTTTGTCATAGAATTGATACTAGTGGTACCACCTGCTTCCTTATCATGTGAACAAAGTTGTCCACAAGATGTAGCAATCACACTTTTGTGCATAAAAGATAGAAAATCCTGCAAACTCTGCCCACAGGGCACTTCAAAAAGTGGGAAAGCAGTGGGAAATATTTTGGCGTCACAATGTGGGGCACAGAAAGCAAATATAAGGTGGGGTTCAGCTTGAAAAAAAGTAAACAGCATTGTCAGACACAGCCTCCTGACTAATTTCTGACACTGAAAGTTTGTGGAGAGGAAGAGTTTTTATACGTGGTGTCATTTTGGTTGGACCATACTCATGCCTCTAGTCCTACAAGTAGGGTTCCAAGTTCCTGAAATTGTTCCTAGGCCCTTGATAATGTTCCTCTAGTTGAAACCCACAATTATTTCAATCATTAATTCAAATGCAAATACTTTAATTTGTTTTTGGAATTAAATTCCTGGAAATTCATTAAATTAATCTCATTCATCTTTTCTATCAAGCTTGTATTCTAGTTGCAGCACACAGCTGGATGTGCAACCAGATTAAAAACAATACAGTTCTGGTAAACTGGGTTTTACATGTTCAAGTCTTACTCTTTTTCCTGGCTTCACAATAATAAAAATGGGGCCCCCTCAAGAGAATTGATGTGTTAGTGTGAGCTGTTATGCTTTTGAAATGACTATGTTACAATGATACTAAAAAAAAGCAGCTGGAAGCCTTACCAAGCGCACATGACACAGGTAACGCAGCGACACAAGACAGAGACGAAGCTATGACACACTGGTAAAACCAAGAGACACATGGAGCAGACTTTTTGTGTGACAGAAAATAGTGTATGACTGAGTGATGAAGAAAATGAGCTGTGGATGGAGCTGTGCAGATGAAGACTCATACTGAGAGGAAAGTCAGGGAAAACTATCTTGTCCATTTCCGGGCCTGAAATACTAAAAAATGTGGGCAAACATCAGGGGCGCAGTGACGCAATCTGTCTTGTTGTTTTTCCCCCAGAAGCCAAGATTTAATTTCTCTCTCAGCAAACAGAGGAATCTATGACTTTCTTTCTGTGTTTGGGGATGAAAGGGTCTCATCTTGGGGGGTGAGCTGGCATTGGGCTGACAGGAATGTGGGGGCGACGCTGCCTATTTAGTGACTATTACCATAGAAACCTGCATCTAGACGTGCTAAATAAAGCTCTGAATCTCTACCTCGTCCTCATTTCTTGCCCTTATCTGAGCAGCAAGAAGAGCACACAGGTAGGGGAACTTCAAATGAACTGCCAAACTGGACTTTCTGTGGGAACTGCAACTCTTGTACCAAGAGGTTTATGTCAAACTTGTGGGTTAAGGAATAAAATAAAAGAGAAAGGAGTAAAAGTAGTTACATTTTCCACAAGGAGTCAGTTTAGAGAGGAAGTAGGGGAAAAGTATGTTCAAGAGCTGGCTCGCATTGTAGGAGTAAGAGAGGAGAAGAAGAGATGGGGAGGAGGTAGAGGAAAAGGGGGCGTGTTTAAGAAGTGTAAAGAGGCATGCTGGGAAGGGGGGGAGGGGGGTACCTGTACGTGCGGTTCCTCTGATTAACGGATGCAGTGCGTGCAGGGCTCTGCTGGGGGTGCGCCATGTTGCGCGTCGGGCTTGAGACGTAGTCGTTAGGGACAACGGGTGGACGCACCGGCTCAAGTGTCCTATAGGGGGAGTGGCGCCTGCGAGAGGGTCAGGAGGACAGGAGTCGAGGGGAAGGGTGGGGGGGGGACATCCACAGAGAAGTGTAGGGGAGGGGGAAGGAAGAGGAGAAGAGCAAGAAACAAACAAGTGCAAACTTAAAAAAATGGGGCATGACAGGTGGTGAATCTCGGGGCTGGCTGGGGTGAATCCACAGGTGGTGTCAGGCAGAGTCTAGATGAAAAGCTACCGCTGCTGTTGTCTAAAAATCACATTTTCATAAGAATTACATCATATGCTGGCTCTGGTACAATTTAAGATATATCTGTTACCTAATTGCTTATGACTGTAATACAGTAAAAGTACCAAATAGATAAATTAGGCTTTAAAACTGACTTAATCTAGACAGATGAGTATGGTGAGCTTTTTCAATAGCTTTTGCTGTCTTAGTTTCAGTGTAAGTGCAAGTGATCCTAAAATGATTCAAGATTCCTCTCAAGGGGCCTATAGGGTTTAACTTCCATCTGTCAAGGCAATGAAAGCAAGACTGAACTCCTGTCGACATATTCTGAACTAGAAATCTAAACTGTCATTAAATAAAAACATATTACGCTGCTTTAAACCTGACAACAGCGCCATGCTGATGATGTCCTAAATTTTACACAGGGCTTGATTGATCTGGGCCTGAAAAGATGTACTGGCATGTAAATTTCTCTACTGACACAACTGGGTGACCCATCTCTGAGAATTGTTGCTATGGCAAAACGTTGCTATGAGGAATATGGGGCAGCCAGGAGTGCGCGGGCTGGGTCACAAACACACAACTGAATGTAAATTTGAAAAACAAGGAAGGAAGTTGAGTAACATAAGAGAAACGATAAATCAACAACCACAAATAAGATGTCAACCTGTAATCACAGGCTGTGGCAGAAGGTGCCTTAATGAGGGTTGGAGCTGTAGTTGACTGGCATGCGTCTTGAAGGGACAAACACTCAGACACTCAGACACACACACACACACCTCTGACAGTAAATCTGAAGGGGTGGACACACAGACACAGACAGAAGGGACTGACGTGCACACACATTCTCACACAAAAAAAACCAAACAGCACTCGACAGTCAGGAGGATTCCAAATGTGACAAAAACACGTTATGTGCTGCACTAGTAGATTCCCTGTGGGATAAGAGATACCTTCAACAGTCAGACACAAGAACAAAAAGCATCAAAAACATCTTCTTCTTAAGAATTATGAGCACTTAACAGACAACATTGTTCCACATGAGCTTAACTGGAGTCATTGACACACAGTGACAGACAGACAGACACACACACACTATCGGGGCGAGAAATTAGAACATAGTATTGACTGAATGATTCCAGTCTTTTTAATACAGATATCAAAAAAATATAGTGACGCACAACAAAAACATTTACTTGACATAATCCAGCTGATTGCTATTGATAATTTATAATTAGTGTTGCCACTAAGAACAGCTGAGTGTCTGACTGTGACCTTAGTCAGACTACTTTCTCACTGTAACATTTATCTTGTGCCCTGACAAATGCCAATAAAATGTTGAAGTGTGGGTGATGTGAGATCTCAACCCTGCACACAGGTCAGCTTAAACTTTGGCCCAGATGCAGATGAGGCTTTTGGGAACCAATTACACACACTCTCATCAAACTGCATGCTGAAATTCTGCAGTTTTGTGTTGAAAGCAACCTTTACATCTGCACAGCATAAGTGTTTTAACCTCACGCATCACACTAGCTTTGTGGTGGAGCATTGCCATCTCAGTGCGGAAATGTTTCTTTAGATGTCAATACTTTCTGAATGGACTTTGCAGGTCAGCAGCCTCCCACAGTCAAAACCCAGTCACTTGGCCTAAAGACTCAGAGGTGACCACGAATGTAAACATGCCTACAGCTGCTTTCACACTGGACAGAAATCTGCTCTATTATCTGTTCATTCCAGTTTCAAAATTCTGGCATGTTTTTGTCCATGAATAAACAAACCTAGCTCAACTTTAGTGCCCTGCAGTGAAATACAAAAAAAAAAAACTTGTGCATCATATAAAGTCAAAACAGAAATATACCCAGGAAGGTCAACTGAGAGAAAATGTGTATTCTGGAAGCATCTATTTTTCTGAACTATTCTCTGAAATTTGAACCCTGTAACTTATTAGAAGCCAGACAACTTGACATAGCTAAGTGCATTAAAATCTATAGGATTCATAAATACTTGATTTTTAACTTTTTATGTCACCAAATATTTAAAAATGTCAGTTCAAGGAGCACACTGTGCAAAAGCATGTTCTTTTTTTTTCATTTTTCAACCCAGAATAGGAACAACCATGTATGGATGAGAGAATGACTCAAAGTTTTGAAGCTTTTGAAGTCTTGGTGCATGTGCAGCTACTGTGTGTAGATCAGATATGTCTGGAATCCTAACAATTCATAAAATCTTCTAAAATGCAAGAAATCACAAGAGCAAAATTTCAGCAGGGGGCTTGGTGTGAAAATTTCTCAGGCAAAACGAGAGAAAGAAGAGAAGCTTCGTAAAAAGGGAGGCTCCCAACCCTGTCTCACCAGAACAGATGAAAAACCCAAACAAAGTCCATCACTCTGATGAGAACCGGCACTGAAATGCAGTTTAAACCACCCAGGGGACACTAATTAAACTGGAAGGTAAAGGAATGATGATGAAACTTGGTGCAACCAGGGCCATTACCCAAAGCCACAAAAGCACAGCAACATTCAGCCTCTCATGGACACAACTTTGCGGCTGTTACATCCATCTGAACACATATCAGCATGTAGACCCCGTTACATACCCAAGGGTTCCTTTCCCTGACATGGGTGGGCTTGGGGGCTTCTGTGTGGGGGGGTTGGTGCGAGGGAGTCCGCCTCCTCCTCCAGCCTTCATGTTCTGAGCGCTGGCCTACAGGAGGAGAGCATGGTTGTAGAAATCTATTAGTTATTAGACTTCAAAGACAGGCTTGTGTTGTAAAAGTTTTCATTCAGTTATTGTGAAGTTCCTGTCTTCAAAGGAACAACTTTACATTTCAAGAATTATGCTTACTCATTTACTTACCAAGTATGATGAGAGGATCAATACTTTCCAATTTGTCTGATCAATATGAAACTGGAGCGACTGGGTGGTTAACTTAGCTCAATACATACTGAAAACACAGGGAAACAGCTCGCCTGGTTCTTTCAAAATTTAACAACATCTCCTAGCATCTTCTCACTTGTTAACACCAGCTTACACATTACCTCTTCTTTATTTAACTTATAAAAAAACTGCAAGGCTTGTCATTCCCCCCATTTCCAGTCTTAAGCTTAACTAACCATTTTAAGCATCATATTGAACAGATAAAAAAATGAGAGTGATATTGATCTACTCATCTCACTATCAGTGCATAGGCAATATAGCCTATTTCCAAAAATGTCACCCTTTGACAAAAGCACACAAGCTCCTTTTAATGCATTAAAAAGAAGTTAGAAAGGAGTAAAACAAAAAGATGACTTTCACAGCAATTCAAAAAAAAAAAACAAAAAACAAAAAAATACATTTCAATCAAAAATCACAAAAGCACCTCCCTCGTTTAAAGCTTTTACTTTGAAAGTCTTACCTTAAACCTTTGCAACCACTACGGTTGATAAAAAGGTAAAATTAGGCAAGCACAAGGAAAGAGAGAAGAACAAATCATAGGATTAATGTGTGAAGAAGGACAGAAAAACAAATTTATTCATGCATGTAGTGCATAAAGATAAGCTGGCTTAATACAGGCAACAAAGCACTGGTGTTAAGTCTGAGGATTTTGTTTTTTCAGACCTTTTTAAAGTTTAGGCTAGTGATTTATTTCTGGAAAACACGCTTGTCTTTGTTCGAAAAGTTAATGTAAGACTAGATCATCATAAAATGCATCCACTCTCAACATTTATTAAATGAAATGATGATTGCACAGAATCATGTTAACTGTAGCAAGAGACAGATTTACACCAACAGGGAGCATATTTGACTGGATTTATGTCCTGGGAAACATCAGTCTCTCACCCTGGTGGAAAGCATGGGTCATTGATTTTTTTCTTACATTACTTGTCCCTGAAACCTAGTAGAGAATGTTTGACCTCTAAAAGCCCTTCCCATTTACATTTCCTGCACTTGATATTGCACAGTAACACAAACACAATCCCATCTTAATAATTTTAAAACCTTTTTCTAAACAACTCAGTTATTTCCTCAGAAGGGTTTCCTATTGCCTAGGTTTACTGAATTTTATCTCCTCACAAATACATCCATCACACTCTACATATCATCAATAAACACCAACAATGCCTGATTAAGGCCCTTCTATCATTTTTTGACTCATCCACACAATTAAGTCTAATTGATAAAATTGAGGGGAAAAAAAAAAAAAGACCACCTTGACTCCATGGCCCATGTCATCTAGCATGCTGTAGTCGATGGGCTTGCGGATGTAGCGCACAGGCCTCTCTGGATTGGCTGGGGCGATGATCTTATGTGTTCGGGACGTGTTCTTGTTGGTAGTGAGGATGCCAATCTCCCGCCGAGCTACCTTCTCTTTGTGGATGTCAACCGTCTGAGGACAAGAGGCAGAGCGTGGGATTTCTAATTATCAGAATTCTCCTGTCTCTTTATCATGAAGGAGAGACATTTCAGACAGCTTCATAGGTATCAATCACTGAAAAATTTTGTAGCATGTTGAAGAAAATCTTCAACTTCATCAAATTGTGGGATCAATGCTAAAAAAATATTTAGTGTGCAGCCAACAGGTATACATTTGCGTGCACTGCAGATTTACTGTATTAAACAAGCATCTTTTGACTTTCTCAGGTAAAACTTCATTCTTTGAAGTTGTTCACTTAGTTTTCCAAGTTTTTCCAACTACACACCATCCCTTAGGTAATTAAGTTCATTGTAAACACACTGCAAAAATGTTTGAAAAAATGTTTGTCCTGTTTTTGTAGATAACATTGGAATGAACTGTCTGTGTGAACTGCCAACCTGAGAGATGTGGTTGATGGAGGACTCCATGCGACGGAGCTGGGAGGCCTGAATGTCAAGCATCTGGAGGACATTGTTGGCCAGAGTGTTGATCAGGTAGGCTACGCTGGCAAGGGATTGGGTAGTGTAGTTCTTGGTCTCCTCCAGTGCCCTCTGCTTATCTGGAGACTGAACGAGAAAAAGAACAGTAACTTACATTCTCCATTCTGTAAAGAGAAAAGTTAAATAGTTTTAGGCAGAGGTCTGTTTGATTGCCTAATGCTTTTTAAATTTCTACACAATTACACTTGCAGACAAACTGCCATAGCTTTTTTCTGTTTTTTACACCACTTTAAAATCCAGCTAGTCTGGCTTGATATAGAGTCTTTGTACCCCCCCAAAAAGGAACACCTGTCGGTTCAGACATCTGAGCCATGCATCATTTTCTTATCCATTGTACACAAGCTCTTGATTTGGTGTATTAGTCATAGCAGCTGTAATCCATCCTAAATGATGTTTGTAGGAATGCCGTAGGAGTTGGAATTACTGACCGCACTGATTGTGACAATAAGAAATGCTAAATGAGAACAAAACAGAGTTCACTTTGGTTCCAAATTCCTGAAGTAAATATTCATGAAGCTCAAGACACAAAAATTAAGAATTAAGTTGCAGATGTAGTCCCAGGACCTGAGTGTAACATGTGGCAGCAGGATGAAGCAAAACAGCTGATTCAAGAAGCAACATTTTAGTCAAAAATCATAGACTAAAACAAAAAAGAACTTTAATGGGATGTAATACAACTGCAGCTAGTGTAAGAGAAGTCTTCTGAGGCAGCTGGAGGGGCAGTGGGCACAGCGTGGGCACTTCAACAGGACTATCAAAGGGCAGATGGATCAGCTAACGTTTTTGCTGTGAAACTGTATTTGTTTCTGACACTGCATGTATAACAGCAAGGCTGTAAGACAGAGATTTAACAAAAGGAGTAGTTCAACATAATCCATAATCCAAAAAATAATCAACAGCATAATCAATAATAAAAATGGTTCACTGAAGTTACAGGACCTCCAAATACAAGTGAAATGGAAATTAAATATAAAATTTAACAGTAACTTCATTTCTAATTATACAAATCATAAGTTGATAGGAAGAAAATTAGTCCTCTACTATTTCTATTATTTCAAGGCTTTTTTCAAACAGGAGACAAATATTTGATTGTTCCTGTTTCTCAAATTAAGACAAGTTAAGGATAAACTTTGTGTTTTGACTGGTGGTGAGACAAAAGAGGTCATATCGAGAACATAATCTGCAGAATAATTGATAATGATATTTATTAGTTCCCATTAAACAAAACCACCCCTTGAACCAGCATGCACACCCTTCTACATGTATAGCCGCAGATGTCAACAATGCTCTATAGGTCACAAGGGCCTTTGGGTTGTGATTAGATATTGAAAGATTGATTTTATTTAATCATTTCATTTTAAAGTTACAGCTTTGCCTCAAGGGCAAAATGTGGGGTTCTCTATAGATTTGTTTGACATCAATATCAAGACTTCTCATTGACAACATGTCAACTGGAATGTAAATCAGAAAATGGTCATCTTGATAGATTGTACTGCACTACTTAACAACACAGTTGATGCAGTATGATTCAGAATGAATTTACCAATGCTGATACTAGAAAGTAAGACAGAACATACTAAGAGGCAGAGGAAAAAAGGAAGGCAAGGGTGTCCCCTCTAGTGGAAACTACAGCACTGTCAGATGTTGTATATCTATTCCCTTGTATGTGAAACACAATGTGCTAGAGATGCAAGACACATTTCTGGAGGAATCAAAAAGTGCAAAAACAATCCAACGTAAAAAACTTATCAAGCACCTTTACAAAAGCTAACTAACACGTTCAACAAGTATCCATTCCTACATGACTAATAATGCAAGATATATTGCTCAAAGGCAGACATGACAAGGCGAAGCTGTAAATCAGGGCTGAGAGGAAAAGGTGGTTCTCTCACTAAATATACCTTTGACAAAGTCTTAAATTCAGTTGATTTTTATCTGTTAATACCCATCAGACAGCAGCTGGAAATACAGTGCCGAGTGAGAAGAAACCAGAGACGCCTGCTAGCTGACAACGACGAAGGGCCGTCTCCTCCTCCTTTACGAGGCAACCCGTCAGACCTGATCAGCCCTGCTCGTCAAGGATGTCAGACATCAGCATCACACATTGCCAAAACCTCTCCCAAATGTAAACCCCTTTGTGATGGCAGGTCTAAAAAGTGCAAGAGACAGAGCGAAGGTGAACAAAATATCCGATAAAACTTAATCACACCTGTAGAATTTTATAAAATTTATGAATGGCTCTCACACACAGGCCAAAATGGGATGCAAATCCATCGCAAATTAAACACATCGTCGACTCAGACGCCAAATCACACTCCCTTCCCTAAGATAAATAACTACGTATGAACAATGACATTTAAATAGTCTTTAAATGGGTCATTTCTGAGGTCAAAAGCCGTCATTCAGATGCAATATGCAGCTGTAACGTTAGGAGCAAGTCGCAGTCTTTCAGTCCACCATCATAAATCAGGGGTTATTAGAAACATTGTCACGGCTGTTAATCTTAAATCAACTAAAGGCTCATTGGAAATTAATCTGGCGTGATATCTCGTCCTACATCTCCAGTCGGTGCATGATCACCTGGCTGATACTGTGGCAGTAACTGATCTCACAGAAAGCAGCGAAATCGATTGTCACGGTGCCTGTTTGGTTATTTAGACCTTGGGTGATGCCGAGCAGCTGGCTAGCAAGCTAACGTTACCTGGCTGACGTGATAGCACCCATTAGAAGTACGAGTCACACAAAACGTTATATTAATGAAAATATGAATCCATACACATTATCGATACCTTCTGAATTTTATGTAACGTTTGAAAGATAATTCAGGTTTTAGTTATATGAAAAAAATGCCCTGACAGGATGATGTTTTTACTTTAGCGAAGGCTAGAGCTGGCTAACACGGCTGCACCATATCAGCAGCGTTAGCAACAGCTAGCCTAGCATCAGCTTGCCCCACCGTACTGTCGTAAGTGATGCCCGACAAAAGACTGCACCGTCTTTTCTTCCACACCAGTGATAACCTACCTGCACATAATTGCTTTCGCAGTACTCCGCAACTCTTTCAAGATTGGTGAAACTGTCCAGTAGTGCGCTTCGTCCTGCCGGAATCTCCTCTTCCAGAAGCATTTGTAGCTCCGCCATTTTCACATCTTTAGCAAAGCGGAGCGGTGTGTCTGTGTGCGGGCTCACTGGCGCCACCGCGGCCATGTGTGGTACTGCAAGGATCTCCTGGCAGCTGGTGGCAGAGGTTCCCCGAATTAGTGATGATGTATTCAAGCAGATTCTCACTTGGTGAAGTGCCTTTGTGGTAGGCAAAATAGTCCTTTTAATGCATGCATTAGGTTAACTGAAGTCACATTTTCAAATTAGTTTTTAGTTCAGAGATGCTGTACGTTTCTGTTAACTCAGTGAAAAAAATACTTGAAAAAAGATTTCCTCAGGGCTATCCCTTTTATTACTTTCTCTTTGTATGGTCAGAGAATCAGGCCTGGTGAGAAATGAGAAACTTGCCCTTAGAAGCAGATACTTGTTAGCCCTCTGTATTAATACATTCAGATCAAATTTTTCAAGTGCAGACTGAAACCCAATTTTTAACTCATGACACTGCCATTCTTAACTTATACTATTTAGAAATTCTTTTATTTGGCGTAGGAAACGTACTTATGATGGAAATAGTTTTACGATATAATAATTAGCTGAGATATGAAATGAAAAGAAATTTGCAAACATAGAAAATCACCATTCATATTTAATCATATATAGGAAGCAACTGTGTTAAACAAGGGAAGGAAATCTGTCAATGTCATGTGTAGAAAATCAACAAGCCACAACTCATAGGACATTTGACTCAAGACAGCTAACCAACCAAGAAATACAAAAAAACTTAATCTGCAACTCTGATTTCTTTATTAAAACCACCAAATTTCCCTCATTTGAAAAATTTAATTGAAAAATTGAAGTGCAAATCTAAACCTGTGTACAGACAAGGTAATTATGTGCTTAAGGTCTCAAATTACTATATTGTAAAAGGCACCAGGATGACAACCATGGGAACATTTGGTGATCCAACTTGTACGTAAAAAACAATGGTTGTACATAAAAGTTTAGAAAAAGCTCCTTACAACAAAGGCTTTGTGAATGATTCAAATTAAGAGTTAAATTCCAACACCTGTCAACTTCCATGATGTTGTAAAAAAATACTTGAACTAAGGTTGAGTGATGTATTGACGTCATGTCTCAGAGACTGGATCCTCAACATTCAAGAAATACTTTGTTTGGTAATGTAATATACTGTTTTTATGAACAGGGACTCTTCAGCTTGTCTTCCTGCAGGGGCTTTAAAAGACTGGTTCTAGCTTCTTCTGCTGACTGTGATCCAGGTTTCATCCTTAGGTGTGGATACCAGTTCAGATCGGACCTCCATGAGCTGCCCCTTCAGCTGGTGAAGCTTCAGTTGCCGTACCAATGTGCTTAGCAGGACAGTAGCAACGGTGTAGGCAAACCTGTCAGAACAAACAAAGATAATCAACTGTGAAATTTTACTTTAAGTACACAGGATTAATTAAAGTGGTACTAGCCCAAAACAGAGCAGTCAGAGTCAGGAGAGCTTCAAAATTCATTCATTACTGTTTTAAAAACTCTTTGAAGCTAAATGGCTACACTCTGGGTCTGGAAGTTTGATACTTTTACCAAGAATAAGTAGGATTTGCTTTTGGTGTTGATGTTGGTTTTTACCTGAGCTCTGGGCATGTTTGATTTCCTGAAAATCCAAGCAGACAGAAGCTCTTCCTGACTGATTCCTCTTCAAATCGATCTGGATCAAACCTGAGAGAAAACACACAAATAAATATTTTTAACCATAAAGAAAAACTATATTTTCCAGTGTCTACAGCCATGCTTGATACTGTAGTTGAGCCTAATGCAAAAAGAAAAACACAGTTCCAAAAACGGCCACTTGAGGCTGCCCCCTAAACTGAGTCAAACCTGTTAGACTCAAATACTAAAATATACAAATGTACAGGCAAAATAAACAAGTTTAAAGCCCAATACAAAAATGGTCTGGTCTCCCTGTTCATGTAATCTGCACAGGGGAAAATTTCTACATAACTCGCTTTTATTAAGGCTTAAAGTAATGCATAATTAAGGGTGTGGACAATTTGAGTGACAGCAACTGCTTGCTGCCTGCCAGGCATCTCACAGTCACTAGCAGCAATGCGGATCTTTCCCAACTCCAACCTTGTGAGCAAGTATGGTCACTTCTGGCTCCCTGGATTTCTGGATTTGAACCAACCACCTGATAGTCTGAACACAACTCCTCCATAATTTACGAGGAGCAATCTAAAATTAATTAATGAACTTGTCAGAAAGTAAATGTAATAATAAGTGGACCTGTATGGAGTGCTCCAGGTGTCAGAATCTTGCAGGACTACTCCCAATGCGTAGATGACCAAAGTCTGTTTGTGAACAAAGGAGCAACAAAATTACAATGATTACTAATAACAAAGCATTCCGCCTTTTTTCCCCCCCAAGCTTTAGTGACAAATGAATTCTTCTCTACTCAAGGCCTCTCTATAATGAACCTGTCAAGTTGTCTGGCTGTAAAAATTTCATGATGAGCTGAAAAGAAACAGACAGCCCGCAGCAGATCACAAGAAACCAGATACCTCTTTGGGGATGACGTGTTGATCGACTTTGCCCTCCACTTCCTGAAGCCGAGCTGCTACAGGGGTCAGCTTGGCAGTCCTCACCGTCTCATTGAGGACCTGCTGGCAGTATCTTTCCAAGAACAGAAATTTGATAAGATTAATCTGACTGAACATCAAGCACGTCTGGATGAAATGTTTATCTGAAATATTCCTCCTCAACCTGTCTAAATACATTGTATGTTTCACAAAATTTGGGCCACTGCCAGGTGTCTAGTCTAACATACAGACTGAGATTTTACATTTGATGGATGAGACATAAAGCCATCTTAAAAGCTCTTACCTCAGCTGAGGGATCTTGTCCAAGGAAACTGGACCAGAACCTAAAACCTCATCAAGCTCCTGGTACAGTTTGTCTTGAACTTCCTCAGATGTTGACAGGAAGCCAAGTGCCCAGATACACACTGCCAAAACACAACATTTTACATTTAAGTTTTGCGGTGGTTAAACTGAAAAAGAGTGAAAAATACTCCGATGTGAAGGTCACATTAACTGAATAATGTTGGAGCTCTGGGAAATTATTTTTAAGTCTATCATCAAGAAAATAAAAGGGAGAATAATTATCAATTGCAGACCAAAATATTCAGTTAGTAGACAGAAAACTGATGAACTGTTTTGATGATTGTCACTTACAGTTGGCAGTGATGATGCTTCCGGCCAAAGTGAAAACCATACAGTCCTCCATGATCTTAAACCAACAACAACAAAAAAAATCATTTAAGGCCTTTGTTAGATCTTTGTGGCAACTGTGGAGCTCTTTCAGTCATCTTTTGGGTTTTTAGACAGACTTGGGGGCTCCATAAGTATTCACCTGTCGTTCTGTGAGGCTGGACTGAAGCAGAGTGTCAACAAACACTGTCTGCTTCCTCTGGGCTTTTCTCTCCTTTGCCACTGACAGCAGCACAGACTCCATCTCGGACAAAGCTGGACACCCGTGAAGAAAATATAAAAGAAAAGACATTGTCACTTGACTTCAGTGACTCCTTCACATCTTGGAATAAGTTTTTAACTGCCTCACAGTTAACATTGGGGATTACAGACTAAAAAAACATATGTCTCTGCAAACCTTATCCAAAATTAAGTCCAACTATCAATTGTCCTTGGCAGGTAAATCAATAAAAGTCCCCTAAAACAGTTGCTGTTCACTTCTTTTGGCAGTAATACTAAATGAACTGGATATGCAAAGGCTTTATCTGCCCACAGACTGTTTCTAGCTGTCTGTCAAGCTGCTTGATACACAGAAATCATGCAGGAGCTGCTGCAAACATTTTTTTCTGTTTCTTTACAGTGGAGCAGCCCAGCACTGGTGCCTCATGTCAATGCACAGCAACAGAAATAAAGACTAGATAAAAACTGAACTCACAAAACTCATAAAGAATGTCCGAAGTTTTTTCATAAATAATTAAAATTATGTCCTAGTTTCTGCTTACAATACCCCGCTGAAAAGCAAACCTCACTCACCCTTCTCATAATGTCTTTTCCTGCTGGAGCTCTTCTCTAAGGAGCCGTCCAAGTAGCCTTTCCCGATTTCTGACCAGATCTGGTGGCAGTGGTCCGGTAACAGGAGATAAAAACGAAATCAACTGACCCACTTCAATATTTGACTGAACAAATTCTGGCTTTTTAGGTATTTTTTTAACCACATAAAGCAAAAATTTGCCAAAACTGGAAAATCTGTCTTTTCCATAGTTAAACGATTAGTATTTTTATAAAATCTAACAATAATGAAATAAAAAAATAAAGCACTGAAAAATTGCGTTGAAATTACCAGAGGTACTGGTGTCAGTTCCTTTAAAATGAAAAAGCAAGAGTACCTTTGAAAGTGTTATGGAGAAAATTTTTGTAAAATTCAAAAGACCACATTTGATACCCACTGGAGCAGAGACAAGACTAGCATTAAATGCACAGAAGCAAGTGGGGTTTTTCAAGACATCCACCCTTTTTCTCAATTAGAAAAACTCTATTGTCTCACCGCATCATGGTTCTTGCGGAAGGAAATGACCTTAGAATCGTCACTGAAGCTCTCGCCCAGAGCAAGCTGGGTGACAGTCTTCATGGCTAGACCCAGCAGGTGGGCACAAAGTGGGGTATGTTGAGCCTCTGGAGATGACTTCCACTTACTCACCAGTTCATCCACCAGCTAAGTGAAGAAAAATTACACAAGGTTATTTATAGGTACTTCTGAATGTCAGAGAGTGGTTTTGCAAATGCATGTTTGTCTTTTCATCAATGATACAAACCTTAAGCACAAGGGGGAAGTTGTTCTTCAGTGTGTTGTTGATGGCATTTTCATACACTTTTTTCCTTCTTACAGTTTCAATGGCCCCGCCTCCCATTTCTGACTGGTAACCTAACAATGACTTCAGCATTGTCTCAAAGGAATCAGCTGAGAAGAACAAAAAAAAAAATTCTTTTTTTATTTTCAACTATTATTTCATTTCCTCATGAATTTACAGAGACATAGTATGAGAGAAGCCTCCACATGGTCTTTACTCAATGAGAGAACAGTCTAACCTAAGAAAAATGTAAATGCTGGTGCACGTACTGCTGTGGTTGGGATTGATGTGTTGTTGTAGCTGCTGCACAGAGCCCAGGCTAACCACAGGCTGACGGCCGAACCAGAACGATGCCACAGACCCAAAGTCCTGATGCAGACTTACAAGGAATTCATGCAGACTACCTCTGCTAACAATGTCTTGCAGGTTCCCATCCCTGGGAGAACAGACAGTTTAGAATCAGTGTGAATATCCAATGATGTGAACAGATGCATAGTGCCCATATATGTATATAATTACTTGTATGTCTGTAAGGTTGAAAATGTGGAAAATCTTCTAGAAATACAATGAATAGTCAAATATATGCAAGTAATTCATAATACCATATTTGTCTTTAGGCAGTGAAGTAATGAATATGAACTTCAGAACATCTTTTTACTGAACAATAGTTTTACGGACAGAAAACACAGCAAAATAATAATAATAATAATGATAATATCTTACTTCTCATCTGTAGGATTGAGGCCTGGGATGCCAGAGGCTCTTCTAGAAGACTGAAAAACGTCAGAAATTTAATTTCTAAAACTAGATACAGTCTGTAACTTGGGGTTCCAATCAGAAGTATCGAATCTCATTGAAAAATGTGGCAATTTTACCCTTTATTTTTTCCCCTCTCTTTTACAGGCAAACACACACATCTTAATACAACGTTTTGGGTATTGGGTATTTTTTTAAGATGTTCGGGTAAAATCGGCTGAGAAATAGCATACTAAACGTCCAGTACAGGTTAATATATCAGGGTGCTTGTAATCGCCCAACGCACTGAATCAATGGACTGACTGATGTACGTTAACAAGTTGTACACAGAAACGATGAAATGATACAAACAAGTCGTTGAGTCAGTTTAATGAAGTTGTATGAGACGTTTCTCCTTGCACAAAAGAAGACTATTTTAAAAGAACATTGATGTAGCAGTATCTTGGGATAGCAGAGTGCTAAGTAGCTAGCATTAACTTGAAGCTAACTTCAAACTTGCAGTAACTTACTGGGTACAAATAGAGAACAGCACCAACCAAAATGATGACAAACGTGACAGCAAAAATAGCAAAGTCCAACATGACTTCTGGCTTTATATAGCACGATTTTGCATTTCCTATCAAAACTAGTTACAGTGACTGTTACCACGTCAACAGAAACTGTACAGGCAGGGCAGTTTCTCTTGGTTCGACTACACTGCCTGGATGACAGGCAGAGCAAACTAATCGAACTCAGAAAAAAATCGATGCAAAGGTTCTGAGTTCATCACAAGGGTATTTATAAAATTATGTATGATTTAAATCACTTGAAGATGTATACATAACAAACGTTGGTTGGAACGTTTAGAACTCAGAGAAAAATAAAAAATATTGTTTGATAAATATCTGTGAATGTTCTCATTCATCCAGGTCATGGTTATTCATAGCAAATAAATCGAAGGCAACTGGACTTAG
>JAQMCX010000041.1:1441961-1459723 GCA_029814765.1 Acanthurus leucopareius | reverse complement strand
ATATGTCTGTGAAGACGTTTCGCCTCTTATCCAAGTGGCTTCATCAGTTCATGCTCCTCAGACTAGGCTAGGCCTGTTTGATAAACCACTCAACCTGCTACTTCCTAGAATGAGGCTCAAATTATTGAACCCGATAAATATCTACGGAAGCCGAGTCAAGTTAGAATGCATTTACAGAGATTAAAAAATTGGATGTCTCTATCTGGAACTATAGTGGACATACAGTAAATATACTATTCAGTAAAATGAGGTCATATTCATGACAACATATGTGCAATCATGTCAAGAGCATCTTGTTTCTTTAGAATATAATAAAGAGACTATGTTTGTTGGATAAACTTTGTATTTACAAATGAACAATTACATTTAAAAAATACAAAAAGTAATAAACAACACAGTCAGAGTTCACTGCCCAGATACAGAGAAATATGTGCAAAATGACAACAAGCTGTACAATATGTGTCAGAACAGATAACTAATATTTTTTCTTCCTCAGGCTGTCATTTCTGATTTGTCTTCTGGTTTGGGAAGCTCAATCTCCATGGCCATCAGATAACCTGAGGACATAGAAAAAATAATAACCTTCAAAACTGATTTTCTTTAAAAAATGAAATTAAAGCAGTGCTCAACACAGACAGTTATCTCTCTTACACTCAGTATAGTCTGTCTCAGGCCTGGTGGCGATGAAGATCCAGGCCAGACCCACCAGCAGGGCCACCACCAGGTTGATAGTCACCCATGGGTGGAGAATCTGGTGCTCTGATCCTTGTGGCCTAGGGAAGAAAAACAAAAAAAAACAAGAAAAAAAGAGAGTCTGAGGCATCATTTTCAGGCTACATAGTAAGATAGAAACAACTTATTTCAGCAAGCTCACCATAACGTTGTGTTGAAGGCTGGGTAAAGATTAATGCGATCACTGGTCATCTGCTGGCTCAAAGAGAGGACCAACGCTGAGAAATACACTGGATAAGATCAAAATAAACAAAGAACGTACAATGAAACCAAACACACACAGTTAGAGGGAAAACATTGTTAATTCTTGTTAACTCTTAAAAATCTGTGTTGACTCACAGAATGAGGCCAGAGCAACAGGGTCCAGTGTGACAAACTCCCGCAGAGCCATGGAGCCTCTGGCCAGGTTCACCCTGAGACAATGAGAGTCGACTTTTTTTGAAAAACAAGCTTTATTCCTCTTCAAACAAACAGCTGCATTTGCAAAGCTGGAAAATTTCAATGGGCAACCAGTTCACATCTGCATGAAGTGCCGTTGTCATTGGGAGCTTTCTCTAACAGCTTTACCTATCAAAGGAGGCCACTGTGCTGATGGCCAGCAGCATGTAGAGCAGAGACTGGGAGGGGTAAGCCAGGCTGTGGTATTGCTCCAGCAGGTTGGACAGAGCGGTGAGGTGCTGCCCTGCCAACATGTACACCACCACCACGTTCCATACAGCGTAACCCGCCAGAAAGCCATGACAATACAGGCCAAACACCCTGATATAAAGAGGAGGAGAAAAATTTAGGGACGTGATATTAAGTGCTCCCATGCATTTTTCTCTTTTAGAAAAGTTTACCTCACCTAAAGCCTTCGTGAACTCTGACAGAAACATCTCTGGTGGTCCAGAGCGGCTGAATGTGCTGAAAATCTGTCATGTTATCCATCTGGTCGCTGGTCTTCCTCCAGTCTGAGCGCTCAGCAGCCTGGAAACGCTCTGCATATGAGCACACATGCACTTAGAAGTTCTAATCACCACTTCAAATATCATTTCACAGACAAGATGTCTTCTATTACTCACTGTTCCTCTCCACAAAGACTTTCCCCACGGGCTGGCTCTGACCCTGTGGGGCTGAAAACAAGGCATGCTGGGGAATTGGAGGAGGGGTTTCATTGATAATATCATCCTCTTCTATGTCCAGTTCGTCAGGAAACTGTGATTCAATGACTTTTGGTTTCCTGAAATTACAAGAATAAAAATTATGGAAAAAATGAACTGTATATATGTTTAGTTCTTCAGTTTTTAGTAATAATGTGGTTTATTAGATTGTTTTATTTGTCCTTTAGTTTGATACTGTTTCTTCGTGTTAAAAAGCCTGCACATAACAGCTTTATATTATACTATATTAGAAAACACTCAAATAAAGGACACAAACTCTGTCCAATGTGGCACCTGGACAGCTGAAACCAGAACAACTGCAGACAGACAAATAAACTCTAAACACAATATAACTTAATCCCAAAATTTATGCATAAATTAAAGAATGGCAAGAAAAAAGACAGTGAAACCTAATGAAACTTATATACATATAAAAAGGTCAAGGAACAAACATGTGAGTGACATATTATAGTACCATTTCAGTAGAAGTCTATTACTTTCTTACTTTTTCTTTTTGGGTTTTCTGACCACTTCTTCTCCATCAGTAGTCTGATCTGCTACATCTCCATTTACTAGGTCAGCTTGGTCATCTTCAAGATCTGAAACCACAAATCAACAAATTTTTTGATCATCTTCTAGTATGCTTATCAACACAAGTGGTCAATTTTGGTATTAACTTTCTTTCAACTGTAACCTTCCTCCCCTTTCATTTTTAAAGAGTGAAATCGTTTCCTTTTGAAGGTCAAGAGGCTTAATAAGTTTATTTTTCATCGTGATAAAACTACAACATTTGAGGGTTGCATTAAAAAACAGCCTTTGCAGGGATGTTATAGGTTTTTACCAATAGTGGCAGCTTTCTTTTTCTTCTTCCTTCTCTGTGGGGGTGCATCTGTCGTGGCTTCAAAAGTCAGTTGCTCTCCAACCTCAGATTCTCTTCGACTCCCAAGGCCTCCCATTTCATATCCCTGATCTAAACAGGAGCAGAGGTAATTTAAATCATTCATCCCCTGATCACATATCTACAAACCATCCAAAGAACATGGTGGGTTGCCGCTCTCGGTGACAATCATGACTTTAATTAGCAGTAAATAAGACTTGTTATGTCCTAAATCAATGTCACAGTCTGATTAAACAGAAATTTAGAAGGTAGTGTTTATTTAATTAACTAGACTGATGATGTGAACTGTGTAAATTATCTCTTAACAACAAAAACTCCTTAAAGAAAACCTCAAAACGTCCAACACTGTCATGTTATGCATTTTAATTATTGTCAAGTCAGGCCAAAGTGAAGTACAAGCTATTCTGAGCCCTCCTGTTCAGGTGAACTGGCCCTTTAAGCCCAGGTAAATTACAGGTTTTATGTTCTACATACCATCCATGTAATCGACTCCATTTGTCTCCTTTCTCACCCTCTTCTTCTTCTGTTTAGCTGCAGGTGCCTCTCCTTAACAAGATCATAAATCAACAGCCTCAGTACAAATATAATATATATTTATCCCAAAAATCCCAATTTCTTTATTTCAAATCCTGACTCACCAGCTGTGTCTTGACTTCATATTTCCCAATGTTTGATAAAAGAGAAAAGAAGAGGAGTTTTGGTCGACTCTTCAGCATAAATACAGATAAAAACTGCAGATAAAAACAATGTCATTTCACAATAGCTAAGTAACACATCAACCTACCTTGACATTCTAGGAAGTGAGCGTTGCCCTCGCTGTAAAGACAAGAAGAGACCTCACTCAAACAAATAACAAGATTTTAACTCTAGAGTTTTTCCATGAATCATTTACACCCAAATGAAGTAATTCATCAACTCCTTTTTAAAAAATATTCCTTTGGTGATTTAAAATGGTTTCACCAGCTTTAACCAATTCTAAGTTATGCATTTTTTTAGATGTTTTTTACCTCTGAAAATGCAATATAGTTGACTAAAAGTATAAATTTACTGGTATTTATTCAAAATTTTGTCAGCACATCGCAGTAGCATATAACTTTATTTCCTAAAACATAATTATTTAATCATTAGGTACGATTAAGACATGCACAAGTAGTTGACTTGATGGATTAATAAATAAATGGACAGAATCGTATGTTAAAAAATAGCTAATTAAGGACCCCATATGAAAGGTAAGAGGTCCAGAATCATCATACAGAGGATTTTCCAGGCTTTTATTCTAAAATGAACCCATAGAGAAACATTATGCAGTCAAGTGAAGGGATTTCTTTAAAATTTCGACAAACACTGCTGGAGCTTTTCAGCAAATTAGTTAAGCTGTAGCGTTAAATCAGAAAAAAAAACTTACCGTTGTCTTTCTGGCCATTCCAAACAAGAATCAAGTAAGAGTGGAGTGAAGCTACACATAACATCCTGTCTGACACTGTTAAATCCTGGGCTAAATCTGTGTTCATACATCCTCCACAACTGAGGATTAACCAGGGCAGAGGTCAGACAACTCCAACCTATTGAAACTCTTGTGCGTGGGTGAGTGAAACATTCAGGAAGTGTGTCTATGGAATCTGGTTTAATCTTTCTGATGAGGCTTGAGACAGCAATAAACACTGTAAATTGTGTTATATTGTCCCTACATAGACTCAGAAAAATGTTTAAGATCTTTTGAATACATTTTAAGCTTTGTAAGGTAGCAAGCAATGTGAGAAGTGATTTCAATCCAAAAAATAGAGGTCTTTTCTGATTAAAATCCTTGTATGAACTTACAGAAAGAGACAGCTGGGACCTTTATTCATCAATTAAACTTTTTTCAGGGCAATATTAATGAGACTATGTCACTTCCCACTGATCACTGCATGTGACACAACTTTTCCTTTATAATTTGCGATTTTCCATACGTTTATCATATGGTTATGGGAGAAAAAAAGGTATACTACTATCAAAAGTTTCATTGAAGCCACCCCCCCTGCTGTTGAATCTATAAAATACTAGAAAATCCTAAAACTATGCATAATGTTATTTCCCGGAATATCTGTTGACACATGCAGTACTTGTTTTGTCTAATCTACAGTCCTTAATCAAAATCTATGAAATTTTACTCATGTAAAACAAAACAAAGAAAAGGAGAGAGAATTTGGATTTAAGGAGTTGGAAAAATTTTAATTTCTGCTGCAAAGTTACTTTTATAAGTGTCAAAGAATTTTTACTGTGATATTAAAGCTAATAACTTTACGGTAAAAGATCTAATTACCCCCTCTGATGCTTTTGGGTTCAAAATTGTTGTTTGCTTTCCCAGGTTTCTTAAAATTTACGCCACTTAGTAGTTTTGTATTTCGCAATTGGTGGGTAGGCGTAATGCAAAGCCGTTTTATTTTTGTTTTTATTGTTTGTTTGTTTTTTACAGGGCAATGCATTAAATTAATCACTTACGTTTTCAAAAACTATGACAGAGGACATTGCTCTGTAATGACGACGTTGTGGAAATTGGACAAAAGTACCAGTAAAAACTTTATGAGAGTAATATGACTAACCTGTGGAAGAGGTGGGAGCTCCCTGGGTTGCATTCTCTATAATGGAGAAAACACGAGTTATTAGCGATATGTACAAGTAAACTAACTTTGATTTCCATACAAATCCTACTGTTGATATGTAACAATACCGTCGGTTATCACGAGCGGTTTAGAGCAACTTAACAGCAAGCTAGCGAACGTAATTCGATAAAATAACATAACAATATTATAATATTTCTTAAAAAAAATACTTAAACTAATAATACGCTATAGCTGTTGTACAAGCTTCTTCTTGCATTTTCAAGTTAGGTGGTAACAGTTACGTTACCGTTATTTACAAAAGAAGTTACCTTTGGGCCTCTCGTATCCATATTAAAACGATTTTTTTTTTTCGAAAACTGCGCCTTTAAATAGTCATTCGATCATTTTTAGCTAAGAAGGAATTTTCTCAGAATTGCAGTGGTTTAAAACTAAGTAAACTGATTCTCTCATTGTTATTTAGCCACTTCATTAACACTCTGGAAGTGGAACGGATGTTACCCGGTTATATTTATGAGTCGTACATTTCCTGCGTCTTCAAAATAAAAGCTCCAATGCAAAGCAAGCCGCTAAGCCAAAACCATGGATGTATAATAAGAGCATTATGTATGTATTATCATCACATTTTTACTCAACATCCATGCCCAAAACAGACAGATAGACGGACGGATGGACAGACAGATAGATCAATAACTCAACCTCAGAAGTGGTTTATTGATGTCAAAAACAGCTTCAAATACAAAATGTCTTTGTTTTGCTTGCACCTTAGCATATTATCACATTATTTTATTCAAACAAGGACAAAAGTGTAATTTTTGCGCTGGACACAGCTTTCTGGATATATTTAAAAAAACTGGAATAATTTATTTGGCATGCAATGATACATTTTAGGCTACAGCATACCATGACAAAGTGACACAAATTCAGAATGAAAAACAAAAACATATAACAACATGAAACAAAAAATCACTTTGCCTACTAATTTGTAAACGTTGGTCGGAAAAAAGATCACATTTTTTCATTGAAGATTTGTGGACATGAATAGGTAGCAAGGCAATAAATTGAATTGTTGTGTTGGTTTTGTTCCAGAGCACAGGGAACATTTTGTAAGTGGTTGTATTCTAAAAACAACTGTGCCTATAATAACATTCAATAAACATTCCTTTCTTGATGCTCTGCTTACCTAAGAAAATCTGATGTTTTTGCTGTCAAACTTTTGTTAGTTTGTTCCGAAGAAGGAGCACTTATGTTAAGGAGCATGTAACTGTCTTAACACTGAGAAAAATCTCTAATCAAGTCTAAACTTAAATTCACTGCTCTGACATGAAACACGTAAACAGTTCCAGGGCTTTCTTTGAGCTTAAGTCCAGCTCCATCTTATCTTTGGGGATTGAAGCGACTTAAGGACCAGATCAAGCACACAAACAACAAGTTCAAAATAATAAAATATAAATGCATTACTACTCTAAAACCGTGTTGGACATATCATTGATCTACATGTTAAGATTTTTCTGACGAGGAATCTGTAAAACTAAATTAAGAAAATAATTGCTGCCATGAATTTAGGGGATACAATTTTCTTCTCCTCTCGCCTCCTCCTCCTCCATTCTCCCTCACGACTCACTGGTGGGTCGTATCCAGCTGGCTGGAACCCACTGTGGCTCATCCTGTGCCTTTCTGACTGCTGTTAGGAGCTGCACGCAGGAGTCCTGCAGCTCATCGTTGACGATCACATGATCAAAGAACTGTAAGTAATGGGACTCGATCTTCCGGGCAGCTTCTTCCATTTCCTGAAAGTCCTCATCCTGTTGGAAATAAAAAAAAGTCATACCCTGCTTGAATTCCTACAAATTCTAGAACACAGAGAAGGAGGAGAGTCTGTAAATTTGATATGATCAGACCTCATACTGTTCAAATGTGCAGATAAAGACTGGCTTTAAACAGATGTAAATAACAGAGAGTTTACCTTAAACGGCCGGTTCACATAGTAGTTGGTGATGATGTGTGAGCCCTGTCTGGTCTCCCTGAGGCGCTCCAGCGGTGGAGGCTTCACATAGATAACGTAGGCCCTCAGTTCGTGAGTTCTCACTGCCTGAATGGCCTAAACAAAGAGGCAAGACATAAATGAAGTCTACTCAAATTAAAGTTACTGCAAGTACAATTTAATAAAAGTGACTAGAAGCACAAAAGCTGCATGTGTTGGTGGCATTCTAATTCAAGCCCTTGATTAATTCTGATTAAATTTAGGTTTTAAAAATTCGTACCCTATGTTTGCTGTCACTCATGAATTTTTGTCCGTTAATTCTTAACATTTTTTGCTGAGCTTATGTCATCTGTAATGTTGGTTTACTTGCTGGATCCTTTCCTTTAAAAAACTCAAGCAAGTTAGCAAGATAAATTTCAGGAGCACAGCAGCTTCCTGGAAGGTGCAAACAGAAGCTGCAAACAGAAGCTGATCAACACTGACAGCTTATGACTTAAAAAATGCTTTAACGAAAAAACTGGACAGACAGACATGAAAAATAAAATTTCTATATTTCATTATTGTAAATTATATATTATAAAAATGGATATCTTCTAATTATTCTAGCATCTTCATTCCAATCCATTCAGGCCTCTCTGATGCGCCCTGAGGGCTCCCAATTTGAAGATTGTGGTCTTAAGCTTTGCAAAACATTTTATATCCTGTATTGTATTTACATTTGGCTCTATGTCGATGACGCAGATCTTCCCGTTGTTTAAAACTTCCCTCACTGACTCGATGCTGGTACCGTACAGATTGCCTTTGTACTCCCCATACTCCAGAAACCTGCAGGACATGGATGTATAAGATACTTAAATATTGCATGCAATCACATCACTTCCTAATCGAATCAAGAACAACTTGCATTAGTCTCTGGTCCCATGGTACCAGTAAAATTGTTAAGTGTTATGTTTTCAAAGACATGGCACAGTACCATCCTTTCATTTTAATAAAAATTAGAAGCATGTTTAACTTTATGTTAAAGAAAGACATTTTCGCCCTTACTGAAGAGCTGGGTCATACCAAAGACTCTAAGTGTTTACTTTAAAATTTTCATGTTCTAAAAATTAGATAAGCAGTGCAAGTTGCAGACATACTGGAATAAAAAAGCTCATAAATACATTGCTATGTTCAAAGCAATTTTTGAAATTTTTAAAATCATACTGGTGACTGTATTTAGACTTCACAAAAATGGCACTGAAGTGTGGCCATGCCTCCTCATTCATTAATTATTCATAAATTCACAGCAGAGACTGTTGTACCTGTTGTTATACATCATGTTGTCAAAGATTTCTCGGCTGGTGAAATAATATTCTCTGCCAGACTCCTCGTATCCTTTGGGTGCTCTTGTGGTGTCTGGTGAAGGGTAAATATGTTATTGTTCCTCTTTAAGACATGTGATTTAACACCCCAAAATATTAATAAATAAATACGTTTAAACATACTGAACAGAATAGTTTAGAAAAAATAAAACAATGGGGGTTTTGTTTGTTCTTTACAAAAGCTCTGTGTTTTGGTCACATAGTTGATTCAAAACTTGTAGGGTGACATTATTTGTACATACGAGGTATGGCTCCCTGGAACAAGTTGGGGTTCATTTCAACCAAGCGCCTCCGAAGTTCATTCACACCCACACCAGATGGCCCTAAGAAACACAGAAAACATCTTAAAGTTGGATAATAATAATATAATCACAATCAAATGTTCTGTTTGATGAATTAACAATATTTTAAATGTAGAAACACATTTGTTAAGGAATATAATTCATGTTTAATGAGTACATTGCATAGACTATTCACTAAATATAACTCTAAATTCTAAATGAAGCTCCCAGGTCTGAAAAGTGAGACCAATGCATCAGTGCTTTAAACATGCATACTTCCTAATGACCAGCAGGGGGCAACTCCACTGGCTGCAAATGTATATCTGATTGGATGCAAACTTATAGAAAAATGATCATACTTTGTAAGCTGATTTATTACCTCTGTAGCAATTTGTTAATGAGTTTGTGGTGTTAATTACTAGTTAGAAGGCTACATCACTGCAGTGTAATGTTTATTTTGTAAATTAAAGCCCTATTTATTATCTATATTTATTTATTTACATGTATTTATTTATATCTATTTATTCATATTTATACTTTTAAATTACACTGTTGACTAAAACAGTGTAATGTTGGTGTAAAAGGCATTTCTTTTTTCACTATGAAACTTAAAAAAAAAAACACTTTTAAAGCCAGCATCCTCCCAGCTAGGAGATCAACTGTACCTAAGAGGGCGATGACACGCTGTACGTCCTGTGGGTGACGCTGGTAGCGCACCACCTCCTCATAGGGACTGTTGAGGGCGCTGTAGCAGCTGCTGGGACAGCGGGTGTGGCAGGACAGCTGCGTGGTGCTGTGTGACCGCCGCCGACACAGACGCATGCTGCGCCTGAAGCCCACTGACAGATAACAAAAGTTAGGACCACAGCTTGAAAACAGAACCATGACACATGCAGATAAAAAACATAGAACATAACGTAATCATTTTGAATGACAAGGTGAGTTTAATGTGCAGATAACAGCACAGGTGTGAGTCTTGCTGTGTGAAGAATTACCTAAGTAGATCCCTTCTATGTTGCTGCAGAAGTCGTCATCCTCTGGTTTGACATGCAGAGAGCCAAGAGGCACAGTGATAAATGGATATGCAACATGTGAGGCACAAGCAGGCTTGTGTAAAAAGTTTAAGTACCCTTGTGACTAAGTACATGTACATTTTTTTAAACATGTTTGATCATGTATGAGTCTCTCTTTTTTCCCTCTAGTTTGTCTTTTATGGTCCTGCCTTGTACAAATTTGAGATATTCCTCTAAGCAGGCATATTAAAGGATGAACATCTGAGATTTTTCTTACCTTCTCTGAGCTCCTCTGATATTTACCCGTCAGACAGCAGGAGAAACAACAAAAATGTTTCAGATAAAGGACAACAGACAGAGTGATGCTTTGCACACGCAACACTGAATTCAGAGTCGAAACGGATTAAATCAACAAAGACTTACCTACCAGATTCAAATGCCTCCTCATCTGACAGAGAGAAAACAACCAGTAGAAATTATTACAAAACAGCAAAGAAGTGCAGTACATTTGTTATAAATAACAAAAATAACAATAATAATATTATTGTTAATAACAATAGTGACATATTAAGGTTTACCTGCTTCAACACACTTCTCATCGATGGCCATCAGATCTTCCTCTGTGTATGAAGAGTAAAAACAAACAGTTGAATCTGAGAATGTATAAACCATTTAGCTCTGAGTCTAGGGCTAAATGAACTAAAACTACATGTAATATGATCTCTCCTTACCTTCCTCTACAGTGCTCACTTCAGTAAGTGTGGAAATGCGATAAGAAAATCAATTGTGAAATCAAGTTAACATATCTGAAAGACTTGTATATAGAGTCTGAGATAACTTAAAGGAAATTAGTGAACTCACAGGTTTGTATGCAGGCATGTGGCTGATAAGGCTGAGACCACCAGAACTCTCTCTGCTTCCTGTTACCACATGCAGGCTCATGTTTAAATGATTGAAACTACAAAATACAACTTTAATTTTATCAAATTTTCACATCATGTAAGTCATGCAATGGGAGTCCCCAAAATATTAGAGTAGGTGATGTCTTTAAATGCCTTTTTTTAAAAAAAAAACATTAAGAATCTATAGAAATTCCATTTAAAAATATAAATTAGATAAAGTTGGTAGATTTACTTTGCCTGTGTAGATTTTTCTTTAGATATTTTGATCACCAGCAGAATTAAATAAGATCCACAGGAACCATCAGAAGTTCAATTAAAAGTTTAAGTAATAATAACCAAACCAACAAAAAAAACAAGGCAGCCACAGGAATTTGCAAAACATAAAAATATCATAGTAAATTTCAAAAAGACAGCTTAGTAAATTTTCCGGACCGTTTCAGCAGGTTGGTGGAGGGGATGAGGCCGGCACAGGCTGTATTGCTCGGTAGTTTCTTGGCCTGCCACCAGAGGGCGTCTGTCTGGTCCACAATCTCAAGGATGTCACCCTTTCTGAAGATCATTCCAGCGTCGGCACAAGGGATGGTTGGGTCTTGCTGAGGGCTGTAGTCGGCCATGGCCCGTACATAGAGCTAACAGCAGACAAGTTTGATATTTTGATATTCTAATGATTAAATGTGTAATAAAAGGATGAAAAACTATGAGGCATGTGTAGACAAGGATTTACCATTGTCTGGTTGTGGACCGGCCTTTCTGTGATGGGGACGACCTTGAACATGATGGTGCCTTGCGACCTTGCTTGCTGATGATAAATAATTAACAAATTAAAAATTAACAATTATATTAAATAATATAATTAGTAAAATAGCAGATATATAGATTTCTGGGACTTATAACATCAGCAAATTATCAGGATTCTCTGATGTCGAACACAGTATGAGATAATGAAACTAAAAGTATAAATCAGCCTTTTGTTCACTTCATGAAGCTACAGACAAGAAAATATGGCATCCAAGGATGTGAAGGAAGAAAAATATTTTATTCAATAAGAATATGAGAAGATTTGTGGTCTCATTGCACAGTTGGTATCCAAAATAATGACCTACCACAACTTGGATAACTTGCTCAGGTTCCATCCCGTCCACAGCAAAACCATTTACCTCTATGATCCTGTCCCCTGCGTGGAGCAAACCTACACACACACACACACACACACACACAAAAAAAAAACTTAACATTTTTTGAACAAAGTTTAAACAGATTCTTTCAGTGTGTTCAAGTGTTCTATTCAAGTCCTTTCAGTATCCAAATATGGTTATGTCTAAATTTTAAGGGGATTGTGTAGCCATCGTGTACTAGCTTTTGCCTAAAATATATCATAAATACATAAATTAGGTTGGAGGCAAAAAAACAAAAATAAATGTGCATGACTGACTTAACTTCATAAATTAAGAAGCATGGAATTTCATTCCATAGGAAATTTAGAATTAAGAAGAGTTTGTTTAGAATTAAACTCTAAAAGTCCAGATTTTCCAAGTTTTTAAAAGGGCAGAACTCACTCAGATAATACCTTGTTATGTTTTCAAAAGGTCATTAAAATAATTATTTCAACTGTTGTTAATGCTATTAGACTGAGAAATACAACATATTGAAAATGAAAAACATCCTGGAGAAATGACTCACCACTTTGATCAGCCAGCCCTCCATGAATCACCCGAGCAACAAAAATCTCCCCTGTGATCTCGTTTCTCTTTATAGTTGCTCCCTACAACAGAAAAGATGAAAACACTTAATTGATAACGAAGCTGCTATGTGGACCAGAGGGATGTGTAAGTTAAATCCAACCACATGAATGAGGACGAATAAACCTTTTGGGGATGAAATGGAAAAAAAATTGAAGCTTTCAGTTGTGACAATTTAGACAAACATGACGTGAAATGACAATGAACAAAAGCTCCAATGTATTCTCTGGACATCACTGGTTAGGAGAAAGTGGAAGAGGAAGATAAAAAAAAATGAAATGTTCCCATGCGATGGAAGGAATGACGAGAAATGCAACAAAAAGTGTAAAATAAAGTCAGCTACCACTATGCACGTTTGCAGGTCAGCCACTCCGCAGAGACTGCTTGAAGGGACCGAAGAAGTCAACTGGACACTCTTCTACATCTCTCATGTTGCCTTCTTCCTCTTCTTCTTCCGCTGGTTTGAATGACGTCCTTTCACAGCATGGGAGCTCTCCTCATCAAGCAGGCCATTGGTCAGTAGGTGCTGGGAAGCTGGAGGCTCAGAGGGAGCATGCTTCTTCAGCGGCAAAGGAGCATTTTTATTTTTCACTGCAGTTCGAGGTGACCCACGGCAGGATGCAGACAGACAGCTGGTCCCCTGGGAAGTGGAGGGAGCATCCAGGGAGCTGTTTAGGGAGGTGGAGGAGGTGGAGGAAGGAGGTGAGGGAAAGGAACATCTGGATTGGTGTGTCAGGGATGGACGCTGTTGACTCTTTGCGGTTTGGCTTTTCTTTGTTGTTTCCTCGGTGGCTTTGGGTTTAGGAGAGCTGATGTCTGCCCTGGTGGTGGTAAGGAGCATCTGCAGCCTGTCAACCACCTGTGTAAGGAGGACCAAGGCCTGGGAGTTGTCCTGCACAGTGTCTGACATGCGCTCAGTTGCAGCGGCCATTTTTTCCCCGAGGAGCTTGATGTCTTTGGTGCTGTTCTCCATGGAGCTGGCGGCCAGCTGCACCGTCGACCTCAACTCATCCAGACTCTCTTGCTTGGCAAGCTCCACAGGGGGCATATCCACCACACGGTGATGATGCATGGGACTCGGGGGCGCAGTGCGGATGCGGGGGCCTTGGCTTTGATGCCTATGATGCAAACCTGGCTGGATGTAGTCTACATTGGAGTAATATGGCACGGTGAGACACGAAGGAGATACAGTCCACTGTCGGGCTGTAGGCAGTGCAGATGGTGCACTGGTGGACACTCCATCCTCATCTCCACTATCCAATTCTTCAATGACATTGTCTCCAACAAAAAACAGACATTGTTAATCCGTGAACAAACTATGGGGAGCCATGATGTGTGATGGAAGAAAAGCTCACAAAGATGGATGATGAAAACCAACAGATCTTTCCTTACCAATCAAAACAGAGCTGTAGACCGAAGGCGCGGAGCGGTTCAGACTTGGTTGCTCCCAGAGCAGGTTGGTGTAACAAACTCTACACTGGCTTGTCGGCTTGCTACAGCACGTCTGACAGCTACTCATCTGCTTATAGCGAGTTGGAGGGTATGGCTGAGCTGCTGCTGCGGGACATGGCAGCTCAGTTGGCGGGTAGCTGCCTCTCCTAATGCTACACCATGATGAATCCTTAGGGCTCCCTGCAGTTGGGCGTTGGGTCCTGAATGCACCACCCTGGTGAAGCCTGTGCCGTGTCAGGCGCCGCAGGGTTTCCCAGTGACTGCGGATCCCCAACCTTGAGCTTTTTGCACTTGGGGAGGATGGGCTGGGCAGTGGCAGCCTGACCCTTTGATGGTCGCAGAGCTGTGAGACAACAGAGTCACTCAAGGGTAGAGCGAAAAGTTTACCATGTGTTGTGAACATCCACTGGAAAAAGAGAAGGCTCACAAGAAAAAAAATAAAACTGGGATTAAAGCTTCATTGATAAGAACACTCTAATGAATCTAACAATTATATCTGTACATTTTGGTAAGGGAACTTTGTGATTAATGACCCAAAAGACATACCTGTAACAAAAAAAAGACTTGCATATACATTTTTTTGCAGTGCCTAAAAATATTGAACATCTTTCATTCTTAAAAATCCTTCCTTTTCAGTGCTTTTTGCTTTTACAAAACCATCTGTAGCATTAACAAACAATTATTCAAATGACAGATTATAAAATTCAAACATCTGCTCTCTGGTGGATACAGTCAGCTGTTTGATTTATATCTGGCAAAAAACACCCACATATTAAAATATCAAGAGCATCTGTTTCCACAGTGTTTGACTAGCAACTCTGCTGCAGGACAGTTTATAGACTAAAATGTGTGTATGTTTTAGAGGCAGAGAAACTGCTGACAATGGGAGTTTCTTTTTCATATGTAATAAAATGTGAAAACAAAATAGAGGTCTTTTCTAGATTTTATGAGTAGCTTACAGGTCAGTTCACCAAAATCACAAAATGTATTTTCCTACTCAAGAATTCCTACCAGTTGCCAGCAAACAGGTAATATTGTTTTAAAAGTTTGTATAGGTGTATATGTTTGTATGCATCCCAGAGACTTCTGCATCCACCCAAGTAACAACAGTTACAAAGAAAGAATGACTGAAAGTATGCAGACACCACTGTCCTGTAATCAGGTAAGCTAATGTTCTTTATAACCTCAAACAACCCACATAAACACCCGTTACAGTGTTTCACATCTCTCATATGGTTTTGTGTAAATGTTCTGTGAGGGCTTATTCGGTGTCTACTTCAACATTATAAACTTAAGTAAAAGGTACTGATGAAAATAGGAGAAAACTTGGTTGTTTCAGCAAGTACAACTAGCTTAAATATTATCTGTATTTAATATAGATTTAGCAAGCACTGAATACATCAAAGAAACCTGAAAAATGCAGAATGCAGAACTGACAATTTCAGGTGCACCTGGCTTTAACTTCTGCAGTATAATGTACTAAAACAGTTCTGCAGTATGTCTCACCATCATGCAATGCTGGATAGAGTGAAAAAAATACTTTGGCAAAAATTATTTATTCCAAATGTGACCTCATTTGTAGGCCAGGTAATTTTTAAATACTGAGCCTGAGTTGGTTGAGGTTAACTCAGGCCTCAGGTAAGCTGAATGTAATGTAGCTCTTTGGAAATGTATCAAATTAGAAGTAATACTCAAAACCAAATTTCATTTGTTGTTTTCACATTTGAATTAAGCATTAAGGAAACTTTCACTGGGTGACTCACCAGAGGCTGTTTGTTCTTGACCAAGCAGACGATCCTGGTGGCCTCCTCATCATCTGGCAGGTCATCTGGCATGGGTGGCAGCACCGGCTCATAGTCCTTCTGGGCCACCGTATCATGGGCTGAGAGAAGGGCCTACAAAACATGAAAATTTAACCTATTTGGATTGAAAAACTGATATGCTGCTGGTCAAAATAATTAAATGGGCTACATTTATTTCAGATCATTTTTCTGACCTTCATAGGTATTGAAGTTTCTCTTAGTTAAGCAGCTTTTAAACCACACAAGCTTGGTATACCTTCATTCTATACTAACTCAGCTGTGAGTCTAACTCATTAAAGCTAATTTAACAAAGTATAAGAACCTTAAAATGCAAAACATTTTTATAAAAAAATTCATGGTTTTAAAAAATATTGTTTGACCAGTTTTTACTCACAGCAGTAGAAAATATTAAAGAACTGATTGATATTTATGTTTATTTACATATAAAATTATGTCATCCCGACTCATTTCTGCGCACTTTTCATGAAAAAGCAATACAAATGACTGTAAAAAAAAACATACAAATACTCCACTCACTTTAGGTTCAAAGCCTTTTTAATGAGCCACACTCTGCACATTTTGCAATTCAAACTCAAAAACCCAGACTTGGTCTCTCACCTGTAGGTGGGGCTGTCTCAGGAGGCGATAAAGCTCTTTGGCCTCTTCAGAGCAGCCTGGCAACGCTCTGATGTCGATCAGCAACTACACAGACAAAGAAATAAGAAACCAAACACAGTGTTTAAAAAAGAATTCACAAAATGAGTCTGAGCAACAAATTATGAGAAACAAATGAGAAACAAATATGGGCATAACCTGAAGTGACAGTCCTGAAGCGTAGTCCAGAGCGGGTGCTGGGGAATCTCTCAGGTACCTTTGAAGACACTCATAAATCTAAAAAAAAAAAACAAGTTGTCTCATATGATCAATCTTAAACTTTATTTTGGGATTAAGTTTTCTGATTTTCCTTTTTTAATGTGACAGCTTTTTTGTTTCTGTTCCTTCAATGTACTGTTATTCTTCATTTAGAGAGGAAGGTGTGTGCATTTGTGTATTTTGACGCAAGACAAAGAATAAGGGTGTCAGCAGACTGAAACATTTGATAGAAAGTCAATATTGTTACCCTGTGGAAAAGGTTTTTTTGAAAGAGTGCTGGGGAAAACAAAAAAAACTTTTTTTTCCCCTGATGTGTTATATTTCCCACAATCTTTTACCATTAAATGTTACGGTGTGAAACAAAACAGGGCCAAAATACAAAATACCAAGTAAGACTTAATTAACAAAAAGCAAGCTTTAATAAAAAGCTGATACAAGAACTATGGGACAAAAAAACTGCACAAGGAAATCAAAAACTACAAAACAACAAGAACTAAAATTATAACAACAATCAGTAATAGCTATGGTAAACAGGCATGATGAAGACTGGACGACAGAACCAGTGAGTGAACACAAGATCGTAAAACAGAGAGAAAATCAGGGAATAAAGCAGACAAGCTGACAAAGACAAAGACCACATACACACACTGGGAGCACTGAGACACAGGTGGGTTAATCAACATAGGTGACATACATCAGAACAGGTAATCAAAGGAGGAGGGAAACTTGACAGGACATGGGCAAATGAAAGACACAAGACAAGGGTTACCAAAATAAAACAGGAAATTTCTTAACTAAAACTACACATTATGACATCAAATGCTTTTGCTGTGATGCTAAAAAAAATTCTTTTCTTTCCAGTGTGTGTGTTTTGAGTGTCAATGTGCAACAATTATCATTTTACAAAAGATATCTGTGAATGTTCTCATTCATCCAGGTCATAGTTATTCTGGTTAAATAAATCGAAGGCAACTGGACTCAGTAAT
>JAQMCX010000041.1:1413643-1441861 GCA_029814765.1 Acanthurus leucopareius | reverse complement strand
AATGTTCTCATTCATCCAGGTCATAGTTATTCTGGTTAAATAAATCGAAGGCAACTGGACTCAGTAATGTGTCTGTGAAAGACACATTTCACAGACACATTATAGAAAAGATAAATTCTTTTTTTCATTTTATACTTTACACTAAAAATTAAAAAGTGTTATCTGACCCTGAGCAATGACTGCAGCCAGGGGGCGTTCAGCAGACTGTGGAGGATCTCTGCCCCATCGATGTCCTGATTTATTGACTGTCTCACCTCTGCAATCACATCTGTCAGGATTTGACGCATGCCTGCAACACGCAAACACACCTGGTGTTAAGAGTGTGAACAGAAAGTAGTACATCAATATCATAAAATGCACCAGTGAAGTCAACTTCCTCCACTGACCTTGTTCTCCTAGTTCATAGTGGGGGCTTAACACCTGAGCCTCCACCGCCTGCCTCATGGTCACTGGACCCTTGACCTTTGACCCCAACCACCTGCTGACAGCTGGTCTCCAAAAAATGTGCAAAGAATGGTGAAACACAACAGTTTTAAATCATTTGGATCAGATGAATTTTAAGTTTACACAAATTAAACTCTTGGAAAACAATCTGAAAAGCTCAGATGATAATTAATGATAACTCAAATTAACTCAAAAGAATTCAAATTACAATGAAAAGTACAAGATCAACTGATTGAGTCATCATTTCAGCTTTTAAAATGGCATTTGATTATATTACAGTGGACTATATCTCCTTAAAACAGTCAGTTCAAAGAGACAATCTTCTACTTTCAGTTTATGATTCTTCCCATTAAAAGCATTATAATCCATTTAAGTTTCTGGCCTCTCGCATGGAGGATGCAGGTTGATACCTTTTGCCTAATTTCTCCTTATTTTCTGAAATCAACAATTATGACAGACTCTATTAAAACTTGTTGCATGCCTCATCAGTCGTTGATAATGATATTCAATTTCAGTATTTAATTCGCAAAAGAAATTCATTACGTTTAATTCATAAGAAAATTGTAATCCCTCAAGCAAAAATTGTGTGCTTTTTGTCCGTTTTTAACCTGCTAAATTATGCCCTCAGTATCCATGTAACCTGTCGTTTCTGAGCTCTCATTACACACACTGCATTATAGCAAATTATTTCAGGTCAAATATACCAATACAAACAAGATACCACATTTCTTGTTTTTTGATAACTTGTTTAAAGAAAAATTAATTTATAAATATGCATCAAATTAGAATAAAATTAAATGAAACAGTTGTTACAAACGAGGGCACTTCTACATGATAGGGCTGCAATATTAGCTAAGAAAACATCATCTGGTATTGTTCTTTACAAATGTCCTAAAATGTCCTTTCTGAGGAATCATTGCCCACTTTGTCTGGCTGCTAATCCAGCTGTGAGTATGCATCAGTATGACATCAGGTGCAGTCTCCATCAGCGGTTAGTGTGAATGGGGTCATGGGTTAATGGCACACTTCACACAGCTTGCAAGAGCACTGGTGATGTAAATACAGGGATGTGCAGACCATAATCTGTCTAGAAAAATTTAAACTCCAGTTTCAAAATAAAACATACATTTTCTAAGATCTTTCAACTGAGACACTATTTTAAACAAAATTAAGTACATCTGAAATAGAGAAAATAACAGAGAGAAAATTAATAAGTGGATAAAAAAGGTAAAAAAAATAATAAATTCATGCAATTTTTACTATCTCGCTTGCATTCAAGCAAAAGTAACTGTTAAATACAGAGATTCAAGCTCCTCACGAGATTCTTTAGTTAAATAAGAGGAAGAGGATGATCCCCGTGGCCTTCCTCCAAGCTGTTCTCTCTCTTAAAACAGATCTTACCTTTCCGTCTGAATTCTCAGGGATGCCTCAAACTTTTATCCTTCCACTCATACAGGTTGTAGCACCGATACGGCTGCAGGAAAAAATGTATATATGTTGGAAAAAATATTCCCCAGAGGCTGGACGCAGCACTACGCTTTCATCGAGCTACGGAGAACAAGAGGGAGAGGGCTGTAATCTCTCCCGATCCCACTTAATCCCAGGCAAGTGAGCTGCCTGCTTCTGGCCACCGGAAGCCAGTTCCTCCCTCACCGGCTGGCTGGTAGCTGTGGAGCTGCCAAATCTTCTTAACTCTTTCTGCTTTCAGCAGCACGCAGGAGGAACTGACTGACAGAGAAGGAGAGAATTTAGGTGTCACTTCAGGAGACTTCAAGGTCACATTCTTCTGCAGTTTGTTCTCAAAGTTTAGAGAGATGTGTTCTAGTTTCAGTTCTTAGAAAGGAACAGAGTTGGAGTTAATGGAAACTGTATGTGATGCTAAATTTACCAATCCTTTAGTCCCTATACTCTGCCCCAAAAATCTGCCAGGAAGGAGGGTAATCTCCTGAATGGTACTAGTAATCCAATTCCCAAGGAAATTCAACAAAATCTCCCCTCCTTTCATCTGAAAACAAAGTCCTACGTTGACTTGTTGTACCTAAACCACTGAGATTATGTGATGTTAAAGCAGAAGAACAGCTTGAAAATACGTTGCTACTTTGTATTTTTTTAAAAAAACTTTCAAAAGCCATAGATGATGTCTTCAAATGTCCTGTTTTGTCCGAGACCCAAAGACACTCAGTTTACAATAAAATGAAGCAGAAACGAAGACACACTCTAGATTTTGGAAGCTGAAATCAGAGAATATTTGCCATTTTCTTAAAAATATTTTTGCAATTAATTACATTTTCACAAACATAAAGAACTGTAGTGTCCATCAAACAAGTTTATTGCCCTTTGTTATTATTTAAAAGGTACAATGCATTTGACATCTTGTAAAAGACACACAGGTGGTAGTCAGCCAGCTGAAACAGAAAATGTCAACTTGTAAACACCAAATTCCATTGGCAAACAGTTAATTTTACACACAATGCAACAGCATGACCTGCGTGGGACATTTCCATAATCAACAGGGGTCGAGGTAAAGTGAGTTAATTAAACTGTTGTCACAGGGTTTAAATCATAAACCCAACATAAGCTTATGAAGACTACCTTCAGTTTATGTTTTTAACCATTCAGTTTGAATTTAAAATTTCATTTCATGTACAAACATCAAAAGAAATGTCATGTCCTGCCTCAGCAGCTTGGGTTGCAAGTCAGTTGTGTCATCGACTGAAAATATTACTTTGTTTTAAGTTTCATCAGCAGCCGTTTCAGCCCTCAGATTTTTTAAGAAATGCTTTAGTGACACAAAATCACATCCTAAAAGTGAAAAACAGGGAGCCTTGTCTTGTCAGTTAAATACCTTTCGTTTTCAAGAGTGGTCCCTGGTTGACAAAATAATATCAGACCCAGGGAGTTTTTTTTCTTTGCCTGAAGAGTTTACATAGTGTTTAGAGAATAAACTCGTCATTTTAAAGACAGTATTGCTTAACTGCTTTGTCAGGCACATGCTATTGCTAGGTTTTTGAAATCCTGCAGCAGAAAGCAACAACTTTCCCAAACATTTACGCTCTTTAGAAAGAGGCCTCTGATCCTCTGGCTTTTCTATTGTGAAACCATCTTAGAAAACAAAAGCCGTGATATTTAAAAAAAGGCTCAGCCATCCTCCGAATCCTCTCTTAAGCCCTTTCATAAACAGGCATGTGTGACGCAAATCTCAAAAAAAGGCAACAATGTCTCATAGTTTGTGCTGTGAACGGTTTAAAAAAAGAACAGTTAGCATTAACAGATGGCACAGAGAATCAGCTCTGACTATAAAACCATCTTTTTATCAAGTCGACTGCTGGATCACGGAAATTTTACCTGTCGCAGTCACTATTTTACAGTTTAACAGGTTAAAAGACCCTCAAATGATGGTTAAAGTCACGAAGAAGATGCTGATTTCTCTTCTCTTCCAGTCTGCAATGCAAAAAATTGTTGTCTGAACTCTTTCTTTCTTTTCACTGAATGTCAGTGGGATTAAAGGGGATCTCTTTGGGGCAATCTACGTTTTAAATTCCACCACTCTGTCCAAACTGTTAAAAGAAGAAAGATTAATACTGATGATAACAGTTCACAACACCACAGACCATAAACATATGAAAAAGTATGCATCTCTCTTTTCAGGATAAAGAAAAACCACCCTCTTAACAGCTTTCTGAGGATGCATTTTTTGTTTTTATATGGGTTATGTAGCTCAAAAAGAAGAGGAATTTTTGCAACATCTAAAGGAACACTTAATTCTTCAGTTTTTCTAAAAAAAATTACTAAGAAACCAACTTTGGAGATTCATACTTTGTACTGAACAGAAACCGTTTGTAATGAAGAAAAAAATATGTTCTGACCTTAGTCTGAACCTCATACTTAACGAGATTTTGCAAACCCGTTTAAGCACCTTGTATATATCAATTATACTGAAACTGGGCTTAGAGACAGACAAGAGGCTCTTGGATTGTCAAACAGGAACATTTCTTTTCACTGCATGTGGCGTTTGCTGTGTGTTTCTACAAAGCTGTAGAAAAGGGAGTTTTCTTATTCTGATTTTGAATTTTAGTGGTAAGGTTAACATTTGTGGTAGTTGTTTATGTGTCTAGAAGTCTAATTTTTCTTCTGGGAAAATATGTGCTTCAGAAAACAGTTGTGGAAATGAGCTGACTCATTAAAAACTGTTTGTTGTTCTGGATTTTACTCTTTAACCAGCAGCACTTCTTCATCACAGTACTTAAAATGGAAAGTTGCTGGTTGGCTGCCAAAGATGGTGTTAGAGTTGGCTAATTTAGCCACTAGCTAAGTTTAACTGTATTCACCTGCCCACTGATGTAAGAGGAGAATATTCCATTCAGAGACATAGCCAAAGCATGTGTACACAATTAGTTTTGTATAGATTGAGTATCTGTTTAGCTCTATTGGCCCCTACAGAGAAGCTCGGGGAAGTGGCTAATAGTTGCTCTGTACTGGAAGTGAGAAAGTTCTCCAGACAAGCGTTTGCCAAACCAACTAGTTAGTCTCAACTGTAAAGCCTTTTCCCTTGTAAAACACTGTTTAAAAACACATGTGGTTAACCCTAAATCTCTCCTATGTTTTGCTTTACAAAATGTATTTTGGGTTAAAGAAATCAGTTGTAAACACGCTGCTGTCTCAGATGATAAAGACACTAAATTAAAGGTTTGTCAGTTTCGTAGAGCAACATGCTGTTAGAATAATTCCATATGTCAGTTCTTCATGAAAGTTTCAGGTGAATAACAAGGAGGAAAATGATCCAAAACATCATTGTTTGAATAGGAAAGTTTAAGCTGTTCGTTGGATCATCTTGCTCTGCAAAGAAAGTGGTTTTTCATGCTGAAATAAATCCTTCTGAAGGAGGAAGCTGCGGTTGATTATCTCACAGATTGCTGACTGAGAGCAAAGAAACCAGGGAAAACAATTTCTCCAATTGGCACAAAAAAACTTCTGAAACATGAATCTCCTCCCAGGTAACAGCGTCCTCTGCATGAAGATTCCTCACAGTCAGTTTTACTGTTTCACACTGGACGGTATGAAGTGGCTCATCTTAAGCAGTATAACTTCGACAATATTCACTTGTGTACCTTCATGACCGGTGGATACGAGGCCAGCAGGTCACAGAAAGGGCAACAACAGTGTGCGTGTATGTGTGTGTATGTGTGTGTCAGAGAGGGGGAGGTGGTCCCATCTCCATAACAGTAGCAGATGGAGCTGTCAGGAACCAGTTCATATGATCCTCATCCTCCCATTGGCTGATGTACACATAACCCTAAAGCCTCATGGATCTTGACCCTGTGATTGGCTGTGATGGTAGGTGGGAGGGGCAGTGTACAGATCACTTGAGGAGGTATTGCCACGCTCATCTTAAGTGATCTTCTCATGCTGGATCTGGTAGTAACAAGCCTGGAGGTGAAGAGGAAGCAATTAAAATCCATTAAGACCAGTGCAACCGAAAGATGGGCTGTTACACAAGTTTACATGTATTAAACCTAAAACCTTGCAAAGCAATTTTTCAAAACGTTTCATAAACAAGATGAAATTCAAAATGCAGGCACATTTTTCTGCATTTTTGAATAATTCCACAATTTTTTTTATACTATATTTAAAATTTAAATATTGACTGTCCAAAAAGCTTCAAAATGCATAAAAAATATAGCTGTAACATATTGTATTTTGTTACATACACTTCATTAAACTTTTGTCTGTGTGTGGTAAAGCCTTACTTTACACACATTTTCAAAGTGGTGTTCTTCAAGTGTGGACAAATCCATTACATTACATTACTCTTTGATTTTTTGATTTCATCAATTTTTTCAAGAAATATCTGTAGAATAAAACTTGGAGTGTGATTCAACACTGTCTTAATCTTTTCCAACTAACTGAAAAGGAAAATGAAGAGTTGTCGTGTATGTGTGTTTGTTACCTTCAGTGTGGTGAACATGATGCCATGCTCTCCGTGCTGAACACAAGGGTCCATCAGGTCTTCGATTAGGCTGACCTCTGACCCCAAGTTTCTGATTCTGAGCACACAAAATAACAAACAGCTGATAAGATTTTGCACTTTTTGATTTCTGTACAATACTTAATTTGATATCTGATATTTGATATTAATAATTTGGTAAAGGTCAACAACAGGGCATCACCGTTGTTTATATGTTTTGTTGATCAGTCTGCAAATAGTTCACACATATCGTTGATTCATGTCAGAGCTGAACAACTATATTTCTGTAGTTTTGCATACAAGAATAAACAAAATATATTCTTTTCAAGGCTGCAATTAAAAATTACTTTCATCATTGATTAATCAGCTGACTCCTATCAATTATTTGTCAAGAAATCGAGACAATGTTGAAGAGTCAGAACACAATGAGAAATCTCTGAATTCTTGCTCAAAAGTGAAACATATTTAGATTATTATCATGTATGACCACTTGAGCGTCAATTAACTAATGACTACGTTTCTACTTAAGGCATTTGATGCACTGTTTACCTTTAATTACCTGGTTAAAGTAGGTCTGTTTTCTTACCTTCAGGACCTGGTGTGTATTATCTGGTCCATATTCTGAGAGCTTTTTTTATCTTGTGACCTACACTTAACTCATAAGCACTCATCATCATATCATATCATATCGTGTAAGTAAATGTATGAGAGTGTGACTGACCGTGCACGCAACACCACATAGAGGAAGACAGGGAAAAGGTCGTCCATCGACCACAGGAAGTCCTGCTTGAGCAGTGACTGAACCTCCTGGGTGATCCCCTCAAAGGTGAGTTGGATCACCTGCAGCTTGTCTGATGGTGTGAATGTTGTGCTGCAAAAAAAACAGGGAAACATGATTTACCAAATTTGATTTTCAGTTATTTTTTCTTCTCTATACATTTTTGTGTGTGCAGCATGGAAGGAGCCACAACTGCAACTTTGTGAACAAATCAAAAAGGTTGCACCCTGAACCTTGAGCGCAAACAGGTCTGTTCATTTGTCACTGAAAATACATTTTTGTCCAAACTGCAGTTTCTCATTTAAATGTTGTGTTGTTAATTGAAGTTGCTGAATAAAGCTGTACCTGATCTGCTGTAGTGTTTCCACCGCAGAGGCGAAGCAGGCATCCTTGGTGCTGGAGAGGACCTGCAGGAGACAAACAGACTGTCAAAAAAGCTCAGTTTACATCTCACATCAAATGTGTGACTACATGAACAACTAAACCATACCTGTTGCTTCTCCCCTGGTGCTGGCAAAGAGACAGGAATAGAAACAGGCCAAAACTTTCTGAGGGTGATAGGAAAGGGAGTTTGTAATTGCACATGAGAAAAGTGGCCCAGTGGCAGGTTTGTACCTACAGTCTACATCCAATGAGTCGGATTAGTATATGACTTACTGTTGAACACCCAGGAAGGCAAGCAGAGCCAGGTCAGGCTGCTTATTGAGGCGAAGGACACACTCCCAATAGACATCGTCCTCTCTCTCTTTGTCCAGAGCGTAGAGGGTAAAGAGCGGCGGGTAGAGACGAGGCAGCAGGACAGGAAGCAGCAGAGCTGAACTGCTCACCACGCGGCTGAGGAGACACACAGGAGAGGTTAATGTGATCCAACTGACCCCTGAGAAGCAGCAGAGGAGCTTCAAGTGGATATTTTGTTATCTTTACCCAGGTTTTGGTGACTCTGGTGGGGCATCAGTTGAGTCTGGCCCCTTATTGTCCTGAAGGGTGGTGGTTGGCTCTGGAATTAGGCCGCCCTCTTCTGGCAGGTCTGGGAAAAGAAACCTACAGAGCATACAAGAGCACACAAACAAAAATACATCAATCTCTAAATCAATCTCTTCATCTCCATCCGTTTTGTACATCAGATAGTTGATGCACTGTGTGTGAAATACCTGACAATCTGGAAGATGCGGTTGAGGTAAGACTTGATCTCATTGACAGCCTGTGGCAGCAGCCGACGATTGGCTCCAACTCCGACATAGGTCATCCGGTAAACTGCCACCAGAGCTTCCACTAGCCGGCCCAGCGGGTGGAGAGGGGTGTCACATGCCTGGAGGAAACAGAGAAGAATTATGAGGCACTATTCTTTTAACTTGCTAAAACAATTCTGCTCACTTATTAGAATCAGGCACAGTGACTCCATTCAGGGGTCCTGTTTGAGTTACATGAAAATACTTCAATAACAGACATGATTCTGACAATAAAATTGTTAATTTACTGATAAATTTCATAATTAATTGATTAATTGTTTAACTGTGTGCCTTGTGTGTGAGAAGTGGTCGGTGGATTTACCTTGATGAGGTAGAGGCGGATGGTGTGATATCTCTCCATGGTTATTGGTCCGATGTGCTGTGGGATGACCTCCAGGCTCTCTAGCGTTCTGCTATGACTTCGGGACAACATCTCTGGACTAAGAAAGGGACAATACCAAAGCATTTAATGTTCAAATATCAAGTACCCAGTGTAAACAAGTCCCTGTTGATTAACTTTGTCATTCTTATAATTTGGCTTCTTTTACAGGACAAATCCAAGTACATGACATGTACCTGTCCTGGATGTGTCTTCGGCTGGTGGTGAGGGCCACAGCGATGTTCTCCCAGGCCTTCCAGTTCTCTCCTTGGCCAGGCACCTCGCAGCCCAGCTGGCTCCAACACTCCTCAAACACCGCCTGCCACTTGTCTTCAGCACACACACACAGACGCCCCAGCTTCCTGTGACATGACACACACAGCACTTTTAGAATAATGCAATCGGTAAATGAAGTTTAACAAAAAGGTGAAGTTCATTTTTTTTCCCTCTGTAAGCTTACACAGCGCGGGTTTTTTCTGTGTCGAACAGGTGGGGTTTGAAGTAGGATCCCGCCACTTTGAGGCCAGAGCCCCATTCGCCACTGAAGGAGCCCTCCAGGTAGTCACCGTTTGCCATGGTAAGCACACCCTAGGGGAGAGCCAATCGGCACATTAAACTACACTGATATACATTTTGCTGCAAACGCTGGTTTTAAGTATTTTATTTGAGAATTTATTGTTGATAGTAGATTTTAGTACTCTTCCTGTATGCACACATCAGTGACAGAAAATACATCTTAAAAAGAAAAACCCAAACGACTTTATGTAAATACTTACACACTGTTTTATATCCAGAATGTGTTTTATTCTCTTCTATTATCAATATTATTTTATCCAATATCATAGTTGGCTAATTTTTTACAATAAATCAATCAATCAATCCACAGAGCTTTAGAGATGGAGATAAGCTAATGAGAAAATTCAATGATAAACAGTAAAACAGTTAAAACACTATTACAAAAGTAAAAATTTAGGGATTGGATAAATGTGATACTACCAAACAAATTGAAAAACTTGAAAAAAACACTGAATTTTCCAGCCTGTTCTGGAGAATGTGACTTTTAATTCGTCACCTTTCCATTGAGGGTCCAGTCGTCAGAGAACTCCCCCTCATACGTGGTGTCATCCTCAGACAGGAGGATCCCAGTGCCCTTAAAAATAGAGGAAATATCCCTTCAGTCCCTTTAATTCTCCCACTTTTTCCCCCTCCTTTACAAACCTGTCTATCTAAAATTTTCCAAGGATGTAAAGAACCAGAGAGAGTAAATGTGACATGTTACACAGGTCCTTTGCATACAGTAGCTGCTTCAAAGAAAATCCATTACAGTGCTCTTTACACTGGGTTTACAGTTTCTTATATTTTCTGTAGCTTTGCACGTATTTTTTTTCCTCGTCTGGCTGTGTGAGCTTGAGAACATCATTATTGAAAAATTTTCTATCACCTCTATAAAAAGCTCCCTTGTCTAAATGAGACTAAAATAAAGGATAAAAGTGCTCACCGTCATCTTGTTATCTTTGAAGGCTCCTTCGTAGTAAAGGCCAAACTGAGTAACAACGACTCCAGTGCCTTGCCGCTGGTGATCCTGCCACATCCCCATGTACTTTTCCCCTCTGGATAGAAACAAACAAACAAAAAAGGAAAAAAGTGCTTATCTGATACGCTTTACTAGCATGGAAGGAAATTGGCTCATTTGCAGCTATTTGTGATAATTTATTTTTAATTTCATGTCCCTGTTAATGAGAAATTTAATTCAAGGCATATGTAATTTTTAAAATCTTTTGTCTTTAACTTAGTGTGTATTTTACTGCATGCTTGTGCTTGTGAACTTGTGCAGAAAAATGACTTTATAAAAGTACTTTGTGATATCATCGAAGACACCGTAGCCAGTCTTTTTGTCCTGCAGCCACTGGCCAATGAAGACACTGGGGGAGGAGGTGTTGAGCTTGCCGGTGCGCAGCATGCCGTGGCCGTGCCGCATGCCGTCCTGAAAGGATCCATCATAAACTTCACCGCTGGCATACCTTCGGACAGACAGAGGATGTTTATTTTCTTCTTTTAAACAACCAATCACAGGCTTTGCGTACTGCAGAACACACAAATCTCTTCTTCTAAACTAAGTCCCTTTTTTTATGGCAGAGAATACTAAATATTCACAAAAAACAATAAAGAAATATGAATTAAATACGAAGAGTAAAGCTCCTCAGAGTTTACATTATCTTTCATTCTTCTTGGGAAAAAAAAAACCCAACGAAAAAACACCTCATTCACCTGTATGTCCCCAGGCCATGCATCTTGCCATCTTTCCAGTGACCTTGATAGTGATCATTCTTGTTCACCGTCTTATTGGGAGCCACAAATTCACCAAACCTACACAAACGCAAAGAAACGTGAATAATGAAGACACAGCAGCTGAAAGTCACCTGACTTGAGTTAGAATGACACATTAGAGTTATGTACAAGTACGTGATGTAATGTTGGTGGTCAGTACTCATTTATATGGTTGCATGGTTGTATTTTATAAGCTCATTTCATCATCTGAGAACTCACCCATCTTCCAGTCCGTTTTTGAAAGACCCTGTGTACATTCTCCCATCAGGCCATTTTAAAACTCCCCTGAAAAACATTATTCCAATTATTATTACATATTATTATCTTTTTTAATTCTATTGAAATGCGTCAGCTTTTGTGTCCAACCTGCCGTTGGGCTTCCCAGTAAGCCAGCGACCTTCGTACGTTGCATCTTTTAGCCGTCCCTCCTTATAAAAAGTGTAAGAGGCCGTCCTGGAGATGGGAGGCTCCAGTTTTTGCACCAACCCGGAACTGACAGACGATGTGTCTTGTCCCGCACCACTCAGGGCCTGCTCCACCGCCTGGTTGATGGAGCGAAGCCACTTGGCCTAGAAAGCAATACAAATCCAAATCAGGCAAAGGAAGTTGCAAAGGAAGTCTAGTTTTATGCAGTATTAAGAAGATGTACCTTCTCCATGGGAGAGGAAGCCAGCAGGGTGAACGTCTCCTCTGGTGTGATCACCTTTAACCCATATCTGCACATACATGCACACACACACAAAACCACACAAACACAGAAGCCATTTTACATTGAAAATAACAAGCAGCTCACAATGTGAAACAACTGCTGAGCAGCTCCATTAAACTAACTTGGACTGTTTAGGTGTACTAATAGAGAGAAAACTAAGCATATGCATTACCATAAAGAATTAAGTGACAGTTTTTCAGAATATTTCCATAAAAAAACATGAAAAAATGCTGACTTACAGTCCAGTGTTCTCCTCTGGGATCGGTTCCACCCAAAGCGTGGCCAAAGGAAACACATGATGGGTTGAGAACTGGAGATGAGACAAAAACCATGAAGGATGGAGAAGAATGAGGCAAGGTGAAATGGGAAATAAAAAATTAAGAAAAAGGAGAGAAGAAAGAAGGGAAAGTGAGTGCTCAGAAAGGGAAAGAAGCAGAAAGACATCATGAATTCTACAAATGCATCTGAATTACTCTGAATAAGCTCTTAAGTTCTGTGTGGGCCTTTCACACAAACAGAGGAGGAGTTTCAGCCATTTCTACGGGTATATCACTTATAATTTACAGGCAGGAGAAGATGGTAAGAGGACAGTTAAAAAAGGAAGTAGGAAATAAATGCTGACAAAAAAAAATGGTAGGCCTTATTTTTTTATTGTGTGCAATCTGGGGAGACCCACACAAGTTCCTCTGCTATAGTGGCTAATTTTCCTCTCTGCTTAGGTTTAAGTTGTTTATTTCTGCCCTTTTTTTATGCCTGGAGGCTACTAAAGGGGAAATAAAGAAGGAAATCAGGAGGAAAAGTGTAGATGCGAAAAAAGATAAAGTAAAAAGGGAGTAATAATGTCACAGTAAAGAGAGCAGGATTGAAATGCACAGGATAACGACAGGATGGGTGCAGACTAGAGGAGACAGAGAAATGGACAGAAATTCAAACAGACCCAGTCAAAAGAAAAAAAATAGCAAAAGGAGACAAACAGGGAGGGGAGGAAACTGCTTTGGAGAAGTGAACCAGAAACTTTTGGTGGATTTGAAAGGAAAAAATGTTTTTTTCGTTCAGGTCAATATCCTTTAAAAAAAGTGCATGTTGCAATCAAGGCATCATTCAGTCATTTCAGACCCTGTGTTGGTCATTAAATAACATGTGAACCAACAGCAAAACCAAGGCCTCGTATTAGAGAAATACTCTAACAATAAGGTGGAAGAACGAATTATTTCAAAAAGTAATTTTATTTTTAGTTTTGGATTCTTTTTTTCACAGCTGCAACACAGCAAAATGAAGAACAAGAACAATTATGTAACAGAAAAGATCTAAAGTGCATTAAAACCCATGAGCCTTGATTATAGTCTGTTCATCCTTCCATGCAGTCTCCCTGAGCAGGCAGAGGGCGAAGCTGGGCATAGGGCTGAGTATCACCAGACGTATCTTAGTAATGCATTTAAATTTATGGCATCTTCTTATGTACAGAAATGTTGTTTAAAAGTGTTGTTTTTTTGGCAGCATTAGCAAGAAACAGAAAATTGATTTTCCAAAAACATCTGAGCAGATTGAGAATGAAAGGAAGCAAATAAGGAAGAAGAGATCAAATATAGTTAAGATGGAGGAAAAAAAAAGTGAAAAAGAAATAAAGAAAAACAGAAGGATAATACAAAAGGGAGTAAATCTAGGGAAAAAGTGGGATTGGAAACTAAATGAGGAGAAAAAGAAAAAAGGATCAGTACAGAAAGAAGGAAGAAAATAAAATTGAAGTAAGGAAGTAAAAATTGAGAAAAGGGGAAGTAAAGAGAGCAAATAAAAAATAGAGAAGGAAAGAAATAAATAAAAAATATAAAGTAACAAGGAATCAAATAAAAAGGTTATGAGGGACGCAAAAATAAAACATAAATTAAAGTAAAAAAGAATTACAGAAAGGAAGAAAGAAATTAAAGAAAGGAGAGGAACTGATGCAATAGGTATTGATATCAATATTGTAAAAATACCTCAACTATTTCTTCTTTTGTTGCTCTGTTAAAAGCCATTTATGACTTCACTCGTTTAGTCGTGTCTTAATTTTCTGTGTGAATCAGCTCCAGCAGGGCTGAGTCCTCTGACACAGAGCCCTAGGCCCTCCACATACACACATAAACACACACACACACACGTAGAGGAAAAAGAGGAGTGGGACACAGAGGAGAGTTCAGGTTGCTGTGCTGACATTCGCTTCTGGCTGCATACTTACAAGATTTTTACAAGGTGCCACGCCCTGACAGCACGGAGGCAAGCACATATAAACGCTTGAAACACACCAAGTTTCAGTGTTCTAAAAAAAGGACGGCTTCATAAAAGCGAAAGAGTAGAGGGATGAGATAAGAAGAGTGTGGAGCTGACCTGTGCATGGACCAAAGCGTCATTGAAAAGGATGAACCAGTTGACGGAGAACCTCCCGGCGTTCTGCAGGGTCAGAGCTTTGTTACTGCTCTCGCAGATCAGCCGGCGGTGAGGCTTCCTCAGCGAGTCCTGATGACACAATGACACCATTCAGTTGTATGTGACATCATGTGACATCTTGCGGCTCCATGAAAATGAAAAGGAATGGGCACACTCAGCAGGTTTACCGTCATTTTGCCGGGGAAGCTCTTCCAGAAGTGAAAGGTGTAGTCTGCCTCCTTCTTTTTCCTCTTCAGCTGGAGGGCCAAAGCTTCGAACCGGGAGCAGCTGTCCTGCAGCCTCTGGTAGTCATTTGAGCACTAACAACACAAAAATATAAACATACAGCTTGAAAGATGAACTATGATTTTCAATGAAGAGCCAGAGTCTACAAAAAAAAAAAAAACATTGAGGACTTTACAAATATTTTACTTTTTATGCTTTAATATCAACGTTGCTCTGTAGTATTGTTTGATTAATCCCCAATCTTATGTAACTTTTTTAAAAGGCACAATGATGCAATTTCTAAAAAGAACTGGAATTTGGGAGTTATATATTATTAACACAAAGAGAGCTGTATTATTCAGCAAAAGCAAAAGCAAAAAGGTGAAAGATGATGACAAATTAAGATAAAGCACACCAAAAAATAAAATTTTTGCTCTTTATTAATAATTATAATTAATAAACTGATTTCTATAACAGTACAAAGTTTTTATCAACATTACAAACTGAAGTCCATTTAGTCTATTTGCCATCTTTTAAAAGTGGCAAATAAGAGTAAATGAAGTATAAAAAATCAATGTAACAGGAGTCACGCAAGACTTACAACTTCGAAGCAGGTGGCCAGTTTGAGCAGCAGTCGACTGTATTCATTTAGGTGGCGCACTGGGAGGTAAAACAGCGCCATCAGGAGGTCGGCCATGGCAGGGTTGTCCTCGGTGCACTCAGACAGCTTCTGAAGCAGCTCGGGACTCTTCCCAAAAAAATCTCTTCCATAAAAAAAAAACAAACGAATTTTCTGTCAGTTTTCCTCAAATTTACAGAAATAATCACTTCTTCCTGATCATCAATCACAGCACGTTATCAAGGCTGTAGTTTAAGAATCAGAAATCAGAATCAGAATCAGAAATACTTTATTGATCCCCGTGGGGAAATTGCCTGGCATGACATCCTGTGCATGGAATAGTGTTTATAGTGCTCACAGTGAAGGTTTGGTCAGGGTCTGGAATCCTCCCATCACCTGGAAGTTGCCCACGGCACTGCAGTACCTTGGCATTGATAAAGAGACAAACGTGTAAAGCTCAGTCTGTTGTTTTAAATAAAATGTACACATTCGGATTCATGATGAGGAAGACATACTCATGATAAGCATCAAGGAAGATGCTGGCGTGATCCAGAACAACCAAGCCTTTGACATCTCGACCACGGCGAAGGTTATTGGTGAGGCTGGCTGCGTGCTGCCCAGTTAGGTGACACAAGAGGCTGAATCGTCCCGCTAGAGTCTGCAGGAGCCCGAGGGCCACTGGGCCAAGGGCCGAACTCAGAGACTCTGGAGCATGACAACACACACACACACTGAAACAACTGACGAAAACGGTGCTGATTTTAACATTCCGACTTGTGGTTTGATCCTGAGGTTTGCTCTTTTTTTTTCTCGTTTATGTGTAACTCTTACCCAGCTCCATCAGGGGGCGTATTAACTGTATCTTGATGTTACACAGTTTGCAGTAGATCTTCCTCTCAGCTGATGCCAGCTCGTGGAGGCTGGCAATGAAGCCCATCACGTTCCTGTCTGAGAGCGCCATGCACCTCTGGCCGCCCGCAAACACGTTGCTCACGTAACGCAGCTGGAACACACAGGAAATCACGATGAACAATTTTATTCTGCCAAATTAAAATATCAAATATTGTGTTTTAGACCTGTGAGTTCATGCTGGAGTGTGTGTGAACTTCCTTTCAAATGCATTTTAAATCTGAATAAATTTGATTTCAATAGTAGTGTGTCCTTACGTTCATGCAGAAAGGTAGTAGCACAGGCTGCTGGGTGTAACCGCCCCCCACCCGCTGCTCCTCCTCCTCTTCTTCCTGCTGACCCAGCTCCTTGGTGATGCTTTCTTCTGCCCCCTCTTTCACCTGCTGCCCGCTATAATAAATGATGGGCTGGATACAGTCTCCATCAGCTAGCAGGAGGGTGTGTCTCTCACCAGCGCTCACGTCCCAAACCCGGATCCCCTCTGACATCTGAAGCAGAGATGAACAGGAGTTCGTCACTTGTTTCTGTATCTGTCAGCATTATCTTTGTACAGGAGTTGGTTTCCTCACCTTTGCAAGGCGGGGAACAGTACTTGGCGACTCCATGTGTCCCAGCTGACCACAGTCATTACTACCCCAAGAAAACACCTGAGAGGTCGAAACACACACAGACACAAATGCACACAGAACCCAAATAAGATACACTTATATTTTAGTTCAAAGAGAGTAGTTTATATAGAGGCATTTTCTATAGTTTTGAGTTATTAAGAAAGTCCAGAAACTTCATCTACTGCTAAATTTCTATTTAAAATGAAAGACGATACAAAATATATATGGTATTATCTACTTTGGGTTACATGTTGGTCCTCAATTTTTATCCTTGGACTGCCTTCACCTCTGTAATGGGGCTTACAATTTCAAATTAATGCAGTAATAAGTGTTTCTATGTTACTAGAGAAAGATTTTGTAAACATAAGCGTAAATCTGATTCAATCTTTTGATTTTATGGTATTGGCATTGATTAACCCTGCATAATTAGATTGGAATTAACTTTCAGATATCCAGTGGTGGTGATGCAACTGTTATTGCAACTGTTGTTCACATGGATTAAAAAGAACAGAGTATGTCAGCTTGTGAGTTGTGACTGAAGCCACTTACCTGTGACTGAGCAGTGAGAGCGAGGGAATGATGAGCACCAGCCGCCACCCGCACCACCTCCTTATTGTTCAGGCTCTTGATGCAAAGCGGCTGCAATCTGCAAACAGATAACACCGCACCTCTGTTACACATGATAAATGCCTGTTTTGTGGCCAACAGCATTTTTTTTATAATGCATTTTTTTTCTAGAAGAAGCTATTAAAAGTAATGATTGGCATTTTGGAAAAAGATTAAATACATTTCGAAAACATTAGTGAAATTAAGGAAAAATAAGCTTGAATATGAGTCAATATCTTGCTATGGAAATTCATATAAATTGGCATTATTCATAAATCTATTCAGAAATTATTATAAACAACAGCAGATATTTTTGCAGATATCCTCCTACCTAGCCAGAGTGTCTCCATGTCCCAGCTGTCCATGCTCGCAGTGGCCCCAGCTCCACACCTCTGTCTGCAGGGTGGGAAACACCTCCAGGGCCTCGGGTATGGCCCCACCCAGCGGAGTGAGGGCAACTGCACGCACTCTTGGTCGAACAATTTTCCTCAGCAGCCGCGGAGACACTGTGACACAAAAATAACAACAAAACAGTATTTTTGAAAGTCTTTTCCTGTTTGTCCTTTGGTGTCACATATTTAGCCAGCTTCAAGCTGATCCACTGATGACTTCATCCGCTGTTGTCCCTCAAAGGCTGTTGCTACACACAAAACAGTGAAGGTATGTGTGTGAGATATTTTTGTATAACTAGTAAGTTACTGAAATGGGGAAATGTTGACTTTTTTTTTTTCCTAAACAACAGAACCTTAACCTGAATAAAACTTGGGTACAAAGTTCAGTTGGATAAAAAAATCAATGTGAGTTATCTTAAAAAACATGGCTGTGCAGAGACAACAGTGACGTTCATCAGCTGCTCATATCAAACGCATGCTGCTGTAAAGAAGACAAACAAGGAGAAGAAGACAGAACAGACATAGATAAGACCAGCTACTTTTCCTTCTCAAGCCACCAGGAATTTGTTAAGATTTCCAGGAAATGCAGGACACAATCCATAAAAAGTCTTCAGATAACCATGTATTAGTGCTTTTATTTGAAGCTGAGAAATAAACCACTATCATATCCAAATATATGATATGAGAATAAGTGTTTGAGCCTTAAAACCTGACTTTCACGACCCATAAGATCCATAGACTAAAAAACTGATAAAATCCAAAGTACATTATTTCAAACTGTGTTTGAGTAAAGAGAGATTTGATGACAGAGGAACAAAAGTCCATTTATGGTTTCTTTCTTCTTTACTTGCTTATTTCTGTTCTGGGTCACACAGAAGCTATCCCATAATGCACCAGACTGAGTCCCATCTCTTTTTTCTTCATTACACCCAAAATCATCCCCTGTTTTATTAAAAAAATTCTTTCAGTGTTCTTTTGATCACTTTTAACTCTGTCAAGTTGGAGGCTACATGTCAACCTGCTGCATTCCTCTGTGTTTCAGAAACACAAAGGCGACCATTCAGACAGGCTAACCCTTCTCAAACTGGACCTACAAATGAGTGGTAATCACATGCACAAAGCAGGACACCAAGCTGAAGTCCTGGATCACAATGTCCTGTTTCTCTACATCACTGTGTGCCAGAGCGGGATTTGATCATATGGAGCAATTTTAATCAAGTTGACAACAAGATTCCTTAGCAAAAATGTTAATCTTGGAGAATTTTAACTCATATTTTTCTCCAGTCTGCCTGAAGTAGAGTTAGTATGCAGGGAGTTACATTCTTGAATGGATTAAAGTGTTAATTTATGTTTAATTACTTGTAATTAAGCAGCAGTCCCACTAAAACACCTACTTTCTGTTAACTGCTAGGACAAGGTGATATTATAATGAATACATTTTGTGGATTAATTATTTAAAAAAAACCCCAAAACTTCCATGTGTGTCTAATCCATCAATAATCTTGAATGCAACTCTCTAATGCAAATATATCTCAAGTTAAGAGTAGTCAAGAAAAGTAAAAGGGAAATGTCTACATTAAGAGCAAATAGAAATTGCACATCACCACTGTCTGAGAGAATAGACAACGTTGGTCATCATGCAGTCATCTGCTTCCTCCTAAGATTTCTCCAGCAATTTGTAACCATAGATGAAACTTATGTCCACCACTTCCAACCAGAGATGCAAGAATAACTGCATAAAGGCTAGTGGATGAGTCGCTGACAGACAGAGAACATAAAAAAGACTCAACTGTGCACAAACTGTAACAAAAATACAAGCCTTTAGTCATGCTTATGAACTGGATGAGGTAGCCACACAGACTGACATCAACCTGCACATGCGTAAGGTGTACTTACGCAGCAGGGCATAGGAGGAGGATAAGAGGTGTACAGCGTATCTACCCTGTGAGAGGAGTCCCGGGAGCGAGAGGCGTCGTCGCAAACCCTCAGCCTCCTCCTCGCGGATGTCCCCCGTGCTTGAGCTCTTCTTGGCCTGCATGGAGTCCTCCTGTCGGACGCGCTCTGCTGTGTTGTCACCCACGACACCCGTGAGCCCGACCTGCCCCCCTGTCCTTGCCGCTCCTGAGGGCAGGTACAAGTTCATCATCTTTTTGAGGGACAGGGCCTCGTAGGTGGAGGCGACTCGTTCGCCCACTGCAGAGGCGCAGGAGGCCACTAGGCTGTTGAGAGTGGAGCTGGGGGTGGAGGAGGCAAGTCCTCCTGCTGAGGGCTGGAGAAGCACAAAAAAAAGTCAAATGTTTAACTACAACTGCTGAAAAGTCAGGGTACAATGAGAGAAGAAATACTATTAATCAAACTTCTGTTACCGTACGTTAGATATCAATAAATGGCTTCATTCATTGCTGCCCCTCTGGACATTTCAAGAAAATTTTTCAACAAATGTAAGACTGACTCTTTTGCAAATCATCATTTTTCTTATTCAAGCACTGCATCCAAGTATAAAGATTTGCATATGTGGACCTGTGCAGAGGTAGGTTTTATGTAGGAATGTAGTTATTAAAATAAGTCAGGTTACTACTGTTAAATGAAAACAGGCAAAAAGAAGGACCATGTGTCCATGAACAACATCTTTACAGGGACACTAGACATGACAGATTGAAAGGGTTAGGGAAAACAAGTTTTATTTTTAATTTATAAAGATAGATCAACAGTGTTTGATGTTTTCTCGTCAATGTGTTAAAGTTTGACTCACCAGCAGAGTGTGCAGTCCTCCAGCAGTCGTCTTAGCTGCCTCCTCAGCCTGTGTGTTGTCTGACAATTTCTTTAGGTAGTCTTTGACAGCCTGCTCATCTGGATAGGGTGAACTCTTGACCCCGTCTTGAACAACAATACCTGTGGATTGAGCCGAGGAGTCAGGGTCTGAGGCTGGAAGCCCTCCGTTAGTCAAGGTTGATTGTTCTAGATCCTGCACAGGGTCACAGGAGGAGTCAGCACCTTCAGCTGGCGCTGGTGACAAAGAGGTGGAGGTATGTGATGGGAGTACAGGCTCAGATGGGGATGTTTTGAGTCCTTGTGTGGGAGCAGGTGCCTCCAGCGTGCCCTCATCCTCAGTGAGCTCCACACCGAGGGGGCAGTAGTGACCGTCAGAGATGATGACATGGTCCTCTTTGTCTGTCATGGTGTACAGCAGCTGGTTACACTGTCCACATTTGTCCACAGGGGGTCGATGGATGTCCTGAGGGGCCAGGCATCGCACCAGAGCCAGACTGTGTGAAGCCCCGCAGGCCACCTGTAATACATACCTCCCTGCCAAATGCTCAACTTTTTGTGGTTTCCAGACAGGAAAGACAGTGGTGTTGAGGCCCAGCTGGCAACCGCTGCCCCATGCCCACACCTCCCGCCGGGCTGACAGCGCCAGGGTGTGCTGCTCTCCACAGGCCAACTCCAGCACTGGGACTGTCTGCGGGGGGCTGGTGTCGGAGTCCACCACAGCAACCGGAGTTGGGTTGGGGACGGTGCTGAGGCCTGGCACACCGCACTGACCCCAGCCATTGTCCCCCCACATGTGGACGCCACCATCCTCTGTCACTGCCCCGCTGTGGAAGCTTCCGGCTGCAACAGCGACCACCCTCTGGCCGCTGAGAGCGCTCTCCAGGGTAGGTTTCTCTGGTTCAGGCACTTGACTCTGCTTCCATGGCAGGTCCCCAAAGCTGTACACCTGACCTCCTGAATCAGGAGCAACAACAGCAACATGAAGGAAGAGAAACATGGCAAGTTTTCTCATTTAGTGGTTGAGATGCTGGGTATGAAACACAACATCCCCAGTCCTCTCCCTAATTTCCTTTCATTTCTCTACAGTCTGTTTAGAAACAAAATTCATACAAATACCCCTAACATATATTGAAAACAAAAGCAATGAGTGTTACCTTCCACCAGCAGGACACCATGCTGTGTGCCCAGGGCGACCTGAAGGACTGGCTTGGGGAGGAACAGCCTTTCTGGGGTGAGACTACAAGAGTAGCCCTTCCAGGTATGGAGCAGACCTCGCTCTCCACCGCCATCATCCCCAGAGCTGAAAGATCAATCCATCAGAAACAATATGAGTTGGGTTAGAAATGTTAATCATATGTTAGATCATCCCTCAATATCCTCTGGCTTTCTCATGCCATGGGACCCTGAGTTCACTGATTCCTACTTTGGATGTAACTCTCTAAAAACAGGTTTAAAATATATGATTCCCAGTTTTAAAAAAGACAAAACCATTCCCTAGAAGAGCTGAGGGTTGTAGTTTTTAGAATACATAATATAATCTGTAGGAAATATTGCTTGTGCTGGTGACTATTTTCAGCTGCACAGAAATACACATTTGTTACTCTGGTAAGAAATTGCTACAGCATGATGGTACATGTTGTATTGACTCAAAACAAACTACAGTGGCTTAGTTAATCAGAACGAATGAACATGTCATTCCGTGCAACAGTTTGTCCTGTTAATGTGTTCACAGTATTTGAGCAGCAACAAAACTCTATGGAATCAGGTTTTTCCTTTAATAAACTACCTGAGGTCAAGCTGATGGAGGACTCTCACAAACTGTTTGCTTAGCATCATATTTTCAAACTGATTCTACATTTTATAGCAGGAATTTTATCCTGAGGGCTGCAAACACAAAATGCATGAAGTAATTACGACCATCATGGGAACATTATGTTCCCCAGACATCAAACACGGGGAGCACATAAATGAGAAGAAATACAATGGCTAGATGTGCAGTGAGGGATCAGAGACAGAAAGGTGTAGGTGGCTAAAAAAAGTGGAACAGGAACAGCCAAACTAACAACATCTGATCCGAGCTGGTGTTTCTTCCCCCATCCTGTTCAGCATTGCAGTTCATCGGAACAACAGATGTTTTGTGGGTGAAAGCAGAAGTAAGCACAACTCCGTCCGTGGGCGATATCACATGGAGATCACATCCAGCCTGCCAGCTAAAAAGCAACAGTTGAGCAGAATAATCCTCTTTGGGAGGACTTTGGATAGACCTACCTCTTCCCCTGGGTTTCCATCAGTGGGGTTTATTTCTCCGTCAGCATGTCAGACTCAGGGCTGTTGCTACTGTCGCTTCTGCATGCAGATCTGCAATACAAACAAAATATTTAGCTGGGAGCTGCCAAATAACCCTGCTAACTCATATACTGCTGTCAATGCAAAGAGAAATTAATGGGGGTTTCCAAAGCCTGTTAGCCTAACTGTCAACCTAGATTTTAAGGAAATCCTTACAAATCGAAAGACAAGGTGGAACGACGAAACGAAACAAGTTGTTGTTACCTTTTTAAAATGTCCAGATAGTTACTGTCACCCAGAATTTGCTCCTGAAGTTTAAAATTCATTTCCAGCCACCTTAGACAGGTGTTTCCATATGTTTCTGGCTGCTGGCAGCTCATGTGTTAACGTTAATCTTGTTAGCTAACATGAGCAAATCAGTCCTGCTAACTAGCCAAGCAGCTAGCCTAAACCGCAGGTGTCTCTTCCTCATTTTCGTGTATTTAAAGCCCCTTATGCCTTACCTGCTGGCTCTCTTTAACGTGCTCACACAGACAGGGAACAGATCACACATCCGTAATGTTGTTAGGCAGCTAAATGCCACTGGTTGTTGTTCATCTCCTGATGTTGACAGAGAGAGGCGCCGATGATGCCAAAGATCGTCTACGTTCGAGACGGTTCACTCGACAGCAAAACGCGTTCGACGTTAAAAGTCCCACAATGTAAACCTGTTGTTACTTAAAAGGACCAATAACCCACTGTAAAAACATTCTGTTACAATAAGAACATCTGCCTTGAAAATTTTACTCACACAAAAGTTGTCTCTGTGCGTATAACAAGGAATATGTACTATGAGCTTTGTAAAAGCAGTCTACTCAATGCGGAGGATGTCTCTTGTGACTGTTGTACTCTAATCTAATTATTACATTAGGATTACCAATAAATCAATGGAAAAAAAAGATTTACTAAAGTTTTATTGTAATCTTAGATTGCATCTAGTCAAAATGATTATTTCCAGTATGACATCATCTGCTGACTATTTTCTACATCTAAAGATTGTTCAATATGTAAAAAAGGACTAAGAAATTACCTAGAGCTTAGACTGAAAACTTTACACAATTTATTTTGTACTTGTACAGCACATATTCAAAACAATGAAAAATAAGTTACAGTTAAAAATAAAAGGACTTAGAGTATCAAAACAGTTGCCGATTTTTTTAATGAGTCGACTCAAAACATAGTTTCATCTGTACTTATCAATAAGTGCAGATATATATATTATTCATTCATGAAAAGTGTAACATACCTGCTGTCAGTCAGAGGAGTGTAGTGTAGTAGAAACACAAGGTAGGGTGAACAAAAAGTCCAAAGCAGGTTTCAGGTAAATTCAGTTTTTTTTATTGTATTTCGAAAACTGGCAAGCAGAATTCAGACCTACACAATCAGAAAGTTTCAAGTTTCAAGTCTGAAAAATAACTCTTGATACCAAACAGTCACATCTTCACAAATATGCATTTTTAATGCAAAGCGGCTAATTTGAAACAAATGAGCAAAAAGTAAGTTTCTTCTTTAATACTAAGTTTTTAATTTAAGGTAAACACAAGAATGTTGTGCTACAGAAAATGGACCAGACTCAGTGAATAGCTCCCGAAACTTAACAACTGCTTTGCGGCCTGCCCTATGTAGCCTAGACATAAATATATTTACAACAAATCATTATCATCTTAGGTTCCGTACATGCAGACACTAAGAGATATTAATTGTCAGATGACCATGCCATGGTGACCTGGAACGTCCCTCAGGGAGACACCGTCATTGGCTACGCCATCTCACAGCAGGTACGGTACAATAGACTGATATCATCACTGAGAGTGTGTGTGTGTGCGTGTGTGTGTATGTGTGTGTGTGTGTGTGTGAGAGAGAGAATATTTACTATGATAAAAATACATGTTTGTTTTACACCTCAGTCCAAATCTATACAGCTATATCTGTAACAGCTCCGATGCTGTAGTCGTCAGGGTTTCCACTAGATGTTGGATACTGGTTGCAGAGATTAGCTCAAATTCAGTCACAAAAGTAAATGAGCAAGGTCTGTTACTGTTGGGTGGTGCACAGTCAGTGCTTAGTTCATCCTACAGGTGCTGGATGTGGTTAAGGTCAGGGGTCTGTGTAGCAAAGAGAAGTTTTTATATCCTTAACTGGAAAAAACGTGTTTTTATGGAGCTGCACACCCTAAAACAGAAAAATGGTCAACCACATTATTGCCACAAAATTTAAAGCACTCCAATGTTGAAAATATCATTATGTGTTTGCATAATATTTAGCTTTACTGGATCCACAGGCTTAAGGTTATGTCATAAGAAGTGCCTAAAACATGTGTGTCCACAAATTTGGATCATGTTTTGTGTTTGCATATGATAATGACTGGGAAAAAAAAAAAGAAATGGTACTATACATTCAGAAAATTTTAAAATGCTTTTTAAACTGTGAGAAAAGAAAAGAGAAACCTTGATTTCCCCCTGAAGCCCTATAAAGACAATGAGTTCTTGCTCTTAAAGAACACATAAAAGAGGTTTTTATGCTTTTTAGGAAAATTAACACATTAAAGATGAATACGCATACATGATTAATGCAAATTAGCCTTCTAGCCTTTCCTAAAGACCGTTACAACAAGTTTAACCATCTTTCCTTTCCTTGATATAGTTGTATTATTTCCTCATCATATTTTTCTATTAAACAGTTGCAGAGTAAAATCACTGTTTTCCAATTAACGGGTGCATTGGTTGCCTATCCACCACAAAACAAGAATGTTCTTCCTTTGTGGTGTCTGCCTCAAACCATTGTATACTGTCTCAATGGCACCATCTTGTGGCGAAAACTGCACACTACCTACTTCATCAGCGGGCTACCAACCCTGTTATAACAAGAGTTTGAGGGATTCGAAAGATATTCGAACAGCTTGATAAAATGTATCGTAACGTTTGGAAAATGAAGGCTTTCAGATGCTATAACTTATTACTCTTTTCTCAAAAACGACCAGTGCTTACTAAGTACAAACGGTAGGCCTATATTACCTCGTCTTTTCTTCATATATTTCCGTTTGCAACGAAAAAGTTTTCTAGTAAATACACACTAAATGCAACGAAACTGCAATGTGGAGGTCACGTCTATTGGTGACTGTCAGTTAGCGGTAAATATCGTCAAAATCTTTGCTAAGGTAATATAGTGTCGGGTTAGGATTAAAATCAACCACAACCACATCTTCGAAAAAAAAAAATGTTTAAGCGATTAATTGATGGCATAAACCGAAAACAAACAGTTTCTTATTTTTTATAGTTTTGTAGAAGTAACACGTTAAAAAATAAATTAAATTCTAGTTCAAATTTAAAATACAAAGTTTAACTTTTATTTCAGATTCGACCCAAATGGGGTTACACAAAACAGCATCAGAGTGGGAGCTCTTACCATTTTCCTACTCTTCGGTGCCGGTCTACCACAGAAAAAGAATTTGGCACAATCGAAACTGAAGGCGAACTCAACATCGCCATCTTTTGGCGAAATATGTACACTGCACTCACTAAAACGCTACTTCATAAAGCGCAAATTCAACAAACAAGACGTTGTAGGATCATTGTTTGAATGTCTAGTTAAGAGGTTTAATCGCTCTACCCATGTTTTTTTTGATTCCCTTTTATGACAGAAAACCAATATCTACCGATCTCTCCTTTGCTTCGCTCTACCAACAGTAATGTTTGGTTATTTTCATGGCGTCTTTTCATCAACTTATCAACCGCTCTTCCATTGAACACGTTTGTTCGTCCCATAAAATTTATCCTCCCATACTGTTTCTGCCCTAAAAACTTTGTAGAATTCCTCATTGATACTGTCCTGTGGCTAAACTGTTTACTGTAATACATTTAGCATCGGACAAGTTTGTTCGTCCTTACTATTTCTGTCTTTTAAGTGTAAGAATTACTCTTGGTTCCCTCTTGTGGCGAAAACTATGCGTACATCAACAATCGGACAAGTTTCTTCGTCCTTGCTATTTCTGCCTTTCAACTCTAATGATTACCCAATGGCGCCCTCTTGTGGTGAAAACTGTGAATTACATCAAGCATCGGACAAGTTTCTTCGTCCTTACTATTTCTGCCTTTCAACTCTAATAATTACCCTACGGCGCCACCTTGTAGCGAAAACGGTGAATTACATCAATCATCTGACAAGTTTCTTCGTCCTCACTATTTCTGCCTTTCAACTCTAATAATTACCCATTGGCAACATCCTGTGGCGAAAACTTTGAGTTACATCAACTAACTGACATAAACACCTAGCAAACAGAACACTACGTCAAAGGGTCGTTACTAGAGACGTTGAATTTAGAGATCATGTTATGGTTCGAACATTAGATCCTCCTTTTATTCGCTGCTAAATGTTAAGTCAAAGGCCTTCTAGTGTCGGGTGAGGATATTTGCTTATCCAAACACTCAATTATTCACAAAAACATGCACAATTTGCGTTTTTAACAATTTATGTCGGGCGGATGACTTAACATTAACGGTTCCTTTTTAAGTTCTACCGTCACAAATTTTGTACAAACCCGTATGTTTTTAAATGTAAAGCTTAGACATCACAATGTTCAACTTTTGTCAGCCTTGAATCATTTTGCATTACACTTAAACCTCTTTGTTTCTCTCTATGGTTTCCCGCCACTCGGGTGCCAATGCACCATGGGAATAAAAGACTGTTCTTCTTTTACGGCGTCACCCTTGAAACTCTATAGATATACTCAATGGCACCATCCTGTGGCGAAAGGCGCGCACTACATTCACTTACCTGAATACAGCATAAAACACGTCCCGCAAATAAGACTTTGAAGAATTGTTTTTTGAATGTCTAGATAATAGGTATCGTTATGGTTCGAAAATGGAGGTTGTTCAGATTAAACTAATTGTTTCCCCCTTTTCAAAGACAACTAGTAATGACAAAAATAGTAGCAATGTTGTAGCAATGTCACATGCCCCTCTTTTAAAAAACATTTTCCTGGAGGTGTCCAGAGGTTTCCTGGAGATAATGTAATAATGTGAGGAAGTGAAAGGAGATAAGGTGTGCTAAGGTGATGCTGACTTAGGGAAACTTAGGGACTTTCCAATACCATTAAAACAGATCCTCTGATGTTTGGTAGAAGGAGGTAGAAGTTTCAATAGGAGGAGCAAGGTCAGATGTTGTAAAACGTAACACCATTATTTCCAACCTGCATTCCTTAATGAACTGCAACAATGTTTTCTCAATAAATGAAGAATACAGCAACATTTTAATTTTATATTCAAATGCACAGTACACACACACACACACACACACACACACACACACACACACACACACACACAAACAATAAATATAGAGCAAGAAAATAAGTTTTGATACAAAGAAAAAAGATGAATGAATAAATAGAAAACAAAATCATGTTACTTTTTAACCCACTTTATTAATATCTTTTGTTTTCCCCTCATTATAAACTAGTGGTGGGACTCGATTAAAATTTTTAATCGCGTTAATTATAGGGTCTGTAATTAATTAATCGAAATTA
>JAQMCX010000041.1:1378953-1406004 GCA_029814765.1 Acanthurus leucopareius | reverse complement strand
CCGAAACCCGGGATCGAACCAGGGACCTTTAGATCTTCAGTCTAACGCTCTCCCAACTGAGCTATTTCGGCGCACACCTATCACTGTGTCCCCTTTTTCACTTAGTTTAGTTTCTAATATTAAACACAACATATTTCATGGTGGTATGATCTCATATATTGTCTCTATATTAGCTGTTTTAAAGACATCCGATGAACTGCCAACAGATGTAAATGAAAATCCAAAAGCTGGCTGCAAATGCGTCAAAAATCCTTGTATTCTCAATAGTGAATAGACATTGGGAAGGAATTTCTCTAACCCCCTAGGCCTTTTCACCTCTTCGTTTGCCACTATACTTCTTTGCGCAGTAGAGCAAATTTGATGGCTGTGCCACACAGTCCCTTTGTTTTAATCAATGTTTTGTCTTACAGTTATTTGTGGTGGTATATGGTGCTAGTACTGATCTGAGCTTGTCCTGTGTGGAAGATGAAATGAGGAGGTCAGGAGACAATAGATGTCTTATGCAGAGGCATTTATTGCAGAACTCAACGTTGAGGAGATCATGAGTATTGCCACTACCAATCTGAGCTTGCCCTGTATGTAAGATGTTTTTAAGTCTTTGTGTCCTCACATGTCATCAGTCCTAAACTACGTGTCCAAATAAGGTCAAGCTGTACACTTTCAGGATCTTACTGGGTATCAGATCAAAAGCATTCATACTCACAGCTTTGGTTACTATGGTGAGGGCAGATGGGAAGAGTCTGCACAAATAACTGTAAGACACAACATTGATTAAAACAAAGAGACTGTGTGACACAGCCATCAGCTTTGCTCTACTTAAGTGCAAAGAAGTATAGTGGCAAATGAAGAGGTGAAAAGGCCTAGGGGGTAAGAGAAATTCCTTCACGGATGGCACTTGCACACTCGCCATCTTTCACACTGACCTCAATCTGTTCTGATTTCCTGGGTTTCTCCTGATGATCATCTGATTCATGATTCATTCCATAAAAACCAAAAAAAAACCCCCAAAAAACCAAAACTGTCCTCATTGTCCTCAAAAATTAATCAGAATGCACAAAGGAGCCATTCATCTGTCTCTTGCCCTTGTTCTGGACCACTGTGCCAACTTTCCAGAGGCTTAAACACAACATTGCAACATCAGTCATCACCGCCCACTCATTCTACAGTTAAAACATGGAAAGCAAACATCAGACACCACAATGGGTTTAAAAAAAGAGACAAAGATTTAATTCTTATTTACTTTTGTGTCATTTTTGTGCAGTTTTTAAATTTAATTTGTTATAGTATTTGACAGTTTAAGGCAAGTTTAAAGTCTGTGAAGTTTGTGTGGCCTGAGCTGCAAAAATCCCTGAGGGTTTACAGTTAAGTAACTATTTGTTTACACATCTTGTCTAAACACATTCAATCTACAGTTTCTTTTTATATAGTTATGTAGCGTATGTTATGTGTGTGTAATAACATGAAACACAGCAAGATCTAACTGTGACTATTTCCAATGTTATGTGTAAACAAAACCAATCAAAGATTTTGTCTGATTCTTCTCATGTTTTAAAGTATTATGGGGCTGTTCCTGGAAGTTCCTGGAAGTTAATATCCAAATTTTATGGCATGATGCATGAAGATCCTTGCACAATTAAGCATTGTGCCACCATTCACAGTACAAGATTTTCACAGTAAGATCTTGTCTCCTGCAAGTGCATCACTGATGATCAAATACTTATGAAGGACCATTTTACGAACAAAGACCAAAAATGAAAAGGATGAAAAGGTACATGGACTTCCTTTTGCTTGGCCTGTGAACAGTTTTAACAGCAGTAGAAGAAGTATCCAGATCCCTTTCTTAAGTACCAGTATCTAACTGTGAAAAAACTTTACAACAAGTTAAAAGTACTGCTCTCAATGTCTTAGCTAAGTAAATGTATGTTAGTATTGTCTGTAAAAGTACTCGCTGAGCAGTTCCTTGTCAGTGCTTTACTATTATGATTTATATTAAGTATGCATTAATGTGCTTGTTGCAATTTACTGCCTCACGTTCAAGACATTTTTTCAAAACATTTTTATGTCCTCTATGTACACTATAAGTCAAAGGGTATAAACATGTAATAATAATATTAATAATAATAAAAATAATAATAATGATAATAAAATAAAAAAGAGAAGAAAAAGAAGAAGAAAAAACAACTTTTTTGATAACAATCAAACTTTATTCTAAAAGAGAAACAGTTTAGATTGAACACAAATAATTCAATCATAGTATTACATTGTTGATAAATCTTTACAATCATTACAAAAGGGATAACAATGGACTGAAAAGGCTAAACATGAAAAAAACCCAAGATGTGCTGCTTCCTGAGGCACTTTCTTTATTTTTTCTCATTCTTTACAAAACTATTCTTCTTCTTAGCAAAAAGCATTTCTTTTCTCTTAGCGTACATGGAGCTGAGAGAAAACACAGCATCAGTGAGGACGGTCGGGAGAAAAGGGAAAAGCTGGAAGAAAAGCTTCATCTTTGGGACCAGCAGGTATCTGTGTTTAGGCTGAGCGGATGTGACCGCGTGTAGCATTGCCTCAATGACCAGATCAGCGCTCTTGAATCCCATCCTGCATTTAGACACAAAGTACTCGTTGGCCAGATCAATGTACTGTCGGTTGAAAATCTGCTTTCGATCGTCGTCTAATTTTTCCCAAATATCCAAACCTGTTTTCATCTTTACAATGTTGGTGGCTCGGCCGAAGTTACCTGGCTGGATGATGCTGACCTGAAAGTGGAAGAAATTCAGTGACATACAGAATTACTCACAACAGCAAGCACCCAGCAGTCAGTGAAAGCCTCACCCTTAGTTAAATACAACTTCCAGGCTTAATATAATTTAAACAAATGAGTTATATAAAGATAACCCCCTTTATACAAGTTTTAAGAAAGAGGAAATGAGGTAGAGAGAGCAAAATCTGGATGTGAACATGTTTTTATCTGCTTCAAAATTGGGCATTTTATTGCAAAGATTTACACTCTTTTAAAGCCTGCATCAAGTGGTCATAGGAGGAACTGCATTTTTTGGCTATGACTGACAAAGTTTTTAGAATAAAATCAACTCTTTACCATCTTAAAAAGATACATTGGGTGTAACAGATTGATATCCATAAGCATTAACATAAAAACACTCAGTTCTGCACAGTGCTATGTTAGTTTTATACTGAATGACTGTCATCAATGGAGAAATAGGCATGCAAGCAAAAAATTGGTTTAGCTTCCTACTGCAGACTACCACATGCAGTGTAATGCCTCAGGCATCCAGGCATCACAGGATTTATTTATTGCTTTTGCAATATTACTGTACCTTTACACCAAAACTGGCCATTTCAACCCTCAGGCAATCTGCAAAAGCCTCCAGTCCTCTCTTCGACACACTGTATGCTCCCATGTTCAGGCAGTTAAAGAAGGAAAAGATGCTTGACACGTAGATCATCCGACCTGTGGCAGTCAGGCAAAATTAAAACATGCATTTTAACCCTTAACATTACTGCAAGGAGAATGTGAGGTTACAATGTACTATTGCTGAACTTTGAGCTGACCTTTAGCAGCACGAACCAAAGGTAAAAATGCAATAGAGGTCCTGATGCAGCCAAACAGGTTGATGTCGACCATGTTGTAGAAATCATCAATCGTGCTCCACTCTATTTCAGCCCAGTCTGAGATTCCAGCGTTGTTCACAACAGCCCACAGGCCTAAAAAGAATAAAAGATTAAAGATTTTTCGGAGAATATTTTTAAGAATGTACAAATGTACCATTGAGATTTTTTTTTGTTCAGTTATGAAGAAATGAAACAACAATGCACTATTTCAATTTGAAACCAAATCACTCAAAGAAGCTTCCGATGACAAATGCCATTTATTTTTTATATGACTGCATTAAAGGCAAAACTGCAAATGACAACTAGACTTAGGTTCATAAAAAGCTTTATATCATAACTTATATTTACAAAGACCAAATTTTGAGATTCTTTGTCAAAACAAACACTTTTTTACAGTGTGATTAACAATAAATATTTTGACTGTGACCTTTGGCTGATTCACGTCTTTTGACACACTTAAGATTTATTTTTTTCTTTCTTGGCCATATGGAGCTTCCATACACATCAAAGCTGATTAAACAGAAACTGGGTTATTTTTTTTCAGCGTGTTAAACTCACCTTTCCCTGGCAGGTTCTCCTGGACTATCTTCTTCGCCTTCTGCACATCTTCATCACTGGTGACGTCCAGCTTGAGGATTTTCAGATTACTGGAGCTCTGTCTGGCCAGACTCTGGGCACCGGCTCCTTGTGGAAACAAACACCCTGCAAAGACCACAAATCCTCTGTGGTCTAAACATCGAGCCAGCTGGTGTCCGAAGCCGCTGTCACAGCCTGTTATCAGCACTGCATGGCCAAAACTGCCCTGCACGTGGCCACTGCAGCTATGGCGGGAAAGCAGCTTGGCGAAGAAAAAAAGCAGGAAGGCAGAGATGCAGACGATGGCGATGATCTGGCCGATGAGAAAAATTATGTTCATGATGATGAAGTGTCTGTGAAGTGTCTGCTACAACTGCCTCATGCACGATACCAGCATGTTTACAACACTGCAGCAGTTTATTGTGAGGGCTGTTTGTTTGCCCAAGGATGTGTTAGGGGGGACTTTGTTGACACAATTTGTTCAGGTTCTGCCTTGTCTTTTCTTCCAAGAAAAGGGGCAAACTTAACTTTGATTTTAATGAAAACAGCTGCAGTGAACATAACTCGATTTGTTTTCTTTTTGAGAACCGAGTTTTTTCTCTTTGCTCATCAATTACAATGACACAACTTAAATTATCTCTCAAGCATGATAATATAAAGTCCCACAAACTTAGGTTATACACACCAACTGCAAACATTGTAAATTTAATTGAAACTCCAGTGCATTGCATCTTAACACAGATCACAAACATGCCAGCAATACTGAAAAGATCAGGTGTGATGACACTTGGTAAAATAATCCCAGCTCACACTCTGTTGAATGTTGAATTTCTTGTCAACCACAGCCAAACATGTCAAGTCAGTTTGTTTGACTTAATATCTGTTTATTTGCCTTTAACTCTACATACCTTAGGTGCGCATGATAACGCTGTGGGGACACACGGGTAATTGTTATGTTAATCATTTGTCTTTATGGACCCTTGCATGGTCTCCATTGCATGGCGCAATTCAGGGTGATGCAAACTCAACCTATGCTGTTTAAACAGTGCATAATCTTGTCCCTGTCAGGCTTCGAGCTAATGTTTTATTTTGCCTTTTCATGGAAAGTTTTACCATTTAGCAAAGGTTGGTAATGCCCTTTGGCCTTGTAAAATTTCTGTTTATTTTGTCCACACTGAAACATGGCCCACTCTGAATCCTTTAAGTTTTCACGTCAGTAGAATGACACAGTTTACTGCCGCCAAGTAACAAGATAAACTTCTTAATTTATATATTTGGCCAAAACTACATGGACAGATCTCTGAATTATTCCACAGTTTGGGTGTCCACATACTTTTGTCATATAACATATCTCAAAAATAATACTTTGTCAAGAGTTTTTTCCTCTTTCTTACAGATGTTATCTTACACTTTTGTTCAGCAAGTGTGGCGCACTCCCATGACTACAAAGTGCTACCACATCCTGTAATCCTATAATCATTCGTGCTGATTGCTCAATGCCAAATGATTTTTGTTTGAGCGAAATTTAAAATACAAAACTGATAATAAAAATGAGCTGCAACTCTTCTGACCAAACAGAATTGTTTGTGATTCATTGTTAATCTGTTTTTTAAATGTTTAATAATATTTGAGAACAAAAAACTGACAAACCCAATTTAAAGTTATTTCACTTGTATACAGACATAATTTAATAAACAGCAACACTCAAACCTTCATGTTTTCACATTGCCAGAAAGTATTGTAATTGCTCATTAAAAAGTCAAATTTACTACACCTGTTCTCCTTTAATGCCAAAAAACATGTAAATACAACAATAAATGCATTTCAAAGTTGCCAGCAGGAGAATTGCCATCAGAAGTAAGTCTCACAGAGTGATTCATGTCACAGTAAGAAGAATTTAGCCTTAACACAAGTCACTGCACATGGAACTGTAATGATTTTTACAGCTGTGACTCCCCCATGTGGTACAAATAAGTCATTGCAGATGGATATGGCAGTTTTATGTACAGGGAAGTGAGAGGAAAATGACTACAAATTAGCAATAATTTGCAAAAACGGCTATTCTCCTTTGTCCTCAAAGAAGAAAATGTCTACCACACTTTTTCCAAGCTCAGACACAAATTTATATTTCTACGTATAGTTCAGCTGCTCTCATTTTGAAATATGCCCTATAATGTCTTTTATATTTAATGTGTACAAATCACTGATGCCATTTGCTTTGTAAAAGCAGTGACAATAAAATGTAAAGAAACAATAATGCTATGAATGAAATAAATAACATAGCCTGAACATTTTAAGTAATGTTTCTGCAGAGAACATGGTAACTGCATTGGCTGACACTGAACTGGTGTTATGAATGGTGTAAATAACAAATTTGATCAAATGCTGAGGGTTACAATGGATTATGATCCGTTTTCTCTATATTATTTATACATAATTTAATTTATAATGTGGTTTTAATGATTCAACTTGTGATTTCCTTGTACATAATACATGACTATAAATGCTTTTTGTGGTTGAAATTGATTACATAAGTGTTTGATCAGGGTTGAGGCAGTGCAGTTCATGTACATTTTTTTCAACAGTACAAAAAAAAACCAAAATCAAGAATTGACATTTCTGCTACTTTTCTTGTATTCAGTTTGTTATGCATGATGTGACATAAACAACTAACATGGCACCTAAAAACAGTTATTCCAACTAAGGTGGAAGATATCTACAAGCATTTTTAGGGCAGGCGCAACTGTTTATTAGTGTGACACTGAATCACTGAGTATATCTGCAAATAAATCAAATCTAAAACCTTTGCAACAGTAAGCAGGTACATGAAGGTCAAATTAAACAGTTCTCAACACAGTGTCTCGACTGCACTCAGTCTGATCTTGGCCTTTACAAAACACAGTTGCCATACTGTCCAATCATATCACTTGATAACTTTCCCACTGAGAGCTCTTTGTGGTCCAATCAGGTTTCAACCTTCCCGTATGTGCCATCAGGTGGTCGGTAGTGTTTGGGGAAGGCCTTAAGTTGCAGCGAGTTAAACGCATACTTTCTGCATCCAACATTCTTCACAGTGTTTTCTCTTCTGCAGCCCTCGCTGAGGAGACAGAATGGGGGGGTAGAGATGAGGGATTGGAGGGTGTTCACAGACAGAATGAGAGCGAAATCATAGAAATGATGGTTGTTTGGTTGTATATGATGCTTAAACTGTGTAAAAGAAAATTATACTTACTCAGCTGGGGGTTGGAGGAGATTTTTTAATTAAAGCCAGTCAATGAATGACTAGATCAAGCAGTAAAATCAAATGATAAAATGCAGTCTTTCTTACTTAAAACAAATAATATTTGTTTTATTTTTAATGACCAGAGGACAGAATGAGTGCCACTCCAGTTATTTTGTCGCAATTTCAACTAACTGCCACTAGAGATCAGTAAGGACTTATTCAAACTTGCTTTAAACTGAATGAGGAACACATTATTGGAAAAACAAAACAAAAAAATAGACATGCAACACCACTCACACACACATCCACAGACATGGAAGAAAAGCTGAGGAAAGGCACATTTTAATAAGTCAAGGGAAAAGATTTTTCCGCATTGCAAAAATTGGATAACATCGGACAAGACCTTCAAGATCACAAAATGCCACCAGAGTCTGTTTAAGATTCTGCAGCTGAAGGCAGAAGACGTTTATTACAGCAGGAGTGTGGCGTTCAGGGACACAATGACTAGAGGTTTTCTTGGGTTTATGGTACATTTAGAGCTGAATGGAATACAGAGAGGCTAAAGCTTTTTGAATATATATATATAATTACTGCTGAGACTCTGAGAAAAAGCTCTGATTGAAAAGAAATAAATGAAAACAGTTAATCATAGATTTTCTGTTTGCTGACATGTAAGTACAACTTTTAACACCCGAAAGCACAAAACCAGCACAGGTCCAGATTGTTGTCAGGTTACAAATGAAAAAACCTTAAATATTCCCAACCAAAGTTTCCTAAACGTTTTTTGCAACACTGAAGAGAAACTTTCCTCCAGAACCTGCTGTCATGTTACAAATATCAAAGCAACAACATTCCTCCAACATAATAACAATTTGCAGTAAGTAGTTATTATAATTATCCTAAGGACACAATTTACAGATTAATGTGACCATTAACACATAACCAGTTTATTTAGAATAGTTTCCATTATCAGGAAGGCTCAGGCTTGTAAAACAGGTTTTAAATTACCTGCAAATTGTCATTATGTTATCAGCTTAGCATTAAAAGTGCTTAAATTAACAGATTACAAATAATAAATATGGACACAATAAACAAAAACTTAAACCTGTCTTTTGCAACAAAGATCACATAAATGTACTGAGGTTTCATATGAAGTGACAACAGCCAGATTGTTATGGCACAAGCATCATAATCACATTGTGTATGTATAAATAAACCAAGCAAATATATTCTCTGATACATCTGGATTTTGAAAATTAAAAAAGGGAAAAAGTAAATTTTTCTCTTTAGAATCAATAAAATGATTTGAATAACTATTTTAGCGAGCACTTTAGTGTATTACACGTGTAAGTATTGGGAATCGATGTATCAGAAAATAATAATATTACTTCTTCCAAACTGTTTGAAACATATCTTCACAATTTTTACATAAAATACTTCCCTTTTCCTCACATCCCTGCTGCTTGGTGATTTAAGCTTTGATTAAATATCGGCAGACTATATTTGATAAATATATGTATTATGTGCATCAAAATCTATTTAATTTTTGACTTTTGTAAATAAGTTTGATATATATAACTTAAATCTCACGGAGGTAGTTCTAAACTGAACAGAGTTTCAATATTTGTAAATAGAAAGCATCGTGCTTCTGATACACAACAGGTCTGACAAAGATGAAAATTTAAAAATTTAACAAACATTTTCAAAATGATGAAATACAAAATAAGTACTGCAAACTGATATGGACTAGAGTAATAAGATGCTTCCACCCCTCCTCAGAAGCAGTTTAGAAAGAAAAGGGAAAGAGTAAATGTGGGAGGGAAGAATACACCATAGCATGTTGGTTTAAGTGTTTCGGGGTCACAGGAGCATGGTAAACTCCCAGAGGGGGCTATTTTGGTCTGATCCACTTTCTTTCTGGGTCGATCTTAATTAGACGTAGCCTCAACAGATCCTGGAGGTGACTGATACTTTTCGTGAAGCATCTAAGATGCTTTTCATATTGTGTTGGGGAGTGCTTGACACACTTTAACACATCTAATAGGTTTCCATTCCATAGAGGGAAAGTCCAGTCTCCAATTCTCTGACAAATAAATAATCAAGGATTTTTAGGGGCGACCAAGTCTGCCTTTTTTTTGTTTTCCCACCTTGTTTTCCCATCTTCCCACCTTCCAACCTACTCCTATGAGATATTTAAAAATCTTCCTAATTTGTCAAACTTCACCAACAGAAACAATCTTGTTCAAGTTGTTTGTAAAATTTTAGTTCTAAGTGTAACTTATTTTGGGAGATTTCATTGTTTGTTTTTTTTACAGGCTAATTGGGCTGAAAATACTATCGAGGGTGAACAGTAGTGAAACTCATAACAGCTATGAAATATTGCTGTTAGCCTGGTTTTATCACTGTTGAAGTAATTGTTTAACACAAAGATTAAATTATGTCAAAAATAACTGTTGTTCTACTGTCACAGCACATGGTTTCTAAAGAACATGAGAAGTATTTGATTTTTAAGCAAAAATATCTTGAAAATCTTGTTTTTGAAAAACAAGCCATATTAATTAGTGACAAAAAATTAATCATTACTTGGCATTTTCAATATGTCATCTTGGGCTCTTGACAGTTATATATTTAATTTCTAACATTTTATAGACAATTGGACTAACTGAGAAGACAGTTATAAGATTACATTGTATTTAGGCTTAAGCAGCTTTAAATGAGAACAGTTATCTGAAATTTCTTGAAACAAGACAAACCTGACACATATTTTTTCATTCATCTCAAAGACACATAAACTAACGCAGAAGTGGTGTAGATTTAAAGCAAGACATCACATCTTTTCTGGCTAAATCTCTTTGCAAACACCAATCCTACAAACCTGAATTCAGCTGATAAAAGCCTGACTAAAGCATTTGGCACAAGCATAGACATATTCTAAAGCAAAATCATCCAGTCATCCATTGATTAAAAGCAGAGCCTGAACTCGACACAACTCAACTCTGTAAAACTCATTTGAACCGTTTTTAGCTGCAATCTGTACCAGTCTGTCACAACGACCAAGTGAACATCTGAATAAATGTAAACTGGCACACATAAATGCTCTTTAGGGTGTAGAACAGACAGTACTACACTGCATAATCAAACATATTTCCCCTGAATGTCCTACAATCGTACATTCCGGTATTAGTCATAAAGATCCATTAAGATCTTTGTCCATTAGTGAGACGAAGCTGATCTTCACTGCATTGGCATGAAAAGCTGAGAAACAGAAGTGGGTTGAATCACTGACTGACTGTATCTGAAGTGCCACAGTGGAACCAGTTCAAGTGTCTGAAAAGTGCCATCGTTTGCTGTTTGGGCCCTCACGGCAGGTGAGAGCAGACAGTCAATCTGAGGGAGTGAAAAAGTATAAATACCCTAACTAGTGAAAACATGTCACTGCTTTTACAAATGAACTGAACCCATTAACATATCACAGCCAGATGAGAGCAGCTGAAAGGCATTTAGATCTTAAAAATAATGTGTTTTCAAGGAAACTGTGAAAAATAACTTTTGTGTTGTTTGTTTTATGCTATTTATATTGATCTGTCATCTTTTCAAGGAAGTCCTTTTTCCAACTTCCCATGACAATGTCAAATATTATTTTTCTGATACTATTATTTCAATCAGATGCCAGATTTCTAGCCCTGATAAACTGATCACCTGACACAGCAGGGGCGCATTTGCCCCAATAGTATTATTTCCCTCTACCTGTTTCTGCTACAACTTGCTACACAGAAAGATGCTCATACTGCCCTGCAATCACACAGCTCCTTCTCTTAAGTAGAAGCATCTTGTCCATAGCACAAAAGGAGAGGAAACAGATTATGTAGCAACATTTTGATTGCGTTGGAACCCCACAAATTATTTAAGCCTGTTTAAAATGTGAACGTGAGTTCAGTTCATGTGCAGCTTAAGAAACAGGGTTGTGACCAGTTTTCAGACACTCCAGTTCACTATTTATCTACTGTTTTGTCATATGAATGAATGGACAGATAGTTGAATAGATTTATCTATTTCTAATTATTCTGTCATTCTTGACACCAATACTGCTGGTTAAAATTTCCAAATACAAGCTCAAGTTTGATTATATTTAATTGTAACTGGTATATAGTAAAAAGTCAGTGATTCTTTATAATAGACCCAGATCTGTTAAAAGTGCACAGGGCTTACATAGAAGCAAAAAACCTCCTTCTACTGTGTAGAAAAGCAGGAAGACCTAATGAAATAAAATGAGCAAATACTGCTTAAAAAAATAAATATAAGCCAAAGTTAGCTTACTCAAGTTTGGCACTAAATAAAAGCTTTTCTCCACTTTCAATCTTAAGGTGCAGAAGCACATGGAAGACAATGATAATGATTTGTGCAAAGCTCAATTAATACTCACTTTCCTTTATAATGGCTACCATCAAGAAAAACTTTTCTCTAAAAGCAACGATATATATTTAATCTGCTCATTTTTACACATATTCACAACTCAGGTGGGTCCGATTTACTCTTATTCATCTTTATCGACCACATGAGCAAAGAGGGATCCTGTAAACTGATACATCCAGATGTTTTTCGGTGTCTTAACTTGGTTTAAAGATTTCAGTCAGATGACTGTTGATAGTTGATATGTAATGCGGCTGTTAGCTGGGTCACAAGGTTTTAGATTTAAAGATTACTTAAATGAAACGTCCACACTAAGTAAGCTTAATGTAAAAACACATTTGCTTCCCCTCTTTTGGTCTTTTTCCCACATTAACCAGGTGCTTCATGTAACAAAAGCTGAGCTTTTTCAAAAGCTGCAACCTTATGTTTAAGCTTATGTTGCACACGAAAAGCGTGAAGCAACAACATGGAGTAGCTTTTGTTGTGAAGCAGCTGAAGGAAAACCAATGAATTGATCACTGCAACTAGGATCCACTCAACCAGGATTTAAATCTTAACTTCAATATGTATTAATGTTTATTTTCACACAGCTTCAGGAAATAAAAATAACAAGTTAATAGAGGTGTCAGGGCAGCAGGGCACAAATACTGCTCTCCTGGTTGAAAGGATGAGTTTGGTTGGACTACAGGAACAAAAGTATATTTTTTTAGATAAGTCATTCGTTCGATTCCATTAAAGTCTGAGTCCTGTGCACTTAGATAATTTAAATTGTTTTTCCCACTACAGACTGGATGTTAGTTATATAATGCAGTTATGTCAATTTGAAGACTGATAAAAGATAATTATTCTATTAATGCTGTGATTCTGTGTGAGATATTCACAAAAAAGACCTAAAAATATGAAACACATGTGAACTGCGTTTTTGGATTCAGCCAGCTTAGTGTGAATGCAGTCTCACTGTCAAATCTGTATAAGGTTTGAAACCTTGAGACAAAATAATATGTTCGCAATTATTTTCTTGACCAACCATGTGGAATTTCTCGAAACTGCAAAGAAAAACCATCCAATAAACAAAAAAACAAAAATAATAAAAGAGGGCAGGGCTCTGCCCTTGATAAATGGGGCATCAGTTGCCTTAAGCCCTTTGTCAGGGTTGGACAGTGGTGGACAGTGTGGACATGCTGTATTGTCTCAGTGTGCATGGATTTCATACACACTCACAGGACAGTGGCACAGTTTCAGAAACACCCTCAGGAGTCAGTGTGGAGTTTTCCCACCCTTCCTCCTAAACATTGGACGTGCGTTATGTTTTCAGTCAGCTGCTCAAGCAGAGAGCTGCTCATGGCCGCTCAGCTGCAGCGGAGTTTGGAGAGGAAATAGGCCACACTGAGAAAGATCCACACCATCAGAAGGTTGGGGCTGAGGGCCAGCAGGGGGAGCGAGTACAGGAGGCTGGGGTCCAGCCGGAAGTCACGCACCGGCAGCAAGCCGCTCAGGTTCTTCTGGATCACCCCCTCCCTCGTCCCAATGCTGCCGAGTCATGGGTGTGGGGCAGCAAAAAGGTTGGAGGGAGGGAGAGGTGGTGGAGAAGAGAGGAGGGAGGTTGGAGAGGAAAAAAGGAAGAAAAAGGAGGAAAAAAGACAAATGGGAAGGGAGGCAATAAATGGAGGAGAGAAAAGAGACAGAAACAGATGAGGAAAAAGTATCAGGGGAAAAAATGGAAGAGGAAGGGAAGTGTTGGGAGAAAAAAGAAGAAGGAAGAAGAAGAAGGAAAAAGAGAAGGAGAGAAAAGAAATGGCCAGCGAGTGTTGCAAACAAGCCAAAATAAACAGATGGCACGAACATATGCATGCACCAAGGTGATATGGCAAATTAAGACGACACCGTCAATAAATCGCAGTGACAAGAAACCACAACCATGATGATTGAACACAATTTAAAAAAATAAAAGTCAAAAATAAATCAAATGAAAATGAATCGCAAACCAATCCCACAAAAAAATGAGTCAGTTTTACAAAATCAGTCAACCATGCAGGAAACAGAGGAGGAGGAAAAAGAGAAAGAGAAAAAGAGAAAATTAAGAAAGACCTCTTTCAGAAAAGGAAAGAAGATAAGAAAATACAGCAATGGCTCTCCATGTTTATATGTTCTGAGACATGGGCTGAAGAAGGAGGAAGGGTCTAAAGGGAAAATGACAGGAAAAACTGGAAAACAAGATGAGTGGTCACTGGGGAAACACCCTTTAAATTTAAGGATTTAATAATAATTTTGAAGTAATTTGCACTCTGGATCAGGAACTCATAACTTAACACAAAACTTGCACAAAACAGTAACATTTGTCTGCAAGCTAGTGAGGTCAAAACTCCAGCAACACTTGTTGTATATGGAAGAACTTAAATAGAGAGATTATCATGCAATGAGTGCCTGGTGCAGGAAGTAGACTTAACTTCAAAATGCTAAAATTTAAGGGTGTGTTATCCCTTTATTTTACAAATTTTAAACTTTATATGAGAAGGAAAAGGATGATGAGGGTGAGTTTTGGGAAAAAGGCTATGATATCTTTTTAAAGCTTTCTTAAAGATATAAATAAAATTAATCCTTTAAAATAAACAAAAAGCTATTTTCATGCTCGTCGGCTGATGAGGAAGAGGGAGGGGAAAAGGGAGTGATGTGAGGGGAGGAAAAGAGGGGGAGAAAAAGGTGAGGAGATGTCGTATCATGCCAGTATCTGTGTGGGAGTGCTTTACAACTTTATTGAGCAACGAGTACAACGAGACAGGTGTGATTACATCTTCTTACAACAAAATGTTTACAACATAAAGTCACATAAAAAACTCCACTTTAAACACACAGATTTTTGGAAACAAAGAGATACAAAAACTTGAGTATATACTTATATTTTGAAATGTTATTACTAAGAGCTGTAGGGACTTTTGAAGAGAAGTAAGGCAGTGCCAGAGGCTGTAACAATGTGGATCAATATCAATAAAGCTCTGTTTGGGAGCATAAACTCCCTATACACCTTAATTCTTCTGTCTGCTGGCTTTTATCGTATCATTTTTTTGTTTTTGTTAGTAAAAGTCTTTTTTAGACCACAAATGTGTCAAATTTGTTTTTAAAAAAGTATTCTTTTAGGTCATAAAAAACTCTCTGAAAATGTAATTTCACAGGCTGGTATTCAGTTTGATTTCTTCTCTTAGTTTTTACATAAAAAGTAGTGTATTAGAGGCTTTCATGTTTTCCAGCACTTTAATGAATACAGGCCAAGTTATTTGCTCTGTACGTTAAGTGGTTACTAAAAAAGATGCTATTGTGTTGTTTTGTTTTCTGTTTACTCTTTATGTTTTCTTCTTGTTTCTTATTCATGTTACTTAAATTACAGATTAAATATTTTTTTTGAAAGTTGAGATCTATCTTGATGGATGGATCTGCTCTTGGATGCATGTTTTTTGCCATGCTGCAAGCCAAATTCCCCATGCAGAAAAACAACAAAGACTGAGCTGAACTGTGAAAAAAATGACTGAGTACGAAATGGTGAACAAGTGAGTGACTGCGTTATGTAATTAAGGTGTGTTTCATTAAAACTGGACTGCAGTAAATCTCTCCATACTCAGAGGATCAGACATAATTTGAAAAGAAATTTAAAAAAAACAAATGAATGATGAGGAAAAGAAGAGGCAACAATGACCGCTGGCCAAGTTCTCTGAAAATACTAATATAGGAAAAATACTTTGCCAGTCTGCCAGCAGGGTCTGCTAGTGACTCAAAAATTGCAGTGGCTAGCTTTACAGACAGGAAAGGAAAGACAGTGTTGGGTGGAGGAAAGAACAGACAGAAGAGACTCACAGACAAGAAGACACACAGACACACAAACAAACAAGCACCCCATTGTTTGTATACAAGTAAAGTAAATCAGTTCTCCAGACCCTTGTCATACTGGATGCCCCCAAAACAGAAGGTCAGTGCTAATCAATAAAATATCTTATACTTTTTTGACAAGAGTCTGGAGTCTGGTGGCAAAGATTTTTTTATTTTGTGCCCAGTTATGATTTTCAGTCTTGTGTTTTTATGTTCAGATTCTTTGAGTGTGTCTTACCTGCGCATACAGTCGAGGGCCTGTGTGAAGACCTGCGGCGCCATGCCGTGCTCATGCTGCAGGATCAGGCACTGCTCCAGGGTCACTGACATGGCTGTGCGGTCTTTGGCGCTTTTGCAGCTGGTGAAACGAACGCCATTTAGCCGGCGACAGATCTGAGGCAGAGAGGGAACACGTGTTTGAGTGATTTTAAAGTCAGAAAATTTGGTATTACTATTGAATAATATTACAATACAGTAGGTGTTGCTTGAAATTCAGTGACGCAATGTCCAACTTTAAAATAATTTTAGTACTGTTGTGATTACTTTTGCACTTTTACCTCACACATCTATACAAGTCAGATTTCATGAAGAGTTTTACCCTTATTATGGTCAAAAATGATATTATGTATTCATTAGCTGATGTTTTTAAGCTTAAGAAAAACATTTTAATGCTTTTCACAAAGAAGCAGGAATTCACCTCTGCTGCCTGCCAAAGGATGTCAACATTCTTGTTTTTCCTGGCGTGCACATTCTGCCCAAGAAACCTCAGCAGCTCAGGTAGACAAGTCTGAGAACGAGATCTTGGGAGGCCTGAAGAGAAATATGGGTGAGTGGAAAAAAGAGAGAAAGGGGGAAAAAGGGTGAAGAACAGGACAGGAAGAGAACATAAGTCACAACTAATACAGATGATTTTTTGTTCTTATAGAAAGTGGTGAAAGAAGTATTAACATTCTTTACTCAAATCAAAATACAAAGGTACATTGTGAAAAAGCTCCATTACAAGTAAAAGTTATGCATCTTCAATCCCACTTCAGCAGAGAAGTACAGAAATATTATCAATTAAATGTACTGAAGTATTGAAAGTAGAAGTACACATTCTGAAAAAAACTGGGCCTTTAACTGATTAAGTTTAATCTCTTTGCCATTCAGTTATGTAGTTCTATTCACTGGTTCAGGCCTTTCCAAAGGGTCACTGATTTTATCTGAGAAGTCATGAGATGATAAGGAAGAAATTACAAAAACTTCTGTTTCACAATTTTGGATTTGATTTTCAGGCTTTGAACCGTTTTTTTTTTTTGTGAAATATTTTCTGGAAGGGAAAGCTAGATCCCTGCTGAGCTCTAGTGCACTTTGGTACTCACAGTCCTCAGGCAGGACTTCTTTGAACTGTTCGTAGTATGAATTTAGCCTTGAGAGACTCTCCAAGTTAATGTTCTCCTGCAGCGATGTGTCTCCAAACCTGAACAACACAGACAAACATTTCTGTTATCATAAATGGTAGACAAGCTTGAATCCATCTGGCCTATACAATATTGTGCAAAAAAATGTTTATGAATTGATAAATCCCAAACTCCAGTCTTATTTTCCTTTCCTACTCTCTCACTTCTCAGCCAGTGTCTGCTGCTCGTTGATGCCCACGTTGAAGTGCACTGGCTGGACCCTCAGCAGCATGCCGCTCTGGATCTCCCGTGGCAATGCGTCAAACATGGTTCCCGGCAACGGGATTCGGACATTGAAGCCATCCCGGTTTCCTGTGATTATTGGCAACATGTCGGGGGCAGAGCTGCCGGTGGCCTGAGTCACCTTCAGTGATGGACAGAAGACGAACATGCAGGCACAGAAATTTGTATTATTTTTTTATAAAGGTTTTACAAACATGCCAAAAACCTTGTCTGTCATTGTATTTCACTTCACAACTGCACATCCGTTAAAGTAACATAGAATTGTAGCTGCAGTGCCCCTTGGAGAATTAATTAACATTCATACCTTAAAGGTGACATTGCGGAGATCCATAATGCCAACACTCATGTCCTCCAACATAGCCAACTCCTCTCCTGGGAACACAGCATGGTTAACATTGAAAATATGTACCTATAGTGAAAAAAAGTGGGTGTGTAAGTGTCTTACTGTGTGTTCATACCATAGGTGCTGAGCAGAGACTCAAACTGAGCCAGCAGGCCGATGGTGTACAGCTGTCGGAGGAATCCGTTGTCACGGAGACAGTTCCTCAGTTTGATGATGAAGCCGCAGATGAGAGCAGTGAGCTGCAACATACACACATCAGACATTAGCATGAACATAAGTTTAGCTGTTACTCTGATTTTCTGTTTGCTTTTTTAAATGATTTAAACTTAGGTAGGAGTAAAAAATAATCACGCCCATTCTGTATGAAGTATCACAGTTAGAAAGTCCGGTGTGTAACATTTAATGGGATTTATAATCACATGAAAATAAGAACTGTTGTGTTTTCATTAACTTAGAATGAGCCTTTTAATCTACAGAGGGAGTGAATCCTCTTTCACAGAGTCTACAATGTTGCACCACAGTGGTCCAGAATGGACAAACTAAACACTGGGTCTGAAGAGGGCCTTTCAACTTTTTCAATAAGTTTCATGGCCACCACAGTTTAATCTACATGCTTTTGGAGGATATTCAGGTGGTGGCAATCTGCAACTTCACCACCAGGTGCCACTAAATCATAACCACTGAACCTTTAAAGACCAGTTTTTATGCCTCAGTACAAACATACATTTAGGTAATAAATGAGCTCACATAAAATGTCCCTTCTTTTCCTAAAATAATCTGTCGTTTTAAGAAGTCACTTGAGCTAAAAGTGTTCATTTACTTTGATTTAACATTGAACTTAAGGATCACCAAAATGTTTTCAAGAGGTTGCTCAGAAACATGGGAACTAAAACAACTGAACAACAAAAAAAAAACCATAAATATTTGTAATGATAACAGATAAAACAAAGCGTGTCAACAGGATCATACACAGGGGCTCCCTCTAAAACCCTGAATCACATACACACATAACACGCATAACATCTTCAAGTGTCATTTGCATTAAACTAATAAAGTAAAAAATAAAATGAATGAACACTGCAAGACAAAATAACAAAGTCTAAGTCTAACTGTGAACAAAGACAGAGCATACATTAGCTGTATAGCATGTAGTATTTGCATGTTCTTTGCACTATTTTCTGTAATTTATATTTAGACACTGAAACCCTTCTGCTTGTGGGATTACATAAGTGAATGCATGTGATTTGTTTTTGTGTAGCCATGTGAACAGAAAATCCTGCACAGCTCAGTGAGTTTTATGATTACATTAACATGTTTCCTATGTTGGTGGGTAAACATCTACAAAAAGGCATTTGGTCAAGCAGCAAGAGTGTGAGATGATCAGACTACATTTTTTCTAAGTTAATCAAATCAAATATATCAGCTTAGTCAGTTTCAGTGACAAGGCACTTAATTTGAGACTGCATAATGTGCATCTAAAGACAATTAGTAAGAGTTTTAGTTTTATCAGAAATGTCTTGTTTTCATCAGTATCTTTGTTCAGAAAAAACAATGCTCAGATGTTCAGCTTTTTGTCTTTTAGTGTAATATTAATTTGCACAGAAGAAGAAAAGCTGCCTTTTACTTTAGTTTTTAAATCAAGGCTGCATGCTTATTGATCTCTCGATTATTTTCTTGATCATTGTTTTGGTGTATTGATTTAAAAATTAATAAAAAATAGTAAAAATTATCCACCAATATGTGCTTAAGTCTGAGGTGAATCTCCAGATTGTTTGCTTTGGCAAATAACTCGATTTGATTAAACCTGTGACCAGACTGAAACTATACAAATTCTAAGTCTAAAAAAATTGACGCAGCTGAGAAAAATATTACTGTTACTGTGCCAGAATGCCAAAAATAAAGAGGCTGTGAAAATCATTTTAAAAAAAATGTGGAAAAAAAACACTCCACTGTCTCTATTACCTCTGCACACACATCCACTTTTTAACTTTGACCTGAGACGTCTCTCGGGTTCTGCAGTCAACACAGGAGAGTGGGCGTAAAGAAATCCCCTCTCTTTCTGTCTCACGGTCTTTATATTTTTATCCTGATGTCTTTCCTTCTCTCCTTATTTACAAAAATGTTCAATAATCATAAAAACATTGCACTAAGCAATGCGACTTTTGCACCATCAGTTTTGTTATATTTGTCTGAAAAATCTGAAAGTCTGAAAAATCATTATAAACCTCCAGGGAGACCATCATAAACCTGGATGCTCTTATGTTCATGTACACAGAGATATGAATAACCAGATGTTTCTCCTGACTCTGATATAACAAAAACAGGCTGAAAACCAGGAAAATAACATGCATATTAATGCACTTATCACTGGTTTTACACATAAGCACACATAAAGTGCACACAATGCACATTTACACATAATGTATGTAGATGCTGATCTAAATGTGTGTGGTTAGGTAAATGTGTTAGTGGGTGTACACTGACCGTCTGGCAGAAGACGACATCGCGGCGGTATTGCAGCGAAAGGTCCATGGCTATCGTTGGAGCACTGTCCTGCATCAGCAGAAAGACCATAGACTTTTTGGCCGTGTCGCTCATCATGGCGACACACTCAGTCAGTGTGGTGAGAAGTGGGTACAATGCCTCGCTCCACTCGCCTATGAAACACACGTACAGAAAGATAAAACATAACAACACACATTATAAATGAATTCCACCTCTGCATCATCCATCCACACACAGAACATGACTTGTTTAAAGCGATGTTTGGCATAATATCACAAAAGTAAGTCAATTTGTGACTTTATTTCGATTATTACAGAAACAGTAAACAGATGGAACAGAGAGACGACAGGGAAAGCGAAACAGGGTCCTCAGGGAGACGCCTCAGGACAAGTTGAGTCATATTTTGTTTTTATTGTGGTTCTGATTTTATTCTATTTGAACTATGTGACTTTTTCATTAATACAACAAGCTACTGCATCTAAAAAAACATCTGAAAAAAGAAATGAAACCTTAAGATAGTCTTAAAGGACATCATATTGTTAGTTCAAAATCAAAACCAAATTTTGTAATTTATGATAAGTTTAATATGAACTTAAACTATTTTTTGAATTTGAATCACTTCATCAAAACAGTCTCAGTCAACACTGTTGGGCTTGTTTTCCAACAGTAGTTAGAAAAAAAACAGAGTAAAAATCTCTTCCAAACTGTCACCTTTTTTTTAACTGTTTGAGTGCAAGCAAAGGAACATTCACTTTAATTCCAAACAGTGTATCTCGCTCAGAGAGTTCAGAACTGTTCTGCAGGCTCATGTAGCTAAGCTGAGAGCTGTAAAACTCATCTTCTTCTTTCATAGGCTGTAAACTTCTCAATGCCCTTTCAAATTTGGGTGTTAATTTGTTCTTTAATAATAAAAAGAAGCATCAAAACAATATACAGCATATACTGCAATCGAACAGAAAACGTAAATATATATGATACTACTTTGGAAAACAACAAATATTTTTATATGTAAAAACATCAATTTAGTAGGCAAGTTGAATTGATCTAAACTTTTTGAAGGTTAATATCTGCTCCAATTTCATAATCAAATACTGACTGTGCAACCAGCGTCTTGGAGAGTTGGGGACAGAGGCAGAGAAGCATGGGTGCGATAGCAGCTCTTACCTGGATACGCCTCCTCAGCACTGGGGCTGCCATCTGGAAGAGGGGATGGAGGTGCAACATGCATGATTAGCAGGCGCTGTAAGCCACACGAGGAGGCAGAGACACACACAGAAAACACTACAACCAGGGTCAAAGGTCCATCCAAAAACCATTTACCCACAAGCTGATTTTTTTAGCCAATTGAGGAATGTTTTGTGTGACAGAGTGCATTACAGACTGTGATTGTCTTACTCTGCAATACAAAAATATCGTACTGGTTTATGAGCTAGCAATAAGGAAGAAGATAAAATTGACTGTGACATGGAGATTTCCTGTTAAGGAGAACAGAGCACGAAGCCCCAAACTGCAAGACATATAGTTTTATAGAGGTACATTAATCAAAAGTTGTAAAGGTGTTTGCTTGTTGTTCCTCATCACACTTCCATTTTTGAACTGTCTTATCTGCTTGCACAGTTTTCAAAGTGCAAGTCTGGACAGGCATTTGACCCTGGTTCAGTTCAAGGTAGACTTGGCACAAAATCTTAGATATGGCTACTAGTTGCTGCATTCAGCCATGAAGCAGCAACAGCAGCCCTTATGTACATTGGCAAAGCTGGAGAGTATAACAGCTGTTGCTAATTTGCTGCCTGCTGCAACATGGTGTTCAAGACCAAAAAGACAGCAACAAAGACTGCACATAAAACAATGCTTCACATTAAACAATATTTCTCATAATAGGCAAGAATGAGTAATTTGAAAAAAATAAACAAAAAATACACCCAAAACAATCTCTTTTAAGCTAAAAAAGTTGTTAGTGAGATGAAAAAAGTGATGATGAGACCTCCAGTAGTTTTGTCAAAAGCTAAAACTCTAACACTGAGAACTAAAGCAAATGATGCAAATAAAATAAAACTAACCTGAGAACAGAAGCCATTACAGGAGAAGCGAAAACAAAAGAAGAAATGAAATAAACCTACAGGGATCTTGTTCGGGGCTGGGAGGTCGTGCAGAGGCTGTGGATGAGGATGGTGGTGGTGGTGATGATGATGGTGGAGGAGGTGAGGGTGATGATGCTGGTTGTGATGATGATGATGATAAGGATGGAGATTCCTGTGATATACTTCCTGGGTTGATCCAGAAAGCTCGTCTTTTTCCTTCATCTTTTTTACAGCCATACATAATGGTGTTAATGTTAACTTAACTCACTTAAAAATGAATTCAGTGTCGATTTGTAGCAAAGTTCAGCAATCTGTTGAATTATTATCTTATATTATTAGTTGCATGTATTTGATTAGTTGTTGTAAAAGCTCGTTGTAAAAACTAAGTGAATGCTACATATTCTGTAATAAAGTAAATGTCCACTTTTATAGTCACCGTTTGATTTGCTTTTTTAATGTTAAAGAGGTCAACAAAAATAACTAAACAAAACTAAGGAGGAAGCAAATTAAAAATGCAAGATATGTGGGGGTTTTTATGTTATATAATGTGACTGAGCTGCAAATAACACTTACGTTAGTCACTTCAGAAAACATTTGAAAAATTAAACAAAAAAAACCAAACAAACATATTTTGTGTGTGTATTACCTTTCTTAGTGGCGCCACCCTGCAGGTCAATCTGGGTACTGTCCTGACTGCTGTTGCTGGGTCTCCTCTCCTTCTGAAGCAGCTTATCAACACGTTGGATGATGCACTCCAGTGATTTATCCACATTCAGCCAAACCTTCTCCTACAAGGACACAGTTTTCACAGTTTTGTTAGAAAGGCTGTGGGACTAACAGAGAAATTACAGCAGAGAAAAGAACTGAGCCAGAGGGCAGAGAAGATCCACAAGAGATGAGATGACTCACATCATTATGCAAAGCAGGGAGCACACCACACTTTTGCTTAACAAAGATTTATGTAATAGAAGTGACTGTGGAGCTCTGACTTTATTACATAACTACAAATCTTAATTCAGTCAAGTCAAACTACAGAAAAAATAACCAGTGACAAAAGTATGTATCTCATACTGTGCATAGAAAAAACAAGTGACTTACTAAATGACTGAAAAAAATGACTAAAAATGGTAGCAGCAGTTACTAAGATTTCATCTTATTTACTGGAACAGCATTAATAAATAAAATAAGCAGATGAAAAACAGAGAGAAAAGAGAAAACTAATTAACTTACCCACTCCTCTTCATGCCAGTCTACATGCAACGATGATCGGCTGTTGCGACCGCTCCATTTTGCTAGCAGCGTGTCCTGGTCGTTACGGAGGACTACTTGTTCTGAGTCGGCGGAGGGAGATGCTTTGGAGGCAATGTACTCAGGCCGTGCTGCGTTCAGGGCCTGAATGGCAGAAGCCAGCAGCTTACAGTCACATACTGTCACCAACTGACGAGTCTGAGAAGGAGAGATAATCTTTAAATTTTAATATCCAATAAAGAATGGCAATCCAAAAAAAACATTTCCAGACAGGATTCATTTTAAATGATACATGGCATAAGTGATAAACCTTATCAGCCAGAATAGCGAGCGTCCTTTCCAGTCCGCTTGCGGATCGATCTTTGGCGGCTCGGGAAAGCCTCTCAGCATAGTAGCTGACCTGAGTCTTCAGTGTGTTGATGTGAGCGATAATCTCTTTGGCTCGGACAATGTCTTGGGGTATGTAGACGATGGACTGTGAGCTGGAGAGGGCACTGCTGTGAAAAAGTGAAGACCCAAAAGTTTTAGCAGCACGTCTGTATGACTATCTGAGTCTGTGCTGCTGACCATTTTATATCCTTAAAATGAAGTTGACTTCTGAGTCTTGTAGCCTCCATCAAAGGTTTGATCCAAAATGATTTATGTCCAATGAGGAAGAAAATTATAACCTGCCTTCTTTTGGTCTACTTTGTTAATAAAAGAGAATTTGCATGCACATGCCTGTTCTTAACGTCAGTAGTAACCAGTGACTTAGATAAATGCTAAAGGGAAACACAAAGACAACATGAAGCTGACTTGAAAAACAGGGCTGAGGGTGAAACCGTTCACTTCAGAAATTCAGACAGATCTTTTTGAGAATTTAAGAAGTTCTTGTCAATGCCAGTTTAACATTTTCCCCAAGTGTAGATGATAAGTTTGTGGCCTTAGGTAGAAGAAGATGAGTTTGTCCATGCACATGCAATTTGACTCTTTGAATGATTTTGCAGAAAGTTTGAAATGAACAACTTCTGTGGCTTTTTTGTCTTTGAGTAGATATAAACTGCAACTCAGCACTATCCGAGAAAAAGGAAAATACTGGCTTTCATCTAGTCATTGTTGAATGCAAACCCCTCTAACAGCTGCTCGATTCACCTAATTTGTCACACTCTGACCTCTACCTCTTCCTGAGATAAAAAGGATCTTAAGGATCGCCATCTTGACGGAGATGATGTCATAATTGCTGCTGTGGACCACTTTCTTGAGGTCAAAGAAGTCAGCTTCTACAAAGACGTGCTCTTATGTGCTCCTCAATCCATGGATTAAGTGTGAAAAGTAGAGGCAAAATTTAAAGCACCACGTTGAAAAATAAATGTGGAGGGTTCTCTACCTCAGACCACAAACTTATCAATCATCTTATGTCTTTTTTTAAGCCAGCGGTGAATGCAGAATTTATAAAATGAACGGTGTTTCAACAAATTTTGTGTACCGCTATAAATTATTTATTTACATATGTATATTCACAAGTGTGGTAGTTTAATGACAACAGTGTTTCAGTTACTTACAACGCTGTTAATACCAAATGCATCATGTGTCATTTTTAGTTGCTGTTGATATAACTAGGTGATATCTTTTGTGAACAAGTGTTTGCAAATCACATTCAAACCACATAAATCTATTCAACAGTTCACCCACAATGCTTGACAACTGTTAAAATTTGCTGACAACTCAGAAACATTTAAAGTATGTTTTGTGGTACAAGGCAGTGAGAGGCAAGCAGTGTATGAACATGTGAAAACGCTAAAACAAGCAAAGCTGTGAAACAACTCACCATCCCTCCTCATATTCGCTGATCAGAAAAGTAACAAAAACAAAATTAAAAGGAGGCCAGAGAACTGAACTGCAGAATTAATGCAATAGTTCGAGAAACAATGCATTCATTTGTTTTATGTAAAAATGGCAAATCAAAATAGACTAATTTAATGACTACTTGATATAATAGAGATAAAATAATGAATAAAATAACAGAAAGGAGCATATATCACTGTGATTGGGAAAAACATGCAAATGAAGTCTTGTTTTCTTTCATTTTCATATAGATGGTTATTTTTTCTTAGCTTACTGTTTCTTTGCCTCCTCAAACTTCTGGATGAGTTTCCTCAAACCGTTGTTTTTAAAGCCTTGGCAGTGAGCCGCAGGAGCTCCAATTGTTATCACATCGTACGTGTGTTCTGAGGAGGAAGCGATCCAGAGGTGTCCTGAGTCATTATGTTAGTAGAATTTACCACAGAATTTTTGGGTGTGATAGTGTGTTCTTATCTCACCGAAGCCCAGCTCATCCTGCACTCTCATCCTCTGAACGTGTAGGTTGGTTGGCATGAACTCAAGCTTTCTCTCTGCCTTCAGGTTGCTGGCTTTGAATGATGGGCCTGAAGCAGAGAAGAATGTGACAAAAAGAACAGAACACTTTTTTTTTTTTTATAACTTGCTGTAATGCGATGGCCACTGAGAAACCTCTATGGACACTGACCTCGGTACTCGTTGAGGTCTGACAGTGTTTCCTGGTATGCAAGTATTACTGTTTGGTACTGAGAGACAATTTGTCGCCGCAGATTCTCCCAGCAGGGTGATAACTCTCCCAACTCCTCCAGTTCACACACCCTGGAGACAAACAAGTTGTGATTAAAAAAATATGGGGATTAAAAGTTAAAGAGGGGGAATAAGTGTGTGCATAGAGCTCACTTAAAGTTAATAAAATACATGAAATGATGACATGACTCCAGAAATAATTCATGCATAATTTTACAGCAACAAGAGCCTTAAGTTTAATGTTAGAAATGTGAATGTGTGTAAGTACCTGGCTGCATCCTCTTCCAACAGCAGTTTGATAAACTGTCGGGGAATGTTCAGTGACAGGACACTTTCTGCCATTTGTTCAAGCACTCGGAGGTGGTTCCCGTCAGTTGTGGGGAAGCGATACATCCTGGACATGGTGCCTCCAAACACTATAACCATGAAAAATTCAGTTAGTCTGGATCTTGTTGTAGTTATGCTTAGTTTGGCTAATTGGTTTGATTTAGTGTTATATTTAAATTAGGGCTGGGACTTTATCGCGTTAATTACTACAAATTAATTACAGAAAAAATAACGCAACAAAAAAAACCACTTTTAACTTCTAACGCAATTTATTTTTGCAATGCAAACAGCGCGGAATGTTTCTCATGGCACGAATTCCCGGTGTAGTTCAGTCAGTAGGGCTGGCGTCTCATGTGCGGAAGCTTCGTTCTCCACGCAAGTTCGACTCTGGCTCCGATCATTTGCTGTGTGTATATAAAATATAAAATTTTAAAAAAGACGAGAAGTCGTTGCTGGGTTTGTTGGAAAACAATTACCGGGTGGAAGTCTGGATGTGTGCACAAATTATTCCAGCCTCTGCTATCACCTCAATGCCAAACATGTTGCAGCTAGCACAGACAACAAAATGACAAAAAATTTTGCTTCTCGTGTCAAATATTG